>CAJFCP010000106.1:491963-506499 GCA_904066005.1 Synergus itoensis | reverse complement strand
TTTCTTTGATATGAAGAAAAATTTTTGGTTTAATTAAAGAAAATTTCTTTGAATCCAAAAAAACTTTCTTTAATTTAAAGAAATTTTTTCTTTGACCGTATATCAAAGAAATGTTTCTTTGATTTAAAGAAACTGTTTTCTGGGTGTAGATATCTATACAACGTGTATTCAGATTGAGGAGATTGATAGACGTAAAATTTAGTAACGAGCATTTAATATTGGTCAGTTTACAGTATTTGGAAACTGCTATAATCCTAAAAGCTGTCATCTCCGTGGATAATCTGTTTATTGACATTTTAATCAATCTTTCGGGCAATTGGGCAGCGCTTCCATAAAGGTCAGCGATGGGCATTAGCCCATCATACCTACTGCACGCACATGCTTTCTCACATACCTCTGCGCTATTGGTTGACTCTCGTGTTGATGGGGGGAAGCTGGGGGTCCGGAGGGTGGGTATCCACGTAACTCGGAGTCATGGTGAGACCGGCGGATGAAATAAAGGCGCCCTTTTAATGGGCAATACTAATCAATGAAATACGAAGTCGGGAGCGCGAACCTGGTCGCCGCATAGTTCGCTCGCTCGCTCGCGAACGGACGTGGCCGAGCAAACAAAGGGGGTATGCGCCCGCATCTCTCCCGGAGGAAGAGAGAAGGAAAGAGTGCGTGATATATATATATATATGTGTGTGTGTGAGGGGGGTGGTACAGGGTGGGGTGGTGAAGAAGCGAGAGAGAAAGAAAGAGAAAGGGAGCAAGAGAGCCATATTTTTCAGGATGGGATATTTAACGCGTTGGCCAGGTCAGTAACCCGGTGCGCGGTCCCCACGATTGGCCGGCTTGGCTTCTTTGCCACAAATTCCCGTGCCGTCATTGGACGAAGAGGGCCCTGGACCTATACCAATACAAAACTGAGAGCGCAGACACGCACGTCTGCGTACGTAATAATGTAGCGTGCGTGCAGTGCATGTATGCATGTGTTGTATGCATGTGTCGGTAAGATGACCTTATGTATGTGCTTTCATGCACATGCATCTGTTCGGCAGGGCATGCGATACGTCATACGAAGTATAGGCCATAGCCCAACGTCGTTGAGCCTGCGAGCGTGCCTTCCTTGCCCGCACGCATGTACAGTCGCGGGTTTTAATGGTGCTAACTCGAAAAGGCGAACGTGCCTTGGGGTTAAATGATATTTTACATTTTTTATGCCTTTGCGTGGTCACTTTTGAGTTATGAAGCTGTAATGTAGACGCATAAAAACTAATCTCTTACAGTGTTTTCTTTTTATTGTTAATATAATTATTTATTTATTTAATTTCGGTATAGATTGCAAGACTATCGCGAAATCTGAGAACTGATGAAATTTGGTTGAGATTATGATAGGACTAAAAGGGGAGGTGTGACGTCCTGTGCTGATATATTTTTAAATGAAGTAAGAAATGATGTGTAAATATTTCGATTTGTTCTTTATTCGACCCATGATTTTTTCATTTGTCCGATGTCCATTGCATTGTCTTTATAAGTTCTCGCAAAGACTATTTTTCAATGATCTATACTTCCATCTTTAAGCAACAGGTTCCTTAAGTACCTGATTCTGCTCTCGAGTATCTTTCTTCCTTTGCATCGCTCTTTAAAGATTTACTTACAGATCCTTTAAGGATTTGATCGTAAAAATCTTTATAAAGAAATTGAAAATTAATCGTACAATTCAGCAATTAACTTTATTATTAAATAACTTTATTATAACTGTACTAACTTTAAATTTTATTAAAATCTGAATGTATTGAGGTAAATTTATTTTAATTAAAATAGTGAGTTTCCCATGGAATTTTTGATGATTTTGAGAAATTTATAATGATTTCAGTACCTAATCAAATAAATAATTTGAGAAATGCGAAAATAAGATGCAACGGTCAGTGGCTTGGAATTTAGCTACCATTAATGCTTCTTGCCTTGCTATACGTTCGAATGGTTCTACCATTCGCTATGTCGTTAGACTTACTGGGCGGGGAGAACGAATTTCGCCTTCCAGGATCGCCAAGTCTTATTTTTTCGCGTGTCCCCTTTATGTGTATTAGTGCATGTTCCTGGAATGAAATAGAGTTAATGCTTTCTCGTACTTGCTCTCGTACGTGCAGAGGACTTTGACCGTTGTCGAAGAAGGCACGTATATCGACAAAGTAGATCTTTCTCTGTCGTTCAAAGTCAGTTACAAGTCTTCAATAATCATTTCTTAAAATTCCTGAAACTATAAAATGTTCAAGCTAATTTAAACCAACAAATTAAAGTGGGAAATTTAATTAGTTTGCATTTACATAAAATGAAATGAGTGCCTTTAGATGGCACCACGTACCGCATTTTAAACATTTCAATTACATTAGAAAACAATTTTCGCTTTATAGTTTTCCTTTGTTAATTTATCTTTTCGTTTGAGGATGATATTTCTTAGTTTATCAGTTTCTTTGAAAATTTTCTGTTGTACAAGAGAAATTTGTAATTTTCCCGAGAGGAATTGGTGGAATGACGTTTTCTCGAAAACTTACATTAAGGGTAGAGGTTTGAGGAATCGCAATAAGTGGCAATCGATGCGAGTGTCCCGGGGCGATTTCGGGGAAAGAGAAATAACGAGCTGGAGCGGAAGCGACATCAGTCTTCCGCAATTCCGGTTTGTGAAGAGTCTCGAAGCACTCTGGAAATTGAACGAGCTTTGGGCTCTGTAGGAGATTGCGAGAGATTCGAGGTCGCATCAGGACGCGTGCTTGACTAATCACAGAGATCTGTGGCACTTCCGGTCGACGATTCGACGCCAAGTTGTCAACTCAAAGTAGATCAATTCCCTCAGTAGTTGACACCTCACGATATAGTCCCAATATCCGTAAAACTTTAATCTAATAAAATTAAATACAATATTGAATATAGGTATGACTTACTTAAAGTTAAAGTCCTGGTCTCAAATTTTGAATCGTATAAAAACAATTGAGCATTCATGAAGGAAGTTTGTAATCTTCGGATCTCAGAAAGTACTTTTAAATATGATTTTTATTTTCAAATTAAGAATTGATAAAGAGGCGCTTGTTTTTATTTGAATGTATTTGTACAGTGAGAGTGTAAGGTGAGGTTAGATAAGCCGTAAATGCCTGTAAGTGAATGAGTGAGTGCCGGCACGGGCGAGCAAGCTCGCAATAAGGCATAGAGATACCACGGATGTAGGCTACCAGAGTCACGACCTTCTTCCTCTCACGATCTTCACTCGCCTCGCTTATTCTTTCATGCAATTGAACTTGGTGAATTCGTTTTCCCGAAATCTGGGCGAATTCAATCATTTCTAAGTTAATGAAAGTCGATTACATTTCAATAAAAGTTTTAAGAGACCCTCATAATAAAAGGCACTAGTTGGGATGAATGTATATAGAAAGAATTTTAAATTTTCGCACTTATAATTGGCATTAAAGTGGATGGCAAATATATCTGATGTAGAGATTCTTAATATGTTTGCTGCTAAAAATCACTTTGAAGTTCATTATCAGAGACGCATGCGAGTGACTCAACGTATAAGAAGTCATTCAACTTTTATGATTATGAATAGGTGTTGCATTGTTTCTTGAGGAATTTCACAATGGCAGGTGTATGCACTGTAAAAGTTGATGTACGAATTGTCACAAATGACTGATAGTCATTCCCGGACTCGATCAATATCACCAATGACTCCGGCCAGGCGAGGTTAATGTCCTGTTAAGGTTTAAGATAGGCTGACAATATGTGTCAGGTGGCTTCTCCCGTAATGCGAAACGTCTCGAAGATTAAAACATACTTTCAAGTATATTTTCAATTCCATATTTTTTATTGCAAAGTTAAAGATTTCTAATTCTACATTCTACTGTAATTTATAATTATTGATTTTAAAGTTCCTGAAATTAGATTTATTCGAAAATAGTTTAGAAAGTACACGCAAACCCCGATTCTTTGGACCCCGATTCTATGACCTCGTTCTATGATGAGGGCGCCACGAGCAGCCACGAGCTCGGCAATGTAGCCAAAAAGCGGGCGGTACCCTAAATGCGTAATTTCGTGATTCTTTCCATTTCTTTCAGTTTCGTAAAGCATATTTTATATTAACAGAAAAGTAATTTAATTATTTTTAGTTTTACTCCGAATTTATTTTAGTCTAATTTTGTAAGTTAGAAAGCAATTATTCATAGCAACTTCAGAGCATGACCGAAAAAGCCGTAGAATCGGGGTTTGCATGTACATACTTTACATTTTAAACAGACTGTAATTTTCTGTCATTGTGCATAAAAATAATAGTTCTCTGGAGATGTAAAAAGGAAATTCCGGTACGTCGATTCCCTCGTGAAATTGGTGTAATTTCATACGAATTTTCGCAGTACTTTGATGGTACAGAGTCAAAGACCGGGGCGATGGAACGAGAGGCCTGAAAAGAGCTTCCCCAACCGGTCTGGGCGATTGCCGTGGTTGGTTCGCGACAGCGATAGGAAGCAATTTATTGGCTTCAAGAGTCAAGAGAGTACTGTAAAGGACGAGGAATCGCGCATTAAAATCGGCAAGGCGAACCGAATTCGGTTGACATTCGTAACAGTTTCGTCGCATTCATCAAAACTTAATAAATCCACTCGAATTTTACAAATTCGTCGCTTCAATTTTTAAGAGTATTGAACTCAACTTCTATGTTTTTATATCATCCAATAAAACTCACTGACCCGATCCTATCAAAGCCGGAGTTTTCCACTTGAGATTTCCTAAAGTTCTAATGCATATGTATTTATTCAACCCAATCTTTCTCATGAATCTTTCTTATAGAACTTTTGATTAGTATTACAAAATTTTGAAACATATATTCAAAAAAATAAAAATGATTTTTCTCGTGGGTAAATGGCAAATAAATTCCTGTATATAGTGGCTGCACCTATATTATATGTGGGTCATTGAAAGTGCAATTTCAAGGACGATTAGCGTTACGCGACTGTTTTTTCTCGGAGGAGCGATGGAGGATTCGCCGATTGTGAAAGACGATGTACTTTTTTCCACGGTTGCGCGATCGTTGATCGGGAATAAAGGTCGACTCGCGATATAGAATTGCGGCGGTGCAGGAGGCAAGGGTAAGGTAACGCCTTCAACTGCTAATAGATTAGCTGGTAGGTCGTGCTGTATATACGCAGGGAGTAGTAGTGATTGCTGCACTTGGACTTGTTCTATGAGCCTGATGGCGGTCTCGAGAGAGGGAAATGCCACTGCTTGGAATAGAGAAAGACCGCGCGTTATTCAAGAACTATGAAGTCAATGGGAAAGGGAGAAGACATTATTACCTTCCCTGTACAAGGGTAAAGAAACTTATGCTACCACACGGAACAAGAAAAAATCCTGCAATTGCTTACACTTTAACCTTCTCACCTACCAGTGTAGAATTTTCTGCAATATTTCCAATAAATTTGAGTCTCGATGTTCTAGATTTTGATACATGCTTTATTTTCGGTTTGATATTGAGTTCAAACATATATATAAGCAGGAGATGGTTTTAATGATGATGATTTGTAGTTGAACTAGATTTTCTGGAGACGTGTTTGATTATAAGTTGTTGGCATAAAAAGGAAGAGAACTGACAACGAATTGCAGCAAATTGTTAGAAAACAGTCATTACTTGAGTGCTGGAAGACAGACGAAGAAAGATGTTCGATATGTCGATACATCTCGGAGTCTGACAAGACGGTAATCATTGGTGCTTCCCACGCGTCTCTTATAAGTACATATATTTTCCAGTAATAAGCGCAGGTGAACTTTTTCAACTGCATTGAGATTTGACGAGTATCGCCTTCGATCCCACCGGTTTTAATGACTTTCTCCCTCAGCTCCTCTTACCACCAACTTCTCCCGACGACACTTCCACCTTTTTTCAAGTGCCTCGTAAAAAACGAACTGGATATAGTGTGTTTAGAAAGAGCAATGAGGAAAATAAAATTCAATATTTTAATCATTTCAAGGTGTCGAATTAGGGGATGTTTCTCTAATGAATGAAGAAATAACATGAAAAATACATTTTTCTATATCAAAGGAAGCGCGAGTAGCAGGGACAAAGCTCAAATATCGACGATGTGTAATATCTTGCGCGCGCAATACACACACGCGCTTCTGAATTTTCGTGCCTCAGAAGGCCCTTGCGTCTCGAGAGGTCACGGAGAAGAACCTACGATCTCTAGAAGAGGAGCTTGTTATCGCACCTGCTAGGAAAGCATACGTGCGTGGGACATCAGACAAGAGTCTGGAGAACCCCACGTGAGTTTTCGAGGGGTCGTACCAATGAGACAATACACGGAGAAAACTGGATATTAAACTGTAATATCTAGCTATTTAACTATAGAACGACTATCTAGATATTTAGATATAATATCTTGATATTAAAATTTAATATCCAGATATTAAAATATATAATCCAGATATTAAAATATATAATCCAAAAATTCTAACATCCAATAGTTTAATATCTGGATATTAAGTTTTAATATCTGGATATTAAGTATTAATATCAAGATATTATATCTAAATATCTAGATAGTCGTCCCATAGTTAAATAGCTAGATATTACGATTGAATATCCAGTTTTCTCTGTGTAGCGCGTTTGACCAGGTCTGTGCGCTAATAATGCACGAGGCACCCAAGAATTCCATATACTTATCACGCGAGAAGGATCGAATTAATTAGAGAGCTCCCATTAAAAATTACAAAATAATAAACGTGACTTTAAAATTCTGCGCACTTTATAAGGTATCCTAAAGAAAACTTTCCAGTGCACGAGTTTGCTCACAATTTGAATTCATAAATGCTGAAATACCAAGTGTTTTAATCTGAAACCTTAAAACTTTCTCGTTTCTGATTTGAAATTGCAACCTCCATAAATCTCGCCCATAAAAAAATTCCCTTCTTTACATTAAAAAATGCATTTTTTCATTTAAAATGGCTTCTAAATTTTCAAATGAAACTATCCTGTTTACGAGCGCGAATGTTAAAATCTGAACTCTGAAGGGTAACGCTTCTCTTTTTCTTTTACTCTTTTTTGCCACTCTTTTTTCCTTTCTTCGTGACGAATCGTACCTTATGGTCTTGGCCGTTTCGGTGCACGTCTCCTTCTCTATTATTCATATCTCAGCGTCCCTGTTTATGTTCAACAAACATGTGTGAACCGGTTTGAAACATGTACACGCACGCTCAGTGATTACAGTATTTGCGTTGGAATTAAACAAACGCGTGCGGAATCGGCGCGGAACACGTTGCGAGGGACGGAAGAACCAACGCGGGGGATTTAAATACCGCGAGCTTTCGGAAGTGCACAACGGCACGTTGACTACCCCTCAAATAACCCCCTTATTCGCGTGGAGTTGTTGCGTACAAGGCAGAACGAGAAGCACGGAGCTACGACCCCGTAACTTTCGTAATTAAATCTCCAAGTTGGCTCAAAAAGTCTCTAGGTCTGGTTTTCAGTTTCTGCAATCCCTCTTTGCATGTATATGTATACATACATTATGCGTTCTATATTTGCCCCTTTTTTTCCTTCTCGTTGATTCTGTGAGCACTTGTATGATAATGCATTCAAGTCTCGTTTTTTGGCCGTAAGGAGAAGTAAAATTTTAGTGTTTTAAGTATTTTATTGAAATGATGCGATTGGTTTACTCTTAGGAGTTTGTGAAAGCATTTTTTAGTTTTTGTGCCAAGTGGTTATTCTCTCACTCTATGGTGATTAACTAGAATACAGCTTTCAATACCAGATGAACTCTGTTCATCGACTTTTGTCCTTCTCCTTTTCGTTCCCATGACCGCTTGATTCGAAAACAATTGAAAAGGCAAAAAAAGACTGCGAAACGGAGAGAAGAGAAGGAGAAGAGAATAAGAAGGTATGAGAATAAGTAGCTGCAGAGAAGCTGGACAAGTTTTATGATTCGAAACACCAAGTCTGTAATGCTTCTGAAGCACGCTGTTACAATCATAACTGATTTTTCCAATCAGTAATATTCATACGGGTTTTGGCGAATCTAAAGAAATTATATATTTATATCTCAAATTATGATGAATTTCTGTATGAGAATTTGAAATCAGATTGAAATTTAAAGCTGGAATACAATCGTATTGATATTAACTTTGTGCGGTTTTGATTTACGTGCATCAGAGACCCTTTACATAAATCAGAAATACGTGTTTCGTATCCGATTTGATTCTTCTTTGTATTAGTTGTCGTTGACGGGTGAACGTCTACATCCAACATGGCATACGGAATCAATCCTGAGAATCAAACTTCCGCTCCCGTGCTTCCGGGGCTGCCCGACGTCTTCCGAAGTAATCGGCTTCACGGTATGGATTTCTGCATGGTATAGACAGATTATCGAACGGTCTTTTGATATTCGTTACTCTACAAGAGGTTTCGAATAAGCTGTCCAAATACACCAGAGAGAAAGAAAATAGTCAAACATTTGCCTACGCTTGTCACAAACAGACTAAGAAATCTTCTTTTCGTAAAGCTGATATACTTAAAATTTATTTTAAAATGTTAGAGTTCAATTTTATTAAAATTCATCATATGCTTAGTTAACTGTCAAAGACTGTGTATAAATGATATTTTTTTACAAGTAGTAATTAACTGTTAAGTAGGAAAAATTATTTAAATTCACGGGGAATTAAAGTAGTGCAAAATATTAATTAATATTAATATTTAATTAATTCCTATATACAATTACTCTAGTCTAGGAATAGAATAATAGAACTAATGGGTTCACGAATGAATAGAAAAGAAATTGATATCTCGATAATGTAAGCTCCATGTAGAAGCTTCCTTCTTATTGTTCCTTTTCATTCCCCACAAAATCTGAATGTGACAGATGCGACGTCTATCGCTTGTTTCGAATAACAAGTTCTCCATGTAGTTTTCTCAATTCTGTGATAAAAGAATTATGTGCATTGATATTTTAAAATAAAAATTTATATTTTACAATGAAACATGCGTTTTAACTAACGTGATTTTATATTTTGTGTTTCAGAAATTATGGATCGTGATGGATTCGAGAATCAATCCTCAATGTTAGAAGCTCGATATTATTGGTGAGTTTTTATTTATATTTTTAATAATAGTAATTTGTATGGCTTCACTCTTCGTTAAATCAAACATGTCCTTGATTAAATTAATTATATTTCTTTCGTTAATTCACTGTACATTATAACGTAAATTAACGATTTGACTAATATAATTGAAGTAAAGTTTAAGTTTAATTTCCCCAGAGTACAAAAACTTCTCCTCGTCTATTTTTGCTCTTTTGATCGAAAGAAGATATTTTTATGATTCAAGGAAAGGTTTAGCTATTTTATTGTTAGCTATATAAAATATTGATTCGACGTTTTATTGATATTACACTTTTTCATGTGATTTGATACATCAATTGACATATTGACAGTTCGATTCCACATTTTGCTTCCATGTACCAAAAGTATTTCTGATTATTGAGTAAGATTCAAAAAATAATTAAGTACGAGGATATCTGATATACTCGTTTCCGCAAGATAAATATTAATTTTCTGAAAATTTTTCATTAACCAGTTCGAAAAATGAATTCAACTATAAACATTTTTTTCTAATTAAAATACATCCATTCCAGTTTTCAATTAAAATCATTTTATTCGACACTAAGAACTCTTAAACAACCTTCATTATACATATATTGTATACAGTCGCAGGACAGTTACAAAAATAAGCCTCGCATGCCCTTTCAATGCGCTTAATTGTCGGCTTACTGGAGCATTGACCCTGCAATTAACATTTCGACGAAAGAATTTCGCCTTGTATTTTCCCCTTCTTGCCTCGCAGTATCCTCGTTCCTCAAGTCGGCTATCCTCATCGCACAATTATCTATCGTTGTCGAAAAAAACCTTCGGCGATCGCCAGAGTTCGTTCTTAAAAGAGGAAGGGATATTTGGGTGATGCGTTGGTCGATGGTAGGGGAAGATGGGGGGGGGGTAAGGGATACACACTGATCACCTTGGCTTTTCGTGAGGGGGATTTGTCTGATGGTAGGAGCTATTGGCTAAGGGCCGAGCGTCAAGAAGAAAAAAGATAAAACGAGTGTAAAAGAATGAGAAGGGAAAGGGAAAAGAAAGACAAAAAGTTGAAGAGGAAGAAGGAGAGAGTGGGAGGAAGAAGAAGAGAAAGAGAGAGAGAGAGAAAGAGAGAAGAGGGGCTTATCCCCCTTCGTCTTCGGTTGTGCCTTGTGCCTACATCCTTCGTGCCCGAGCTTCGGCTGTTTTCATGGCCGTCATTTAGTAGGTTCGTTCACCCCTTGGTAGGGCAGTGACGAGGCTGGAGGGGCCAACGGGGAGTAAAGAGGGAGGGAGGGGAAGTTGGTTAAGAGGGGGAGCGGGGCCAGACGGCACGTACGTTTTACCATGCATCGAGAGTGAGAGCGACACGAAAGGGGTTTAGGGGTAAAGGGGTTCGACAGCAGAAAGGGGGGCGGCAATGAGAAGAGTGCGAGGGGTGAGCCGGGACGGGAAGGGCCGCCTGGGAGAGAAGGGACCAAGGGAAAAAGAGTTGAGGCAGGTCTGGGATCGGTGAGGGTGAATGCGTGACGGCGTGTAGGCTCCCGCAGCCTTGCGAGGCTCGACTGCAGACGCACGTATATGTGTCTCTTACTCTCTCCTGTTCATCTTCTTTCTCTCATTCTTTGATTCCCTCTGAGTTTATCTTTCTCTTTCTACACACGTCCATTCTCCCCCATTTCCCCTTGGCTCCTCTGTATACTATCTTGAGTGTCGAGTTCTACTTATTCAGTCAGGCTGTCCCATTGGTGAGCCTAAATTTAGGCTTAGGCAACGGAAGTGAAGGAAGTGAAGTGTGAGGGGCCACAATGGCCCATCGACGTCCTCGAATGCTCCTCTTGCCTCGCGAGAGTGACCGCGATTGCTGCTGACGAAGCTACTGTGACCACAGTCTCTCTGATGATGTTGTTACATTGCGTGATGCAAATTTCGACAATTTTAGATCCCATCACCTTTCTTCACAAAAAAGGAAATTAAACTATCTTGTTTTGGTTTTTTTTTGAAACTGCATCAGTTGCGAAAGTGAAGCAAGCTATTAATGCTCGAGATTGAGTCTGTAGAAGTTTGGCTCAAAGGTGGACGTAGGTTTGGAGTAGTATCCAATTTGCTTGGATGGTAAACATTGCGGTAAATTAGTTGGATGCTCGAGGGTCTCTCTCAAGCAACTTCCCTTGAATCATCGTTGAAATCGATCTGTAATTTAATTCGATCGACGGCAGGTCTTCCCTCAATTGTACAAAACTGAAAATAATCTACCCTAGTTGAATAGCTAATGGGGAATAATTTTCTTAGGTCTTGGGGTAAGGTCGTTCAAAGTTTCCGCTTGTGAAATGAAAAGTTTACCTGCGTTCTTCAACCACAATTTTTTTTAAACATTAAGTTGTTTCTCTGTACTCATTTTTTCTCTTCTTAAACGATCATTTCGTCTCACCGCAGACGACGATTTTCTCAGCAATTACACCCGTCGCTCCCGAAGCTGTTTGGTTCGCTTTTCTCCAGTTTTAACAAGAGTCTTACCACTGATTGCTGTTTATTTGAATTTTCCTTCCCAATCCTTCTCTAACGCTTATAAGAATTACTTCAGACACTTTTTAGGACGGTTTAATTAACAGGTATTTAATTAAGTGTTCAATGATTTATAGACTTGAGCGTTTCTCGTTTTGTGAATTCAGTGAATCAGTTTCATAGAGTTTTAACTTAAATTCGCTTGTACGTTCGAGACAGATGTCTCTACAATTCGAAGACAGGACTCAGTACCGGTAACACCTGCTAACGAATTAAATTTAGGTTCCCGCCGGAAGAATAAGAGGTAATTGAGTCGGGAGCCACATGCAATTCTATCGATTACCAATTCGCTTTGTTGCACATTCAGCAGCTCTGTGCATACATCTGCTTTTAGGCGAGTCCCCTTTATAGAAGAAATTGATTTTTCGATCAATATGTCTCTCTTCACAAGTAATAATCTATGTAATTTATTTAATCTCCTATCTTTAATCATTTTCTTCACCATTCATTATTACTCGCATAATATCCTTGAAAATTTCGTTGACTGTACATTCAGGTTGTCATGAATTGATATAAAAATTTTCTTGTGAAGGGATCTTCACAAAGAATTCACAGTTCTTCACAATTCTTCTAATCGGAGTATTCCATAACTTTATTTTCTCAATTAATACTTCTGTGATTTCCTAGAAATTGAAAAATTCAATTTGAAGTTGTACGTTTGTTGTCAATTTCAAGTGTTTAGGTTTATACCTAAAATTGTCTGCATTTCGATAATTTAACTTATCCAATTTTAGATTCTTCAGTTTAAGAAAATAAAGTTGAATAAAGACACTGATGTGAAAAGAACGATAGTCCTTATTCCGATGTCATTGGCATATTAACATGTCCCCCTTAGTCTGCGAAGTAGGGTTCACTATCAAGACTCAGCGAGGTCTTATGCGCCTGAATTAAGGTGAGCATGTGCCTTTTCTCTTATCTCCATCGAGCGTTCGTATTCACAATCATACCCTGCACGTACATGCGTGGCTGCACATTTCTTGCTCGAAATTGACACAATAACGATCTGAAAAACGAGCTCTGTCTTGGTTTGACTCTGTTTATTAAAACTGAAGGAGACTGTGAGTAGAAAAGCATAAGAAAGAAATTGAAGCAGTAGTAAAAGCAATGACTATGTTGTTACGCATTCAAATATAAAATATACATACTGCATAATTATTAGAAATTATTATTGTACAGTATTCATAATTGATTTGTTTCGATATAAAGACACTGGGAAAAAACTCGACTGGATCTTGAATTGTTGGAAATTTGGTTGATTTGTTGTTGGAAGGTTTTTAATACGCGATTCATGCATGCAACACCTAAGTACTTGCACATATAGGCTTAGAGGTAGACGATCGCGTTTATTATGCGAAGCGTTTCACTTGGAATCGTAAGTACAGAGGAGGGTTTGTATCGTGAAGGTCTATTAGAGCTCTATTAAACGCCCCGCTTTATTCACTCTGTGACCTCAAAAATTGAACGGAGAGAAATACATCTATATTAGATTAATACAAAAAATCAATCGAATATTCATAAGAGGTCTTTATTAAAACAATATTCTGCAAATAATTATAAACCGAAAATATTTATACACAGTAAAAACTAGAGTTTTAAGGGCATGTGTTACTTTACCATAAGAGCAATTTAGTTTACCCAATTATACATTCATAATAATAAATATTTTTAGCTAATAAGAGTCAATAAACCTTCCTCTCATGCAGACGAAGGTTTACTGACTCTTATTAGCTAAAAATATTTATTATTATGAATGTATAATTGGGTAAACTAAAAAGCTCTTATGGTAAAGTATCACATGCCCTTAAATAGATCCACTTTTGGGTTCCAATGGAGATGCAACAAACCAGAACTCCTACGGTGTGAAATCCACTCACTTTCGAAAATGGGTCCAAAGGAACCAAATTATTTGACACAAAACAAAAACAAATGAAAGAGCCTTTACGGATAACTTCATGTCATTAAAGGAACCACTTTTAGTAGTTCTTTACTTCTGATTAACACCCCGATTTTGACAGATTCTAAAGGAACCACTTTTTCAATGGAGCCGCAACATCATGGAACCCCTAGTTTTTTCTGTGTAAATTCAGAAAGTAATACATTCGAATATTTCCATTTCATAGAAGACTACTTAAGATCCAAGTACCAATAAGTGACACTTTCTGTGAAAATGCTCATATTTATTCATGAATCCTCTATCGAAGCAAGTTCCGAACAGATCTCTGGTTTGACGACGCTAGTTACCAGAGCATAATGCCTCGTCCTAATAGGCGCGATATTGGGGGTGCGAATTCCATTATTTGTTCGTGAACGAGGGGCACGTAAGCCAGTCGCAGAAGCCTCAAATTCAAAATCCTCTTGACGCACTCGAGGCGGATGGCATCGAGGGAAGTGGCTGGCCACTTTTCTGCGAAAGCCCTCGAGCTATTTTTCCGGCTGAAAACCTGGAAATCTCTCTTTCCCTCTCCTTGCTTTTCCCTTTTTCTCTCCTTCTTTCCACCCCTCTATTTATTCCCATCCCTTATTCCCTTTTCGCAGGAGCAGATCCCCTGCTGCACTTTGAGTGATATCTGAAATCTGACGGGAGAAAAGGGAGAAGAGAGAAGGGAGAATGGAAAAGCGAAGCGGATGTTGGGTCGAGCCGAGATTGGGGGTAGCAAAGAGGGCGAAAGACGGAATCAGGAATTCATAAAACGGCGTAGCTTGTGCTTTCGCTACCCCATGGAATGGGTCGTAATGCGCGCAAACACATAACCTTAAAAACAGGGGAGGTGAGGTGACGAGGTAAGGCTGTGTAAGGGTTTTGTAGGTTGTTCGGTGCTCGTGTGCAAGAGAGAGAACGAAGGGTAGAAGGCAAGAGGGAAAGAGAGAGGAAACGAGAGTAAGGGTG
>CAJFCP010000106.1:434378-481963 GCA_904066005.1 Synergus itoensis | reverse complement strand
GAAGCAGGAATGAATTTCCTGCTTCCGGCGCTAAAACCGGAAGTCGACGTTTGTCACAGCTGCCTTCGTACGATTAGCGAATCAAATATCCAACGGATCCCTGAATATCGCAAACATCGGTTTCTTATTTAACTTTTCTCCCTAAACTTAGAATTTATCGTCTCATAATTAAAATTCATCATGATTATTTTGAAACTTTAAATCTTAGATCTAAAATCATCATTCCTTTAAATTAAACCACTCGTCTTAAAATAGCTTGGTACCTTTTTACATCCACGAATTTTCTCCGGTGCCATTTTTGGGTATTTACAACGCGTACAGAGTTTTTTTTCTGGGTGGAATTGAGGAGAATTCTTTCTTCGAAGCAATGCTTCATGATACTGAAGAAAGTTCGAAAAGAGAAGGTCGCCCCAAACATGTTTTAAAAAAATTCTGTCCATTTTTCTACTGTTAGAAAAATTCACACTCTTACAATTGTAATCGGTAAAATATTTATAACTGTGAAATATTTGACTGTAGAAAAAGTTTCTGAAGTTTCAGCGTCACTGGCATTTCGGCCATTTTTCTGTTGAAAAATGACTGCAATTTGACTGTAATATGACTGCAATTTCAGAAAATTTTCTCCACATTTTAGTTCACCACTTTCAAGGAAATTAATTTAATATTTTAAACATATAATGATATAATAAGATGTTTCGAGTGTTTATTTGTGGATATGTGAGTAGTGTGACCCAAGAAGTATATATATATCTTGATTACAGTGTGAGATACTGGAGCTGTCGATACCTTCCATTGGTATATATGGTAGTTGTACAGTACATTGTAATTCTACTACCGATTACTGTAACCACGTGCGCGAATCGATCACTGATCCCGATTATACGCGTCTGATAAATCTCTCGTACCACCACGTTACAGACGGAGTAACATCGCGATTAAAAGTAGTTTTTAATAGCTAATAATTAACAACTTAAAGTCTTATTAATTACATAAAACTGCCTATCGATCGACATCTATTCATTCCTGACTGTATATTGCGACGATTCTCGAGACCTCATAAAATAGATCGAGTTAGTATTATATGTCTCAATTCACCTTATTTATGCTCTCTAAAATCGCATTTCAAATTACATGAGATTCAAGGTATATCAAATAAGTTCTGTAAATGAATCACATCATAAATTCTTGTAATTAAGTACATATAACAGTACCTACATTTTTTATTTTTGGACTGAATGCCAAAGTATTTTTAAAATATATTTCTTTTTATCTTACCGCTAACAACATGCCTGTTTGAAAACTTTATATTTTGAAATCAGTTTTATTCTACTTTGTACAATTGTACCTAACAAGCAGAGAACGGTTGTAATTGAACTATTTGGAAGCATGGTGAATTCCAGAGAGCAGAATTGCAACAAGAATCGCTATCATGACTGTCTCCGAATACAAATGGCTTATTTCCTTTCAGATTTTGAGAATTCCTACGAAACGTTGTTACATTCTCTAAGAGCAATACAACTTCCTGATAAAAGTCCAAGTATTGCATTCAGCATAATTCGCCTTCAGTTTGAAATTTCGTTATTCTTGTTTTGCTGTATTTCTTGAGCAAAATTGATTTTGATTACAATCGAAGCGAATCAATAATCTTATAATTAAGTATAATTAGGTTCAATTGTATTATATTACGATATGCGCAATTGCACTAACTCATCGGTTGCGTGTTAGGTCATCTCAGGAGCTTCTCGGCAAGCGAATGTAAGAGTTACGAGTGTTGGCAGAGTCATAATACAGTGCAGTGATTTTACTGAGTAAAAGGCATAACCATACACTGTAACTATTACTTCATATGAATTATGGAAAGCATCAAGTTGAGAGGTTTAAATCAACAGGAGATTGTTTGCATATCAATACACTCATCAGAATATATTTCATAATCAGCAGAATAATAGAAAAATAATAGGTATGTTTATTCCTCTATTTCATTTGCGGAATTTGAAAGTAACTACTGCTGTAGGAAATCCCGAAAAACCTTGAATTCATAATTATCAACTTACTCTTGGACTCACCCGTCGGATCCTAAAAGTGGTTAAACTCTCGCTTCAAAATAATATTAGAAATGATAATACAGTTCTTCATTTTTCAGATACTTCTACTTCTGGGACCAAAACTTCAATTAACGTAAAGCCTCTCTCGATCAGGCCGCGAACAATTCAGGGGCCTTTTGATACCCTGAAGCAAGAAGGTAAAAAGATCTAAAACCAAGATTCTACTCCTGCGTTCACTTGCGTTCTCAGAAGGTTATTTTTAAACCAAAGAGAGTTTTACCCTCCCTCCCTTTTTTCCCTTCAATCTTTTTTTCCCTTATTCGTAAACTCGCGAATCAAGCGGCAAGTGATGGAATGAAGAGAGCTAGATAGAGAAAGACAAGCAACTGGCTCTAGGAGACTTTTGTGGTGGGACAGGGTTGAAGGGGGCAGGATGGACGAGTCAGAGCCGCAGGGCAGTGGCTCAGCGGCCAAACGGCTAAGGTAGTTGGGGGGGGGGAGCACTGCATCGTTGAGCGGCGAAACCAAGTTGCGGCAGGTTCGGTTCGGGTTCGGCAAGTCGGCTTTCGTTGGCAATCGCGCTCGTTCGGCGCGTGAAGGTCGGGATCAATGGCCGTAGGACCCCGGATGCAGAGTGGGGGGCACTTCGGGGCCCGGCGTGGGGATGGACTGCAGTTGTAGCTGAAGTTGGGTACCAAAAGAGGAGAAATTGAGTTGGCGCACCGGCCCCACGGGCGGTGGGGAGGCCAAAGACTCTGGCTTGCTTGCTCACTGTGTACGAGTCCTAAAGAGAGAGAGGATGAGAGTCTTGGAGAGAAGAGAGCGAGTAAGACCCAAAAGAGGGGACTGATCGCATCGTCCATGGTACTTCGCCCGGTATTTCGTCTCGTCTCTTCTTTCTCTTTCTCTCTACCTTCTCTCTCTTCCGCTTTACTACTCTTCTCCATTTTGCGAACCCTCATCCAACTAACATTCATGGCCGTAAAATATTTCATGGGACGATCGTTTCTTGAGACGTACTTTTGCAGAGTTTTTCGTCAAAATTGTGGCTTTTTAAATGACGGTCATAATTGTTTATGATTTAAAAATTTTTTTCTAGCTTTTAGACTTTTTGATTGAGATGATCTAAATTAATGATTCCGAAGATTTAAAGTCCTCTTTGAGATTGATTTTTAGTTTAAAATATACTTACAGAAAGTATATTTTTTGAAAAAGTACTGAATTCAAATATAAATTATTATAATTGCCAGTGTTTTAAAATATTTTAAATGATAAAAAACGACTTAAATGGATATCGGATCCATTTTTTAGACTCAATCTGTTACGTGAACATAGAAGCGTATCAAATTAAAAATTATCACTAGATTTTCATTTGTCATTTTGATAGACCTGAAGTTAGTTTTTGAGAAATTCTTGTTCTCATTTTTAGAGATCGGCGTTTCTTATTTAGAGATTGGCGTTTAACTGTGTTCGATATAAGGGAACATGTTAGGTGTATGTATAGGAAGAGAAATTGGATGGTATTGAATCACTATTTTTCACCTTATTCTATTTCATTAGAGGCCAGCTTGTCCTTCAATTAAGGCTACTGATTAATGGCAGCCATCCTTGAGAGCGTAGGAACTGGTAGGGAGAAGAGATCAATGGCTTCTTGGAAAATTCAGTGTTTTTCTATTAATTCTGTCTTCGTGAAATTTTTTCAAACAATAACACTAATAATATTTTCATAAATATTTCGTGGCAAACTTATTTAATCAGTAATGCTTCATTCAAATGTATTTCGGGTAACACACAGGGTCATTAATTATTACTTTGTATTTATACATAACACAGTCCAAAGTTCTATTAAAATCTCTTCTTGTCTCAAGATAGATACATCTATTAAAATATACAGACACGTATTCAAGACAATTTTCCCTCAATATTTTATTACCCTTCAATCTGAATGCTTTAAAATTCCAGACAAGTTTTCAATCTTAACTCAAAACGTCTCCTATAATTTTCCCTGCTAAAGAAAGTTTAAAAACTGAAATAGGCACTTGTATGAAAAGTAAAGGACACTCGCTAATGGATAAGACCTCGTATAAGAAAATTCGTGTGTGAAGCATGTTTTTGTGAGATGTAAGTTGGTGTATCGGTCGAAGGAGGAGAGGAATGAGCGAGTAGAGTAAAGAGAGAAAGAAAGGTAATTTCGTACAACGTATAATATAAAAGAGTAAGAGCAAGAAGCAAGAGAAGGCAAGGACCCGTGCACAATGCGTGCTGCATGGAATAAACGAGTCTGCTCCTTCTGGTGGGGGAAAACAGGCCTGAAGACTCGATAGGGTGAGTTTGGGGAATTGGGGGTGGGAAGGAAGGAGTCGCGAAGATGAAGGTATCGAGCAGAGGAACTAAGTAGGAATTTAGGGTAGGTCAGGACCCCCCCATCCTCTCTGTCTTTTGCCTCTTTCTCCCCTTTCTCCTCTTTCACCTCCCCCCACTACTACTACAACCACAAACACAACCACAATTCACTCTCACTCTCACTAAAGCGGCCTACGATTCTCACTTCCGCGCCCACACTACCCTCAGTGAGCGTGTCCTAATTCGGCCGCCCCTGATCTTACGTCCAATGTATATTGGCTATATACACTGAAATATTATTATAAGGACATACCAATCACGATCAATCGCTAATTAATCGTCTAAGGCAATTGTCACGGTCGTAGAACACGACGTCTATTGGTAACGACCGATCTAGGCAGGTATGCCGTATCTGCCATGTCGAAAATCATTGGTACGAGTAATTCGATGTAAATGGCGAAGATAATGATCGTGAGAGCGAGAGTAACAGGATAAATATATGTGTGGACTTGCGGCTTGACTTTAGGTTTAGGCAAGGATTGTGTAGCTCAAAAGTTAATTGAACTTTAAGTGACATTTGAAGTTTCTAGGAGCTGAAGCATGAGTTTAGAGTTTGACGATGTTGGTGTGGATTTTAGGATGAGGAAAGTTAGTGGTTGTTATTGGAAGATTCATCTATAATTACTTTTTGATTTTGAGCCTCATAAGATCCTTTATCGATGAGGAATCGATAATTGAGTGCATAATATTTATTTCTGTTAGTTCTGTCGCACCTCCCCCTTTAGCTTGAACATAAGAGTTAGGTGTCACGTTTGTACTGAATGTTATACAAATGAAATGCGTCGTGCCCACGATGTATATAATTTAAGTTAGCTATTGAATTGAGCTTGCTGTCTCTTGAATCTTAAATCTCACGCAATTCTGCACAAGGTTTAGCGTTAACTATCTGCATACCTTTGAAGCGTATCTGGTATTTCCAAGGCCAAAAATGTTACTTTCATATTGACAGTCAACCTAATTGCCAGCCCATACGGAGAGAAAGATTGCGTTTGAATATGAACTCAAAAGATTATCATACCACACTTTTTTAATTCAAGTTTTTTTTATGAATGTTAGATATTTATGTCTTTAAAAGATCATTAATTCTCTTAATGGACATAATTCTCTCAATTCGGAACAAGTGAATTATTGAAACTTCCTTCCTTATAAAATTATTATTTTGAATAATAGAATTAGAGAATGACACGCAACAGAAACAAATGGATAAAAAGTATATAAATGCTTCCTAGAAGTCGTGAAATAATTGTTGCAATTTAAAAAACTTAAGGAATTCCAACTCCTCAATGCCGGCTTGTTCAACTCGACAATAGTACAAACTGCGTTCTTCGAAATTCTGGTTCCAGTCCTGCCATACGAGTATGTAAGTCGGTGTAAGTGTACCCGATGGTTATACCTCCCTGCGTTCACTGACTCTCAGTTCACGAGTTTATAGTCTCGTTTTCAGAGGAAGCGACTACGAATTTTTCTATTTTCTCCTCTGAATTTTTCCTTGCTGCATTTGCACTTTTATTTCCCCCAACTTTTGACAATCCCATGATGTAATATAAATTATGATGATGCATCACCCTACTGAAAGTACCTGAACTTTTACATCTAAGTTCATAAATTTCAATTAACATTAATAACCTTTTATAGTGTCTTCAATCATTAGAGTTCGGAAACTAATTTTATTTACATTCCCACCCGTTTTTCGAGGGCTGGGAATATAAAACTATATAAAAGGAATAACTAGAGTAAATGTTTTTTTTTCCGTTGAATAAATATAGAAGGAGATATTGAAAGGAAGCCTTTTGAATTGACAAGCATTACTTAACGCAACGATAATTCCTATGTGGATCAAAAAAATAACTCATTTTGAAAAAGTCCTTCTAGTTCCAGCGATTCCACTTATGCCTTTCAGACTCGAGAGACACGCACACGTGTAAATCGTACCGATTGGCATTCGTGTTGTCGATGAAAAACGTATATATGATGTTGAGAAAAAATATCGCGCAAATATCACAAAAAAATCACCGGTTGTGCCCGAAGGGAGAAGTGGAGGGAGACCCATCGTCCTGTATGCGTCCATTACGAGTATTATGCGAACCCTTCTCGGCTCTCTACGAGGTTTTATGTCGATCGGAGGGGCCCTCTTGACGAGGAGAGAGAGGAAGAAAAAAAAACGAGAGAAAACTCTGGATACGGTAATCATCAAAAAGGGAACGAATTATTTCCATCGATTGCTACAGCGACCGAATGCACGCACGAATACGTATAATATCTGCACCCTAAACTGCGGCCAATGGTCAAAGGGATATGTTGTGTCGATACTGATAGATATAGAAGAAGCCATAGCATTGGACGATATCTATAACCGCAGATTTTTTCTATTCTTTATCCCAGGAAAATTTCGGAAATGTAGGATTATTACCTTCTTTTTTTATTTTGTTCTTGAAATTGAAAATTGTGAAGGATGGAGTACTAAGTGGTTTAAAAATATTGTAGGCCTGTAAAATTACAAACAGGTTGTTTAAAAAAACTAGGGTAGAGTATGTTCTTGAACTAATTTATTTTAAATTGGCTTAAAAAGTTAAATTTTACTTTTTAATCTGTGTTGATCGCGTTACATTCAATAACAATCTCCTTTAAAAGAGCTTCATTGAATTGGAATCCATCCAACACCGAAAAAAATTCCTGGTATACGTATACAAGGAATCAACTATTTTGCCTAGTTAGGACAGACGCCAACTTTGTAATCCTAGTTGAAATTACAAAGTTCATGTTTAGTTAAAATAACAAGGAAAGCAAGGTGACTTAACAAATATTCTTGGTTCTTTTCATTGAACAAGGTGCCACAAATTGTTACTGTAAATCTTATTTAAATCTACCACTTCAGTTTCAATCGGATCAAGAATAACATACGATTGCAAATGATCATCATAATATAACATTTCTAAAACACTAAAAATTATACATCCAAACTTAATTTTAGAAAAAAAAAACGTACGAAATGCGTTCTGAATATTAAAATCTAACCTATAAACTTCTTGAAAGTTAAATAAGAAATACAGCAATACGAACTTACCTTCAGCAATTAAATGAATTTAAGCGATTTTGACATAATCTTTTCAATTGTTCAAATTCAACGAAATTACATGCATGTTGCAGATGCAATCGAAAAATATCTGGCATCCCGAACATCCGAATGCCAAAAAAGTCGTTCGCCATTTTAGATATGCATGGGAATATTAATCAAATTGCATTATTAATGGAACCGAATGGAACTAGGGTTATTTAGTTCTCTCTAACCGGGGTCGTATTAGTACGTCTAACAGTACGTTCATGATTCTGTTAAACTGGAATCCGTGTTATTTCAACTATGTTAGTGTTAACCATAGATGATAGTTGACTCTCGGAAAAAAATTTTTTTCGGTGAATAATGGACAAATTATATATTGGTTTTATGTAGCAATAATTGGATTCACTAAAAAAATTATCTGCTTTGTAAAAATAATAATTTTTTAAAATAGCCAACTTCTTTCTCTCTCAGGTCCTAATTGATTAAATCCTTGTCTTGATCTTTTTACGATTTCCCGATTTCTCCATACCAATCTCACTTTATTGACGAACATTGGCTAAAATACTGGAGGTCGATTTAAACCGTTTAAATCTCTAATCCGAACATGAAATCGTCTTATCTACCGTTGTTACTAGACTCGGTAACCCCAATGCCTCTTGAACTGCTTACGACCCGAGAAGATCACGATCGGACACCGTAAGGCGCCCTGCGCCAGCAAAAGGGCAGACCGAGGAGGAATGAAGCTGATCTTTTTCGACGTGCAACTCGACGCGTTCCTATCCTTCGATGCACGACACATATCGCTATCTTCCAAGCGGCTAATGTAACTCTCGTGTAAGTGCCTTGTTAAGAGATCGCACGAACCCGTTAGACCGTGGAAGGCTATACGGACTTTCGGAATTTAAGCCTCTAAGGTTAAGGCATCACTGACCACTATATGGACCCTACGTATATGTACTTTTCCGGCCTCCTAACTGCAATCGACGTTCGCTAGGAGCCACTAATTATCCTCAATTTACCCTCAATTTCTTTTCTCGAAAATATTCCCTCTTTATATAGTTAGCTCGGATGGCATCGTCGGACGGTAAAGCCTATGAAATATGCCATCTTCCATTCAAGCTGAAGTTGAACGATGCATTACGAATTTCTATGTACAGTATAATCTTCAGAGGTTTCTTAACTGAATTAGTATTTAGTACCTGCGAAAAATACGATTATGTATGTGCATAAATATCGCGAATTTAACTGTAAACCTCTGAAGAGAGTCTAAGAGAAAGTTCAAGTTATGATCTCTGACCGATTTATGATGGTCTTTAGAAAATAGTCACATCGTTGCTTCATATTTGAGAGTCGAATAATGTAAATCATCTGTGCTATGAAAATGAAAATTATCATCATTTTAATCGTTCACGGTTCGTGAGGTAGCAGTCCTTTTCCAATTTCATATTTTTGAAGTAATTGAATGTCTGACAGTGACATGCTTTTTCTACTTGATCCTTTTATGTTTCTACTTTTTCCTTTTATAATCAGTTTCGAATTACGTGGGTTGCATAACTTTTATGAAAATGGAGCAACTCATTTTTATTTAGAGAGTGCGTTAATTTTCGCGAAAGGAAATATGAAATAATCAGTTACGAAAATAGTAGTATCAATTGTGTAGGATCTTTTAATACTCATAGAGGTAATCGTGGTTACCACCTGCCGCAGTAATGCAACGTTACTGCAACTTGGTGCGATTATACAATGCTCAGATTCTAATGAGCGATACACAGTACACAGTACACACCATATATACCGATTATACCTATCGTCCGCATAATTCTTGCCACGATCTGCATAACTTCTGTTGCCGTATTTATTAATGCTCCTGTTTTTAATACACGCGATATTATACCCGGCGCACTTTACTCGATCATTATAGCCGCTTTCAGTGCCGCAGATACGATCATGGGAAGCTGAGAGGCCTCCAATGGCAATGAAAGTTAATCGTGACTTTTTATCACTGCCACGCCAGATACACATGTTTCGGTGTATCGAACAAAAATGATTCGACTCCAATTCAAATTCACGGAAATTTCAATTCTCCCACGAGTTTCATTCTTTACAGTCACCAGAAAGTGTTTCTCTCTTTTGAGATGTGAACAAATAACACGACTGAATATAATAAAAATAATAACGAACGCGATAGAATCTTATACAATAATTTTCATTTACTAAAGACTCGATCTCTCTTTTTAAGAAACAAGGAAGTGTCGTAAACTCGTCTTTCATTATTAATTTGGCGGAAAATGTAATTGCCACTTGTTCGCCAGAAAATTGATGCTCAAAGAGAGAGTAAGAGCTCGTTGACCATGATATTGCAGCTGCAGCCCGAATCGGTCTCCGGGCGATAGTGTCAGAAGAGTGTTGTTGCTGGTGATATAGAGAAGGGTAGAAGGGACTAGGGAATAAGGAATTAAGCATCCTCTTTGCCGTTTCTAAGACGATAACATCTTAAATGCAATTCGCTTGCTTCGTAACAGCTAATTTTAAACTGTCTGTTTATGCTCGTATTTATTCATTCATACTGCTCGTTTCGTGCAGGTTCCCATTCGCTTAAGTCCCCTCTTTTTCGAAGGTAGCCATATGCCTTATTTCCCCGCACATACATATATATAATATATATATATATATATATATGTATATATCTACTGACGGTGCGTACATTGACATAGGTCGGTACTTAACGCACTCATGCTTGCACGCAGTTCTAACCATGTCGATAGGAACAAGGGAAACCGATGAGAAATTCACTGAGAAAAAACACTTTTATGGAATTAAAAAACATTAATCATGGGTTGTACCCTCATTTATTAAAATCACAATCCCGAGAAATACAGTTTTACCAAGAAATTATGCATTGAATAAAAACAAGTCTTTCAAATTGATAACATGCAATATGATTACGTAAATATGTAATAATAAAACACAATTAGTATTATTATTAAGTTAGATCGAAATTATAAATGATTTTAAAATCCGATAATATGCTTTTTTTTTTAGAAAAGCGTCTTTTAAAATTTACATGCAATTCTCAAATGTAGAGAACTCTGCGATGCTCGAAGGAAGATTTCTGATTCAGTTTTTGAATCAGTTTAGGGACCTAAATTAGAAATCCAATATCGATATTTTGAATTATAAATTTAACAAGCTCTTCATCAAAAATGCAAATTAGACCTAGTTCAAATTGTAAAAGCGTCTATAGATTAATTTATTATACATGTAGTAAACGCGTTTTTTCAAAGTTAAATAAAACTTAATGGAAAATTTATCCTGAATTCTATATAAAGTATAAGTTAAATGTCCCAATTTGCGTCTAATAGGTAAAGGATTACATCTGATTCGAGAGCAGAAAATCAAACGTTTATCAACTTTGATTTATTTTACTAATATTTTTTCTTTTCTGCATTTTAGGAAGAGCAGTGAGAGGATTCTCTGGTCCAGCAATTGAATATAATTGGTGAGTTAATAATTTCATTATTAGGGTTATTTGTCAAGTAAATATCAGCGCTATCATTTGATAAATTATTATTTAAAAAATCAGCTCGAACAAAGCCGATGAAATTCAAAGATTTTCTTTTCCCCAATTTCGAATTTCGAAATATCCTCTTTTTTTAATTTCTCCATATTCCATGAAATAAAAAATAGCTTTGTATACATTTAACCCAGTCTCAGGTTACCAGCTTATCTGGAAGAAGGCAGTACCGACGTAGAAATGTCGTCTATTCGTACGACTTTATTCGCGGCTCGATCTAAAACCCGAAGCTTATCCGGGCGTAGCATCAACGTCTCTCACGACTTGGTACGACGAACCCTTCGGCATATAGAGGAGGCCGCCCGGCAAACCTGCAATAACAACAAAAACGAGAAGCAAGAATCTCTTTTTATTTTTCTCGGTCCTCTGCAGTCTGTACCTTGGTCTGTACTCTGTACTCTATACTCTATAGGCTCCCATAAACCAAGCCTCGACCTATCCCTCTGTCCTCGACATTCCCGCGGGCCGAAATTGCAAGTCGCCATAGTCCAATGGATCCTGGGGCACTGGTTTCATCTTTCCCCCTCCCGGGCCCTACCCCCACTCTTTCATCATTTCGACCTGTTCTCTCTCCGCCATCTTATGGTACCCCGTAAGATGCGAGATCTGGAGAAGGAAGAAAATAAGAATAAGAAAGAACCACAGATGGCCCGCGAGTCTGCCAGAAGAGATACGCTGAACCAATGAGACGAAGTTAGGAGCAAAGACTTGAAGAATGACGGGAAATAGACTCAATTATTCCGATTTCCTATTATAAAAAAGACACCGCATGAAAATCTCGAATCACACTCGAAATATATCGAATATATCGAATTGAAGGCAGCCATGTTTAAAATTGGAGGCGGCCATGTTTTGGATAATGAAGGTGATATCCACGAAGGAATAATAAGGAGACCGAACTCCGTGGCGCCACTGGGAAATAAAAATTCGACCGTAAGTGCCAGACTTATTCACAGAATACGAAAATCGACTGCGCATGTGCGTAGTTGACACTCTTCTTATTCATGGGAAAGGTGTGCGAGTGAGAAAGTTTGTCAAATTGATGTAAGTTAGAGAGGTTATGTTCGTTTGTTTTGGTGCTTATAAATACTTATAAATACATATTTTACTAATTTCTATGTAAATATTTTAGAATAACATAATCACCTCATAATAACTTTTAATAAAATTACATTATTCTTCATGTTCATGCTCCGAAAAACTTTAAACTTTTCAATCAAGTTATGTTACTTCCAAGATTTCTTTATCATATATTACAAATTTAAAAGGTACTTACCTATACTTTTCCTCCTCAAAATTTGTTCACACATTTTTCAAACAAGTACTGGAAATACTGTTTATATATTTATTTCGTTTATCGTTCATATAATATCAACAAACAAACATAACCTCTCTAACTTAAAACAATTTGATAAACTTTCTCACTCGCACACCTTTCCCATGAATAGGAAGAGTGTCAACTGCGCACATGCGCAGTCGATTTTCGTTTTCCTGTGAATAAGTCTGGCACTTACGGTCGAATTTCTATTTCCCGATTCGAGAGGCTTTCCATTGGCAGTTTGGTCTCCTTATTATTCCTTCGTGGTGATATCATACCTCTGCAAAAATTTTGCTTGCGCAAGATATTGTGCAATGAAAATGAGTGAAAGATTTTCTGCTTTGCAAGCGGAAAAACTTCTTGGCGGGAAGTTTTGAATTATAATTTTGTTTTCTTCATTATAAAATATAAAAATTGCATTGGAAAATTTAGATTTAAGTAATATAGTGTTTTTTTCTTTGTTAATTGTTCCAATGCAATTTTTATATTTTATAATGAAGAAAACAAAATTATAATTCAAAACTTCCCGCCAAGAAGTTTTTCCGCTTCCAAAGCAGAAAATCTTTCACTCATTTCCATTGCACAATATCTTGAGCAAGCAAAATTTTTGCAGAGGTATGATATCACCTTGAATTAGCATTGGCATTGAATATAGAAAAGAACATAGAAAGGCAAGTAGTGCGATGACGGCCGCGTAGCGGCCGTCAGTGGCACTAGTGTATATAAAAACGAGCGACTCCAATTACAGTGGAAATTTCTCCCTGTAATTTCCGGGTGGAAAAATCCAAATTAAAGCTTTCAGATTAGATGTCTAGACAAAGCCAGATCTCGGCCAGATTCGACATTAGACTTCCTTGAAATTTACCCACACGGGATTTCAAAAAAATGTAAACTTAAAAGCCTAGAAATTCTAAAGAAACTTCATCAGGGTGTCTAGCGAACCGGGAAACAGGGAAAAACCCGTGAATTTTATTTGACCGGGGTAAAACCGGGAAAAACTCGGTAATTTCATGTAAATCGGGAATTTTTTGTATTTTGTAGAAAAATCAACTTTTTCTACTTTATCTTTTTTTTATTCCACTTCTACTTTATCAAATTTTTTGTATTAATTTTTTTTTCAATTACAAAAAGATATCCATAAATTTGTCGGAGGAAAAAAAATATAATCGAGAAAAACCCGGGAATTTTAAATAGCCTGATCACCCCCCTATTTTGTTGGAATAGCCAAAAAAATCATCTCCACTAAATTTTAGTAAAATCGGTTAATACGAACATTCGCCCCAAAGAATTTTTTGAAAAATTCAAAATGGCGCTTTTTGAAATACGCAGAAACTCGTATTTTCTACGCTTTCGTCCAATTTTTCAAACTTTTGACTATCATGCATTACGAAATATGTTTACAATAATGTAGCCTTTTAATTGATACCTGAAAAGTTGTCAATTAAAAAAAATTTAGGCGGGCATCTTAAATTTTTTAAAAATTTTGATTTTTCATTATCATTATATACTTTCTAATAAATAAATCTGCCTCTTGCACGGAGAAAAATGGAGTTCAGCGGCCTTGCAACAGTTACACAAACTCCCGACAGAGTCCAAAAATACGGTAACCATTACTAAACTGTTTAGGAATGATTACCGTACTCCTGGACTCCGTTCTATAACAAAAGTCCTGCTTCAAGAATTTGTGCAAATGCTACAAAACCGGTGAATTCCATTTTTCTCCGTGTGTATGAATTTTACGAGATTTGATCTATTTTAAGGTAGATGTTATAATATTAACAGATTTTGCTAAAATTTCTTGGAGATAATTTTTTTTGGTCATTCCAACAAAATAAGGGGGTGAGACCAAAAAAAAAATCCACCAAGAGTAAATAAGGACCATCCTACTAGACACCCTGTCTATGTTTTGAACGCTTCCATTACTGTGGTCCTTCTGCATGGTCCCTCCTATATTAGGATCTGTAGAAGTTGGAAGGAAGAAGAGAGAACTGATGCGGATGGCCCGCGAGCTTGCCAGAAGAGGTACAGTGAACCAATGAGGGGAAATTGTTGGTGAGGGTGTGAGGAGGGAAGACTTGGAAGACTTGCACGATGAGGCTGAAGGAGGTGGATGAAGGCTTTCGGCGGTTGTGGAGTGACTGAGCGAGTGAGCGAGCGAGTATTTTCGCTGGCCTTGACGCAACGTCGGAGGGCGATGCACCTCTGTTGAACACACTCACAATCAGAAACCGGGACCGTACTTTACACACACTTTAGCGTGTGCACGCACACTCATACATTCTTAGGAGTGGATGCCAGGCTGCACATCGACGACAATAATTTCAAGCATATACATTCACAACACAATGCACAGGCATTGCACGCGAGTCCGCGTGTTGTGTGCTGTTTGCACGCATAGAGGACTCTAGAGTGCAGCGGTCCAACGTTGAGGCCCGGTCCAACTCGCGAACACTCGACACTGACCTCACCCAACTGGCGGCTGAATAACCCCCTCCCGTACACTTCCTGCCAAAAGTCGACGAAGAATTCAACTCGATGATACACTCCCTGCACCGTAACTTCCATCGCTTTTAGAGGTCGACGAAACAGGTGCCTCGTTGCAATGTGTTTGTTATTGCCAAAGAGCGATGATCGTTTTATTGGACGTGTTTATTGTTAATTTGTTATATTTACAACCAATCAGCGCGGCTGATGAGAGAAATTTTGAATCGGTGGAGAAGTTAAAAAGAATGGTGATTGATGAACGAGGCCGGGTTCAAGGTCTTTTATGTTCTTAACAGTGCCGTAACGAGGGCGGGGCGACCGGAGCAACTGCCCGGGGCGCAAGCTCCGGGGGGGCGCAGGTCAAGCAAACAAATTATCAAATTTTTTTCAAAAATTTGTTCAAAAATTTTTTAAGTATCTCGATAAATTTAAAATAAATTTAGATCTTTTTAGAAATAGGATATAAGTAAAAATAATATTCTTCGGAGGGGGGGGGGGGTATATGAAGGGCGCACTGATCTACTTTTGCCCAGGGCGTCAAAATTTACCGTTACGGCACTGGTTCTTAATGTTAAATAAGGAGTGGGAGAGTTTAATTAATTGTGATTTTTGCTTTTTTGTAAGAGACTTGTGTATTGCTGAAACACGAAATTTATTTTCTAATGAAAGAAAAGAATTTAAGGAACGAGATTAAGCGAGGCTTTGATAACGATAATAAGTCGAATGTTTGTAAAGTCTCAGTCCGATTACTTTGAAATGAAATATTTTTGATTAATGGTACATTTTTGACGTTGGATGTACTTGCGGCTGTGCCATGGCCGTTCTCACCGAATTACTATTATAGAGGAGGGCCAGTCAGTAAATTCTTTCCTATTGGCTAAACCGACATTGAATGGCGTCCTAAGAAGGCGAGTTCTTTTTAAAAAGCCATTACTGATTAGATAACTGAATGGAGTTTAGAAATTTAATTTCTGCTGAATCACTTTCCGATTGAAAATTTGTCTTGCTTCTTTATTTTCGTAATTTCATACTTTTTCATCCTCTATTCTCTGAGTAGAAAACTGCACATCTAAATTCTCTTACTGGAATCGTTTCAACTTTCGTTGAGGGCTCAAAAGTGGCTTTCCATCAAACACAAATTACACTGTTCATCTTGTAACTCTGAAAAAATACACAAAAATTGTGAATCGACTACAAATTGAAAATCTGTAAAAGGCATGGTTTAGCATAGTGAATCGGTGAAGCGTAGGTATAGTCAGGGCATTATGCAACGAAGAAGTTTTAGTGGGTCGTATAGTTGCGCCACTCTTGCTAGTTCATGCTCGCAACGGCACAAGTAGCTGGGTGCTGGGCTTGGCTTAAAGGCGCTCAGCTTAACGCTTTGTACATAAATTGTTTTATGGCGATTCCCAGCCCGCTGGCATTCTGTTAAGTTCGTCGCCTTTTTGCTGGTATAGCTGGACTTCGATCGCAAAAGTCGCCCGCATTTGGATAAGCGTTTGGACAACGTCGTTGCACCCACGTGAACCTGACGGTGCTTTACACACGTGTACACTCGTACGTATTCGTTATACTCACAGAATAACGCTTGTAACTGGCGCAGTAGGTAGGCAGCGATAAATAAATAATTTCCGTTCGAACTTATGTGTGTATAGCTTCTCAATAGTCCAGTACATACCTCAATGTTTTGCCGGTTAGGCTAGCTCTAGCTAAACGTCTTTATTCTCCAGCAAGCAAAGCTTTTCCTTCGACTTTTTTTGCCCTATGTAGAGATTTAATATCGATTTTGTATATAGTTTCGATCCGATGGAGAATATTATCTTGTCTTATTTCAGGAGACAAAATTACTGGAAAGATTTGGACGTAATTAGTTTGGATTAATCATTTCATGACTAAAATAGTGAGCTGGATTATAAACTTAACGGAAAATTATATATAAAAGTGATAGAACGGTTGCAAAGCAAGGAGCTATAATGGCATTTACGTAAGGCAGTCATGATAAGCATATAATCAGTAAAATGCAAAATATAAAATGTGCCTCTCCTTTAAGACTTAGATTTATGTCTAATTACTTCTGTTGTCTGGTAAATATAGAAAAGAAATCAAGAAATACGGGAATTCTCTTTAAGGAAGTAAGACGAGAATTAATTTTTCAGCACAGGCGATGCTAATTATTTACTTGAGTTCTCTTCCATCTCAAATTAATTAGCTTCAACTAAATTCAGCCAAGGTTAACGGGTTAGATTAAAGTATTTATTGAACTACCGCAAAAGTGATGAACGGTCACAAATAAGATAAAATTCTTGCATAATTTATTCTGCATAATAATAAAATAGAAAATGAAAAACATATTATCAATTATTATCGATAAATTATAAGGATGGTCAAATAATATTCACCTATAAAGCTTCTTTTAATCCTTAATCTTAATTCAATCCTGGCTCAAATGATGCTTCGACCGATCTTCTGCAAACTTATTGTATAAAAAATGAATACTATAATTATATACATAGCGATGCTCCGATTGCGAAGAATCCTGTAATTATCCAGATAGCGTACTTCTGATTGCGAGCGTAGCATCGGAAGTCTGCAACTAAATCCAGCGACTCACGGTGGGAGCCTAATTATGATTACCTGCTCAGTTTTTGAATTTCATTAATCTTCTATGAGCAACTACGCTCCTCGTTAGGTTTCAAAATACTGTGCTGAACAGCATTTACTTATTTAAAAATTCTCAAGAACAGAGATCCTCAAGTAATACTTCATGTTTCACTCTTTACTTGCCTTATTAGGATTATGTAGGAAAATTATAACTATGAAATACAGTAGTTAGTAAAAGTTATTATAGGTGTCATAAAATTCAGTTAAATATTACTCTTACCTCACTAAGGAGCACTGAAATAAGTATATTCACTTTTGCAGAGAATAAAATTATTAAAATTTCATACTGCTCTGCAAATTGAATATTAATGATACGTAGAGAGTGTGGTAATTAAGTAACTTAGGTTTAATTTACCGTTCGCAAAACATTTTATTCCATATTCCAAACAAGAGCTCCGTTTAGATATAATGAAATTTTACAGAATGATCTTTGAGGAAATAATGCAGTTTTTATATTATCAATAATAAAATTCCTGAAAGACGTAACAAAGGACACATTTTTTCGGCTTTGTCATGCACACTTAGTTGAGAGCACATTAAGAAGCTTACGAACTTGAAATACTTAAACAAATAAAGAAAAGTAAAGTCTGTCCGGGTCAGCAGTCCTTACGCACATCATTAAATGTCATGGAAAGAGAGAGAAAGAAAGGGAAAATATAATAGGGAAATCGAGGAAGTTTTCATTTTATTATTTATTCTCTTTTTATTTTCCTTGTCAAAATATTAGGAATGTAAGAGGACAATAAACCGATTTGCCTTTATCAGAAAACGTCATTATGTACTCTCTAGGTTAATTAACATGGAAGTAAGTCCCCGTAAGCTATTTCCAACTTGACCTTAATGGCAAGTCCTGCTGCAAGTGAAGGTGACTGCACAGGCAAAAATTTGATGATTTCGGTCAAAAGCGAACTGTTTCTACTTGACAGTAGTGCATCTTTTAGTCGCAAGACAGCGTTGCCAAATCTTAAGATTCGAGCTTAGAGTCAAAAAATTTTGGTCAAAGAAGTCAAAACAGTTAAATCAAACCTATAAAATCAGTAAAAAGCAGTAAAATCACTTTCTTTAACGTTGAACAATCACAAGTGATTCTAAAATTTAAATATAGTTAATTAAAGCTCTTTTAAATTATACCCCTTGCTGTATTCAATCAATTTCTATCAACATTGTATGTTTCAGTCACAAGTTAAGAATTACCCTGTATAAGAGCGTAAACCTTGATGAGGTCAATCCCTCAATCCGAATTTTTGTCCAACTGAAATATTAATAAAACGAATCAAGGCCATTTATAGGTCAATCTGATGAAGGTCGTGGGCGGGCCACCAGTTGTTAAAGCATTCGTTAGGTAGACAAGGTTTGGCCTCGAACCTCTTCAAGGATCGAGACTCTTTTTATTTCATCTTTCAGTAAACTCACGAAAGTCTTAAACCTTCAAAACTGGCCATGGTCACGAATACTTTTTTCAATTTCCTCTCAAAGATCCAAAGTCCACGACGATCAAATACTATCTATTATTAAAATAAAATTATTAACACAAACAATACAACTCATACAATTTTCTTACATTAATTTCGTTGTAATTAAAATCATAACAATTGGAGGCCGTGCTTTCAATTTGGAGTACAGTAACAAAAACATCCCCCTTCGTGATCATATTTTCACAACTTTTCGCGCAAGGTGCAAATATCAAAACATACGGCTCTTAAAAACAAATGGACTATTTCGATATGATATTGCACCAATATGTTGTTGAAAATCTCTCCTTCCTCTTTTCGCAATATGTATTGTCTGGACCAGGTATGCTAGGGGTTTAGCGGTGTTTTGGAAGTTATTGCGCACGATAAATCCACGTTCTGGCCACAAAACGCATTGTTAGTCGGCGATTGCATGAACGCGTGCACGATCTCTCTCTCTCTCGCTCTTATATATGGAAGCTAACTAAACCAACTCTGTTGTGCTGTGGTGCAAGCACGTGCCCGCGGATTAATGCTATCCGTATGTTAGGCGAGTGGGCGACATGGAGACAATACGAGTCCACTGACTCGCACCCGTATTAACGAATACCGTTTTCCCTTCCCTGAAACGAGATCCGGCGAAAAGATAGCTGAGCCGAGATCTCCTTTGCAACAACCGACCGTATAGCCGGCTTGAAATTAGCCCAACGAAACGAGCCACGACAACACGTCCTCTTCTCTCAATACCTCGTTAAACTTTACTCTTATTTTATACGTCTCTTCTTCAATATCGCTTCTGCTTACGCACCTATTTTATTTAGCAAATTTCCTCTCGAAATATCGACTTAGTGTTAGCAGTGAAGTCACTGCTAACACTGCATCTCAAATTGGAAACATATAGTCTCTATAATGCCTAAAACTGCATCACTTTCACAATGACTCCGATCTCTGTTTCATTAAGGGCATGTGATACTTTTTGATCGAATTTAACAAGATGAAACTTTTTTTTAATTTTGCAAGATAAAAAGAGTCAATAACGGTCCGTTTTAATGTTTTCTTCCGTTTTCCAAAGTTTCAGGGCAAAATATTCATTTTTGTGGCTGAAAAGTTGGGTAATTTGATCACTCATAAAGCATAGAGCACCTAACCTCAAAGTGACAAATGCATTACGAATTTTAGCAAATTTAAACTTTTTTTCATTATACAAGATAAAAAGAGTCAATAACGGTCCGTTTTAATATTCTCTTCCGTTTTCCAAAGTTTCAGGGCAAAATATTTATTTTTGTGGCTGAAAAGTTGGGTAATTTGAAAATCAATAAAATCGAAAAAAATTGCTCATATAGTAAGTATCACATGCCCTTAAGGGGTTATATACAAATCGAAAAATTTTTTATTGCACATTCTGAAAGTACATGCTTTTGAAAATATATGTGCGGAATTTCATTCAGATCGGAGCACTAGATCATAAATTATAGTGATGGGAAATATCGACCAAATCGCGTATCGATTAATATCGATATTTTTGGAAAAAGTATCGATAGTATCGATATTTATCGATAACTTCCCCCTCTCTATGCCATCCTAACATTCGTGCCCCTTTTACTCAACTACGCATGCGTCGCCCGCCGTATCTGATTGATTGCTATTCGCGCGCGGTTTAAAATGTTGAAAAATATTATCTTTATTAGTTGAAATGCCATTATTTATAATAAACAATAAAAATAATATTGGGAACACTGATCTGACCTTACTTCAAAGTTTCGCAAATTAAAATTACTTGGAAAATAAAGGCAGATTAAAACACAATAAAAAAACACAAGAAATATCGATATATATCGTTAAGAGAAAAATGTATCGATTATCGTTGATACGATTGATAATCGATATGTATCGATATTTATCGATACTTTTCCCATCACTAATAAATTACAGCCGTTTGAAGTGCGTTCGCGGCGCGTCTCGATCGCTGAACACAAAACTTTAATCGCGATTATCTCAGAATGGAGTTTTTTGAAAAATACCGTCGTCGTGAACATGATAACTCGAAAACTTTTCAACCGATCTGCATGATTTTTTTTTAAATTGTTGATATTTACAATCTCGTGTACTTGAACGATTCCTTTTTTATAAAAAAATGTGCGATTCTTTTAAATAATTTTTTGTTCGAAATTTTCAACATCTCAAAAATCGATTTTTTTTTGCAAAATGGTTCTTGTATTGAAAAAAATTTTTTTTTTGGTAAACAAATCGTTCAAGTACACCGAATGACATTCCTGTTCAATAATTTGATAATTTTTTTGATTTCGATTGAGCGGTTCGTTTTCAATCACGTTCACCGCAAGCCTCTTAAAAAAAAGGCTTTTCGGAGGAGGGACCATAAGTCCTACAATTGTTAATATTTTTTTATTCTTAAACTTCTAATTTTGTTCTCCGAGACTAGTTCCAACAAACTGTATTTGGTTTTTTCCAATAAAATCTTCATAACGTCCTTAAAAAAATTCACAAACATATCTCAATTTTTCCCATCAACTTTGTATATAACCCCTTAATTAACGTCTCGAGACGTGACAGCTATGCAGATTCGATCATGGCCATTTCACTGATTTTAAAACTGAATTTGACAAGCATAAAACTATGCCTAAATTTTCTTAGGTATAGCATGAAATCCTTATTGTCATGTGAGTATATAATTACAAGCTTCACAGCATAATTATTCCACAAAAGTACATAAGTAAGACAAAAAAGTTGAAGAAACATGAAATTGTGAGAATATATCGTGAGAGAGTTATACACAAAGTCATTGAAGTCGCAACCTAAAAAAATCCATTCTATGAAATGCATTCTATAAAATCCATTCTATAATATAATAAAATCCATTACTATAATAGAATTATTCTACCATTATATGTATTACGATTTTTATTCAATAATTTTTTTACTGGCGTTTATAGATATATTTTTGACTCGAGCACAAATTGTAGGAGAAGAAACGCAGGTTTTGCAGTGAGGTCGAGTAATTGCATCAGTGTTGTCTGCTGTATCTTGGCTTTTGAGTATCACCAGGGTGCACTTACACACACTTAAGCTTTAGTGATGTTATAGCAGCTGAACAGGACCCGAGGCTTTAGTCGCGTTTAAGAGTCGCAAATGCAGATTGCACTTTCGGCTCTTTGTACGAGGAGCCGTTTTATTGGCCGGCGATGCGGCGTCACGGGTAATTGCACCCATTGCAATTGGTGTGCTGAACAAGTACCACAAGCCAAGCTTCTTCGTGGCGCTCTCAAACACACACTTATGTATACCTGGCGCTGTTTTAAGCCTTAGGCCGTACTTAAGAGTCGAATGTAAACGCGCGATTTTTTCACTCCATTGCATGAGGTATCGGTAGGCGTTTCCCACTGGGTCTCATAGAATAGCGTGCCTTCAAGTTTAAGAGTATTCTGGCCCTCGACTCGTTCAAGGTCGTGGACCAATATTCCCGTCCGCCAGAATATTCTCGAGGACGGATTCGGAAGAAAGTCGATGTCGAGACGATGCGATGCGATGAGAACGAAATTGCACTCAACCGTGAAATAAAGATCGACGATGCTTCGAGATCCTGGGCAATCAGATATAACGAAGTTGCTGAACGAAAGTTACTTTAACTTTGTTTATTACATTCTACAGTAATTATTGTCACGTGTTTATGAGACAGTATTTTATAATGTTCTTTGGAGTTTTATAATATTATACCTTCTTCTTCACAACTGAAAATCACTCGGGTTAATTAACATTATCACGGTTATAATAATTGAATAATTTTAATAAACAGTTTTCTTGTGTTACTTCAATTAAAATTTCAATTAAAGAAAAGCGTTCTTGATTTTTTTTTTTTCAACTCTGAGTTTGTGCAATTATGTTTGACTGCGTGCCACTTCGTGGTACTTTTTATAACGCTAAGAGATTTCAAGGATAGTTTTATAACTTCATATGACGTAATTTCTTTTTGTATGATATCATGGTACTAATTTTCCCGAGTGTTTTTCAATTACCTTCAAGGAGTCGAATTTTAAAATGAATCTCGGTTTAGGAAAAATGTTAAATATTTCTAAAAGTTAAATATTTTTAGCTTGTATGTTTGCGTTATTGATTTTTAGTTTTCAGTACGAATGAACATGAAGATAGTGAATTATTGATAGCCACTGATATGAACTGAAAAAAGTTACTTATATTTAATATACTTGATACCGTGGAATACGAAACCCTCTTGTCGATTGTAATAATAGTGGTTTGATTCGCGGTTTTCCTGCTGCGAAATATATCACGATAAACAGTCATTTAAATTTCCGGCATTATGGAACGTTTACATGGATGATTGAGTCTTAATATAATCGTTGCGGACCTTGCAAATAGACTTCTAACCTTCGCGCAATTTCAAAGCAAAAGTACAGTTATGTAGTTTTCTATGTTTGCATGAAATCATTTCCTAATTTATATTTCCCCGATCTGAATTCTCATTTGAATACTATATACTATATTTATTTAAATAAACGCGGGCTAAGATTTAATTATTCAAGATTTGGGCATTGAATCAAAAGCTGAAGGAAATATACTTGAGATGAATTAATAGAGAAAATAATTGTTTTGAAGGGGACGAAAGGGAAAAAATAAGAAACGAAAGCTGGTATTAATTAGACAAGGCAAGCAAAACCAAGCACGAACTAGGAAGACGCGGGTCTTTTCAGTGCAGGCGGCTGCGCTGTTCTTTATTAATTGATCGAAATTAGAGTGACCACTCGGACCGCTTCATTGACAGAACTACCGACAGTGCAATGACCGTTGGTTGATTCGACCGCCATGATGACGCACACCCAGCCGGAACAACAAAATTTTATTTTGCAAACATCGTACCGTCGGCGCGCTATCGCAGTTCAGCAGTAAGCTTATACAGCCCAGAACACCTACGTCGACAACGAAAATAATATGTTTTGCCTGCCAAAATTTTACGGATGTCAGCAGAGATATGAGAAATCCTGTTTACTTTACACATTCACGAATAGGAAACACTTAAATGCCATTCAAGACGATAAAATTGTTAAAATTTCATTCCCACGAAAGATTAAACCTTAAATCAAAATCAGCAAGATAAGAAGTCACTTGAGCAAAAAACCATAAATATTTAATGATATACATTATAAAATCCTTGAATAATATTGTGTAATGGAAAAGTGGCGATGCAGTCCAAAATTCTAATGAATTTAGGCCCACTTTGTAAATTAATTAATGTATTACGGGTCAGTTTTTCTAAACATTTCTAGGAAGTGTATCTGATTGCAGCAGGAAGAAAATTCCTGAGAAGCGTCTGTATAACGCAAAGTGCACTGCCGTTTTCGAGTAAGATTACATTATCTTCGAGTGCAGAAACGCTTACAGAAAGTCGTTTCACGTCGAAAGCTTATCGAGCATTTGTGTCGAACACTTTGAAATCGACGTGTACCCACTTCCTAAGAAAAGTCTCCATAAAAGTTTACAAGAGCGCCGAGAAGAGAGAAAATCCCAAACTTTCAGCTCCCATACACGATTAGCTCCATTGAAATGTAAAAATAATTATAAAAATCGACAATTGACTAATTATCACCCTAAATCCATAAATTATTTAAATTATATTATTTAATATCGGGAGCTTGATTTACAAGAAAGAGCTTTGTTAATTAATAAAAATATCACATTTTTATTTTTGAATCAACGTTACTATAATTTTTTTCCTTTGATTATATACGAGATACGAATTTAATTAAATGAATCACTGATGAATCATATGACTGAAAAAAATCTTGCATAAACAATACATTTAATTTGAAATGCACACGCCGTGGTATGCAGTATTTTCTGGGAACAGATTCGTGGTAAAAAAATGGCGAATCAACCGAATCGAAGTTGATAAAGAGTCGTTATCAATCGGTCACCGGATACGGGCTTATAAGCCCCTCAGATTACGTGGATCGATCCCCCTCCTCTCGACCATCTGCTATAGTGGGTGCATCAAATGCAGGCTTTCTCCTTCCATTTTTCCTCGTTTTGAAATAAAAAAATTTTTTTTCCACGTTTGGAAATAATCTGGGAATATTTAAATTAATGACAATTACCACGTGGACAATTTTTTTATCATTTTTTAAAATCCTTCGTTCCCGCCCCCTCGAAACTATGTCCACATGGTATATGCAGAGCCTCCTAATGTCGTTTTCTTCCTCCTTTTATTATTTAAATTCTTTTGGCCTCTCTCGTCTCCTTCTCTTAAACTTTTTGCAATTTCAACCTCATTTTTACGCATCGCTATCGTGTCGTGTAAACAACGATAAAATGCCTCTTTATCAGAGCCTGCACGCTATCGGTGCTTTATTTTTTCAGGCCATACTCATATTTTCGCAAGAGGCTGTTGCACCTCAGTAAAAAATATTGCAACATTACCTCCCCGTGTACAGTTCAGCTGTCTCTCGTGGTGGAATCTCATTGGGTTCCTTTGATCTAATAAAGAATAATCGAAATTGCATTAAGGAGAAGCTATATACAAATTTGGAAAACATTGAATATTAGGAAAAAAATATTGGAAATATTATTCAAGTTCAAAACATTGGATTTTCAAATGAAATTTCTGAATAATTTTACGACTTTTGAAATTTAAGATATTCTGGTATATAGGAAACTTTAATATTTCATTAGTACTAAGATAAACACTGCGAGATAATAATTAAAGATAAGATAACCAACGCTTTCAGAAAATATTTAAATTCTTACTCTTACAAAAAATTTCTTACCAATATTTACACCACACCTGCCCCAATTTAATATTTATTTAATGATATCGGCTCGGATTTCAGGAAATTCAAGAATTAATTTATCGTTTCTAAAACAATTATTAGCAATAAATAGAATAATAAAAATTTTATTAATTTTGAAACATGTCTTTAAAGATAAAAATAATATGCTGCACTAATAATCTTGAAAGTGTTAATCAAGGAGTTGAGTAACATTGATTATGTTAAATAGTGTTGAAAAAAAATGGCAAAAATCTGTCATCGAGAGTCGTGATCCCCGTTAAGCACACGATGCAGAATATTATGGACTGTATATTATGGCGTGCAACGGTACGAAAGTAAGAGGCATCGACAGAGAGCGAATTGAAAACTAAAGCGACTTCTCTCGCGGCTAAGTAGGCAAAAGACGGATAAAAAAAAAGTTCCTGGCGCTGGACTGTGAGGCATTTCTTGGTCGGTAATGTTCACTGCTGGCTCCCACGATCGGTTCATGGTCTCAACTCCTGGACACACACGTACTGTGCGACGTATGCAGTACCTATAAATATAAATAGAGTACTGGTAGATCTGTACGGGCTACCTACATACTAGGTCCAGGGTATAATACACTTAGGCGACGGAATCTCGCGCGTGCAAACGCGCCCTTACGATCCCACGAAGCCACAACGACGTTGGCCTTGTAACGTGAAAGGCACACGGAAACCACCGCGTCCATCTTGTTACGTAAGGCCCAAGTTTTCTTAAGATCTGTGTTGTTGGAGATCTAAACTCGTCAGTGGGTGGGAAGAAAAAATTTGAAAAGGAAAAATAGAATTGGAGGAAGAGAAAGAGAGAAAAGGATATGAAGAAGCTGAATTAAACGATGATTGGGTGATTTCGGGGTCTTAAGTGGGGATTTCTGGGACCTAAGTAGGAGTTTCTGGGCCTGAAGTGGGGATAAGAAGCTGGTAAGAGAGGAGGATGGATTAGGAAAGAGATTAGTATTATGGCTTCTTGAATTTTTGATGGCGGCTGAAAACCAGAGATCCGACCGAAAATTATGGGAGTTTCTTGGTTTCAGACGTTTCAGACAATTTGGACTTTGTGATTTCACAACATCCTTATGTATATTATATCTTTATTTTATTAGCTATAAAGTATCTAGAAATAATTGGACTTTGTATGGAAGTTCTATATGAACTTTTTATGGAGTTTCTATAAATCTAGAATTTTCATGAGGACTGAAAAGGAGCTTTATGGCTACGTTGGTTTTCATGAATGAAAACCAGCCACAAGGACGAGTGCAATGCGTAATCGTGCGTACGCGCGAATAACGCTCGTTTCCGCGCAGCCGTGAAACGAAAGTTTATTTATAACTGTGGTTTATTCTTGGTGCACATTTCCTATGTCCATGTCTTTCAAGAAACGACGCCAAGGCGTGCCAAATCGGATTTGGAAAACAAAGTATCTAAAGTCAGCCTCTTTCTTTTTGAATAAAGTTCTTTTCATTCCTAGAGAGGAAAGAAATTATATTAATAAAATCTTAATAATCTTCTTGGATGAATGAATGATCTCTTATGAATGGTTCACTCAATAATTCGTATCATTTTTTATTCAAAACATTGAATATTAGTCGATATCCTTTAATAAATTAGTATGTACACTCAGAAAAAAATTTGTTTGAATCAAACAAACGTATCATTGATATAGGATCAATCAAAAAATATCTTTGAATTAAACAAAATTTTTTTGATTCAAATAAATTGTCTTTAACTCAAAAAAATTGATTTCATCATATTAAAAAAAAGTTTCTTTGAATCAAACAAATTTTTGTTAATTCAAACAAATTTTGTTTAATTCAAAGATATTTTTTGATTTACCCTATATCAATGATACGTTTGTTTGATTCAAACAAACTTTTTTCTGAGTGTAATTGAAGGCACTGAATACAGTACGAATTATAAATTTTTTTTCTTTTATTTACAGATTGAATCCAGTAAAATATAGGGATGCTTTCGATCTGGGGTCAAAAGGAAGATCTTGAAATTTGAAGAGTTTTTTTATTGATGATGGCTAAAAGTAAGTAAATTTTAAAGGTACACATTTGAAAGCGCGTTGAAACTTTCTAAACAATACACTCAGAAAAAAGTTTGTTTGAATCAAATAAAATTTGTTTGAATCAAACAAATTATCACTTTGATATGGGGTCAATCATATGTTTGTTTGATCCAAATAAATTCCTTATTTGTTTTTATTTATTTCAATTGAATAAAATTTTGTTTCATTCAAATAAATTTTTGTTTCATTCAAATAAATTTTTTGATTAAATTAAACAAGTTTCTTGTTTGACAGTTGAAAAAAAAAATAAATGAATATTTTTTTTCCAAAAAAAAAAGAAAAAAATTGAAATCGATCTATATTATAGTTTCATTTATCTAATACACACTTTATAACTAATGAAAATTTGATTTCTTTGATATTGCGAAATCGCATCGGAACCAGGACTCGAACGCAAGACGCGCGAGAAGAGCGGAATTAAAACTCGACACTCTACCCACTACGCCACGGAGGCTGATAACTTATGGTTAAAAATCGGGTGTATTTGAATGCAAACAAGTCTTTGACACTGTCATTTTTTAACATCTCTAAAAGTTTATTCACATTATATTTTTTGTTTGAATTAAACAAATACTTTGTTTAAAATAAAAATATATACTAAACATATTATTTGTTTCAAATCAAACAAATCTTTTATTTAAATCAAACATATAATGACACATATACCAAACAAATTATATATTTCAATCAATAAAGTAAATATTCTTCATTTATTAAATTTAAATAAATGTTTTGTTAATTGAAGTAAAAAATTTATTTCGTTCAATTATCTGACTTCAAACAAATTTTTTTGATTAATTTAAACAAACTTTTTTCTCAGTGTACTTAAATTAATTAATTGAAGATTGTTTATATATTTATAAAGGCCAACTTGATTTATTTTGATTCCGCTCTAGAATTTGGTTCTGTTTACTATTTTCTCCCGTGGTTTATATAGAGTTCTTCGAAATCTATCCGTGACTATCGTTCCTCATTGTCGAAACAGCCTTCTTTGACCTTTGTCGGAAAAATTGACAACAGTTCACAGTTTAGAACCTTTTATCTCTCAGTTAGATTGTGACTCTCGCTCGGGGAGGTCATCGGAAAATTAAAATGAGACATAAGTCTAATGTGTTACGCGATTGCGATAAAATTTTTATTCTATTCTCAATTCACATCAGTTCAAAGTGTTCTTTTATAGTGAAATGATTTTTCCGGTCCAAATATCGTGTCCTGGAAATTATCGGGTGAGTCCATTATTTTGTTCGTCTAATTCTTTTAATATATTTGGTTATTCTTTTCACATTCTGATATTACAATTTATATACATAATCCTTTCACATTTCCATTCATTGCAAGTTGCTTCGCTATCTTCGTACTATACGAATAAAGAGACCATTTGCCTCTATTCCGAAAAGATATGAACTATTGGTCACGATTTTTCATAAACTTCTATTGACTCCCTTCTCGTAAAAAAATCAACTGTGTGAAGGCACAGTCACCTTGCTTCTCACGAATCTTGCCCACTTAGGAAAGATTATGAAAGATTAATTAATAATTATGATATGATAGATAAAGAGATACATAGCTTCCGAAATACATTTAAATTTCGTCCACTAAATGATTTATATGGAACATATAAATATATAATTAATATACTTCCCGTCTTTTCCTCTTAAAATTCAGATAGTTAAATCGAAATGAGTAGATTTAACAAAATACAAAGTTGAAAAATGTGTATTCCGTTCATGAAAACTGGCAGGGATTAATGAGTCATAGGAGGCTTGTCGCCATGCCATGACTTTATAAAAAGTTTCCATTTACGATGATAAAGGTTTAGCTTCATTTCCTTGATTATTAAGCCCTTGAAGCTGTGTGAATTTTTAATCCCTTCTATTCTCGAGGGTCCCATCCCATTCTGCTTTCCACTGGAAGAGAAGCGTCTCTGCATGGAACCTCGTCTTTCTGGGCGCACACAGAATACCTATGCATAATTTTTGCACTCACATAGACATGAACTTTAAACATGTGTGTGTGATACATCGAAGCATGCGTACCATCTGGCGCTCCATGTGCTCCTTCGGCGTTGTTGTATACAACGCAATGACGCCGCGAGCACAGAACCTTCCTGCGTTTTTTGTTCGCATGTAATTTTGACATTTTTCCTACACTTCGCCAATAGCCTCGACTCGCCCTGACAAAAGAAGCCTCCTCCCTCTCTTGATTCTTCGGGAAAACGGATGTGGCCAGGGTTTATTCTATCATTTTACAAGATGGTTCATTTTTTTGCAATAGCTATAGGTACCCCATGAGGTGTATCAATTTTACAATTTTTTTATCAATTTAATCACTTGCAGTGAATTTAATTTAAAAACGGGAATTTACTTCTGATCGCAGTAAAATTGGATTAAAGTTTCAGATGATTTTTTTTTTACATTTATCGGAACACATAAAAATATCAAAAAAAAAAGTTCTCTAAACATAAAATTTGTATTTCTCATAGAATTTAAAGAAATTTTTAATTGCTAAAGATGTTAAGTGATTTTAAGGAATTTCAAGGGATTTCAAGAAGAGGTTTCATAAGATTTCAAAAATTATAAAAGGATTTCAAGAAATTTCACAAATATTTCGACATTATTTTAATTTATTTTAACGAATTTGAAATAATTTAAAGAGATTTTAAGATATTTCAAAGGATTTTAATGAACTCCAAGGGATTTTGAAATATTTTAAACGATTTTAAGGCAGAAGATTTAAACATGTTACAAAAGATATGAAACATTTTAAAGAATTTCAAGGGATTTAATTTTCTCCGCGAATCAATTCCTTGAAATTTCTTAAACTCACTTAAAATGCCTTAAAATCTCTTGAAATATTTAGAAACCTATTGAAAAATGTCTTGAAATTCCTTAAAGTAACTTTAAATACTTGACCGGGGAAATCCGGAAAATGCAAATGATGAAATAAATTTGAAAAATAAAATTCATTATCTTCTACACCTGACTTCGTAGGTTGAAGATCCATAAAGTAATAGAATGTGAACTTATTTAAATGAACCTAAGAATTGACGTGTTTTTATGAAATTGTAATGACACTTCGCAATCGCACATTCCGACATTTGTTTTTGCAGTGGAAAGTAATAAAAAATAGTAACAACTGTACGTTCAATGAATACGTACTTCAAAGTCATAGAACACGTTCCAAAGGTTTTCTCACGAAGTGCGGACGCCCACGTCAAACGTGATTTAGCGATACCCATGCATATATTTATACCAATAATTGCGCAAACGTGTCGGTAAGTAGGTTGATTTAATGGGTTAAGAAAAAATGAGCGTGGAGTATGAAAATTCTTGTGGCACGGCCGGTTAGTCGATCCTTGAAATCGTATTGAAGGGAATCGACTTTGCAATAGAGAACATAGAATAGACGACCACAACTGTCGCCGGGACATGTTCCAAACACGATACACTTAACACCGAATAGACAGTCGTCACCATCATAAATCATTCGACCTATTTTTAGGCGCGGCACGTTTTGCCTCACGAAATTCAAATTCTATAACTGCAAATAAACAAATTAACAATGGAATTATCAGATGGACGAATCAAATTATAAGTCGTGTTCTTTACTTTCACTTTCTGGAATGCAACTTGCAGCTTATTTTCAACCTCGGCAAATTTATATTTGAATTATTAAATTGTTATGCTGGTGTGTGTGTTGAGGTTAATAAATTATGGAAATCGTGTTCAGCAAGCCTTTCCATACGTAAATTGTGAACTTTGAAGATTTTTAACTTTTCAATTAATAACGACTAATAGCTGAAGTATTGAATTTGTATAAAAAATGTCGTTTTTATAATATTTAAAAAAACAAGGTATATTCTGTTTGTTTAAACTAAAATCTTCCAAAGCTAGGAGACGAATAGAATATTAGTTTCACAACCAACTGAAGGAAATACTAAACTTTAAATATAGATCTGATCAACCAATTCAGCAAAAACTGCACTTCATGAACCATAAGGAAGTGCTAGCTTTTTCTCTCTATGAAAGATTGAAAGATTAGAATTTTATCTCTTGAGGAACGAAATCGTCATCGAGAATTTGATGCGCGTGGCATCATATCAGTACAAGGGACTCCTTGTTAGTCGAAGCTTCGTTAGCTCCGCCATGTTTGAGAGACGTTTTATGCAGCACATACCCGAATTATAAATAAGTGCACAATATCACGCGAGTCTTTGACCTCTCCCACCATATGCACTTGGACTTAGGTCGTCGGAAAAGTTTGACTGCAGACGCCAATATATTTGCGTCTATCAAGTCTATATCAAGAGGAAATCATTTTCTCTCTTTTCTTTTTTCTCTTTTTTTCCCTCTACGTTTGATTTTTCTCCTCCCGCTTTAAACGTCAAAGTTCTCATCGAAATTCCGAGCGAAAAAATTCGAACCAATCGTACCCGCACTCGAAGAGGTCGAGAAAAACTGAAGTCGCTCGGTCACTTCTTGTTCATGTGTTGGTGGCCGATAGCGGGCTTGTCATTTAATTAATATTCAGATAAGCGAAAAAATAAGAACGAATAGGAGAAGGCATCCTTTCATTTGTTGATTAATGCAAAATTCAAATTAAAATAGGCACCGAAAAATATAAAGCTTTGGGGATTTTTTTTCAAATTGCGAAATAAGAATTTTCGACTAATTTTCAATAAAACTCTTAAAATGTATAAAAAGGTTTTTATAATTAAATGCGGTTTAACGATTCGATATAGTCGTTCTATATACATCGACATCATTTTCAGGTATACTAACTTGTGCAAAATGTGCATCATGATTATGATCAAGACAAGTGAAGTAATCCCATTAACTGTACATTTTTTATTTCATAAAATGACGTATCTGAATAATGTGCTATTTCGTACTTGACCTATATGTAATTTTAATTTGATTTTGAGTACCTTGTCTATAGATATAAGTAATTAATAATTACGATGGTCCAAGAAAAGGCAAGATTAAGAAAATTTAGAGATTTTTAAAGCAAAGAAATGCTTTGCATAACATTTATTAGTAGCTGTATAACTATTGCAAGTTTATTGGGAAACTAAATTCTCTCTAAACGTTTGAAGTTTCATTTCCTACATTAGATATTGATATGAAATGTGCTAAATAATAGATGGATTCGTTAAAATGACGCTATTATAGATTCGAATGTAAAAACTTGTTATCAAATGATACGCGATAAATCGAGAATTTTAATTCGTTGGGCACACTCATGTCATTGAAAAATCAAGGACTTTGCGGTTTATCGATTGAGCTCGTGTGAAATCTCTTTTTCGAGTAGTAATTGGATCTATCGATTGGTCTTACGTATTTCCACGTGAATCTACGACTCGCCCGACTTTTGCAAAAATATATAGTGAACGACTCGGATAAGCGCGACCCTCGTAAACACGATCTTGTTAGTTAGCTAGTTAGTTCACTAAGGCCATGGTTCGAAAGTGCCTCGAAGTTTTCACGATTCCTAACGAACCACTGACCTCAAAGGTCTTTGATATATTTAGAAAAATCATTCCTTTCATTAATAATACGTTTTTTAACTTGATTGGAGACAAAAATATCAAAAATTTTTACCTACTATACATACGACGTGAATTTTCGTGAAAGCTCGCGCATTATTTTCGATAACGTAATTATTTCGATAAGACATATCGGTCCGAGAACGGAGAAGGCGGCCCTCCCCCGCCAGTCAATATAGCCGCCAAAGATAAAGCTTGTTTTCAAGAAATTAATCTTTCCCTTCCCTCGACAAAACCGATTAGAAAAATCCCTATCTTCATGGTACTCCAGTGGCTTCGAAATTTCGATCCTCGGATTAAATAGATAAACCTCAATGACGAAATCAAATCTTCACTTATCTATGTAATATTATAGTTTTCCACTTCCTTCGAATAAAATTTAATTGCTACTAAACTACTTTTAAGAGTAACTCTAAAAACCTCCATTTATATGTATAAGACAAGCTAAACCTTATTTAAATTCAATTCAACCATACCGTACATTTCCAAGGAAAAAATACATGTGAAAAATACCTTAACATCTTACATGTAAGACTACATTTCACGTGTATATAGTGCCTTACTGGTTATCACGTAAGACGTGTCCCTCTGAGAGCAATAATGCTCGAATTTCTTGAAAGTTACCGCACAAGTGATAATAAAGGGCAGCAGTAACAAACTGTAATGGTTGATTCTGAGTAAATTTAGCACAAGAGATAATGTTCGAGTCGCCTATTAAAAAAATGTGCACACTCTTGAAGATACGCTCTTGAAAATAATCCGCGAGTCCTTTGTGACATATAAATCGACTTTCATTCGGGTCCATGCGTCTAACTGCGTTTCTGAACGAGCACACCTTGTTAGTAAGGAAAAAATGTACAGGTGACTAAAACTACTGAGCGTCGTTTTAATCGTCGTCCATTCGGCCATTTAGATGCCAGATAAGAGGTTCGCGCTTAATGCATGCGTGTAATTTCAATGGGGAAAAAAGGGGAAAAGAACCGCTAATGAAGCGTCGAGCAATGAGAAAGTCATGAACTGCCAAACAAATAAGACGTTACCCGTATTATGTGCACACTGCACAAGTGCACAGCAACCCGATTATGCCTCAAAGTCTCGCTTACGTATATTTTACTTAACTGTACTTTTCAATTCTCAAGACACTCGACTATTAATTGAATTTCTTTGTACATTAATGAAAAGAAAAAAAATATACTTTAAGAACATCATATCATAGTAGAAAAGAAAAACCTTAAATTGTTACACTTTAAATGAGTTTCTGAATTAACTTTAACTTAACTTCATATTAAGTTTACTTTAATCCCGTGTAGAAAATGCCCTAATATTCCCTACATTAAACAGGGAACTGGTCGGGTGTTGTAAAGGGTAACCTGACTAGAAAATATTATGCAGGCTCTTGTCAGGTGATGGTAGGGTTGCCTCTGTTGGCTTTCTAGAGAATTATAGGGAAGTTTAGAAAGGTCCTAATTTAGAATTTAGACAGGCCCTATTCAAATACAAAAGGTATTTCCCTAAATATATCTATTATAAAAATGGAATTTTAAATTTATTTTTAATAAGTTATAATCATAAGTCTTTATTTATACATCAAATTTAAACCGTGGCGGGTAGAACGCAGTGTCGTGCCCAAGCCAATGTTTGATAGCGTTATGTTCCAAAAGTTTGAAGCTTTTTGAAGTTGGTGGCTATCGTGGCTATAGGTATATCTTTTTTATTTGTGCTGGTGAAATAAATTATAATCCGATTGCATCATGGAAAGAAAAAGGGTGTTAAACCAAATAAGATGTAAAAAATACAGATTAAACAAAAAATTACGCACTGAGCCCTCGAAAATAGTGGACGAAAGTGACAAAGAAGAAAGTGAAAGTGAGGTTATGAATGTTCAGGATGACATTTGTGAAGGTAATTTATTCTAAATATAATAAATGTTCGAAAAGTAAGGAATGTAGAAGAAAATAGAAGTGTAGAAGTATATATAAAAGTTCAATTGAATTATGAAAAAATAATATAGACTGTGTTTCTAAATAGAAAATTATTTGTATTTATGTGTATTATTTGTATTTATTTGTATTTATACTAATTGTATTTATACTTAATTGTATTTATTTGTATTTATACTAACTTATGTATGTTTTTAGAAATTTAATTTCTATTTAATAAAACAAAATTTGATTTAAATTAGATATTTAATTATAATTATTACGAAATCTCTTAAACCATAACCTACATAACCTCAAATAAAATTAGGGAATAATAGGGAAATTTAGTCGGGCAATAGAAAGGCACCCTCGCTCGAATCTAGCCAATGAGTCTAGACTAGTGCCTTATCTGCAAAGCATGTCGTTCTTTTCGGGTCCTTTCCAGATTTCCCGTTCAGCGCCTTAATAAAGTTAGGGCAATATGACTAGCACCCTACCAAAACCAAGTCGCAATTTCTACACGGGAATCTAGATCAATTTTTACGTAATTTAAGTTCACCTCATTTAAATTGTAACAATTTTAAGGTTTATTTTTTACTACATGCATTAATTATAATTAAAAAAAGATAATTGAAAGATGTAAGAAAGTTTCTTATGAATTGTCGAAATCGTCTGCGGCTTACAGAATATTTCTACCTCGAATGCAATTTTCATGAAACCTATGGCAAAATGTCAATTGCTAGAAGCGAAGTGTTGAAGAATGAAAACATTCGATTAGGATGCCATCGAACCGGTAATTTTAACTGACAGTCGAGTTGAGATTCGAGCGAATCAATTGAATCGAGTGTTCGCTAAAATTATCGAATAAGATTCGACTATGAGTAAGATAAATTTGTGAGATGATAGAACGAGGACCAAATCTGTATCTTTATTCGATTAAAGTTCAGTTTTCCTTCATTCGTAGATAAGATCAGGCGATAGGCACTGCACTCGATTAATGAAGGTATTAATTAAAAATTAGACCTCATAGAAATTCGCCAGTAACGAGCTTCGACAGCTCCACAGATATTTATACCTTACTATAAACCAATCAGTAAAGCCACTTCGGCCACATTCCGAGTTTTACCTTGATAAGAAAATCGGAAACATTTTATCCGTTGAGACATTATTTGCTCTTGTTAAACAGAATTCCACTTTAATAATTTATTCTCCGTTTGTGAAGAATAAAATGCAAATTCACTTGAAAAATTTTATAGATCCTTACTGCTAAATGTTTTCTTATAATTATATCACATTTAAATCAATTTTATAAGTATATATTAATGGATATATGGTGTTTACTTCATACTGTGTGTCAAGAACACTTTTCATCACACTTTAGGTCACAAAAATTATCTGAAGATAAAATGGCAGATGTGACTTTTCCATAAAATTGCGAATTTTGACTCGCCCACTTGATGCGGAAGGCGATTTCCGCGTGAACAAAGGAAGATGAAAGAAAGCCCAGAATTGCAGTGGCAGAAGAAGCCTAGAGCGAAATATCTTCTGCGACTATAGTTCAATTTACTTTTTTTATCCCCCTTCCCCTAACTTCTCTTTCTTTCATTTATTTCTCACAGCCTACCTGTCTCTCTCAGTTTCTCCATCTCTCTGGAGAAGGTTCTGATCCATAATGGGGAAGGGTGCCTAGGGGGTCTGTCCACCCTTTGTATCGCTGAGCAATCACGACCTACCCCACGAGCGCGTACACCGTATGTGAATATATATCATCCCTCTCTCTCTTTTCTCCCCTTCCCTTTTTTCGTTTCTCTCCCTCTTATACTCTCAAGCTTCCTCCCTTTTTTTCTCTCTAATTTTTTTTCTCTTTCCAGTGTTTTTCTTTCTCTTTCTTTCTCTCTCTTTCTCTCTCTTGGTACGGACGTCATTTCGTGCTCTGTGGGGTTGCAAATGCGTTCGCGATGACTGCTGCATATCCCCAGAATGACTGATGAACTGCAACGGCCTTCCTTCTGCCTTATAGGCAGTGTACAGGACGTTTCAATTACGAGTCCGGGCTCGCGAATGCCTCTTGTGGACTTTACTTTGCACAAGATCCTCGCCGAATGAAAATAGATGCACAACAATCTCGCATCCGATTCCTCTTTAAAAAAGGAGGAAAAATAGACAAGTCATGGGCTTGACAGAAAATGTATCTCGCTTGATGATGACTCCTCTCTTTTCAGACGAAATATAATCGAGACTAAAACATTTCTTTTTGCAAAAAAAGGTATAGCTTCTCAGTTTTACGAAACTTACGGAAAGATCTTCTTTTAAATAATCTCACGTCAGAAATTTCAAATTTTAATTACTTAAATTTCGAACGAGTTATGTTATTTCAAGTGCTGTCCAATTCACCTATAAAATTACTTTGAATCGAATGAATAATTAGATATTCACCCTCGATTGAGAACCCAAGAAACGAGTTATAAATGAAGTAACAGATGAACTCTCTTGTGAGTGCATCCTTACCCAATTGAATGTACCTGAACCAAGCTGTATCTGATGAAGCTGGGCAGTCGAGAGATCGGCAGAGATCGGAACGAGGCAGAAATCTATCAAATTCTCCGAGCGGTGGATCAGAAAAGACGAGAAACCAGTTTGGTCGGTTCGAATGACCGGGTTGGTTCGCACTAACGTGGGGAAGACAGGAAGGGTAGAAGGGGGAAAGATAGGTACTAGGTACTCCTTACCAGTAGACTTGCCGTCATCTAAGTGCATATAGATACCACCAACTTCGCAGTATCAACCATTCCAGTACAAGTTGCATCATCAAAAACCGTATCAGAATCTTCTAAAATTAAAAGATTTGAAATTCTTTAATAATCATCCGCAGATCTTATACCGTCATCTGTTTTGAAGATGTAGACATTTTTTAGTTAAAAAAAAGTGATACGAGAAAAGAAGTCTTTAATTCCTGACTAGATTCTCTTTAAGACTTTTTCTTTTGATTCTCGTCCTGCGATCGAGAAAAAGGCGAGTGCTGCCGGTTTTTGCGATAGACCCACCAGGCCGGTGCACTGCCATCACTTCGTCTTGCATGATTTCTAAGTCCCTGCAACTGCAACTCGTCTTCGTGAATGTCAGATTCTATTTATGATATATGCTGTATGTACAGGACGCTTCATCCATATTGTCGATACACTAACGAGGGTTTGAGTATAACTTACGCAATATATTATACCTGAGGCAAAAATTTCTATGAGCTGAAGTCAGCAAAATAGTTTTTTAAAAAAGACTAACTTTTATATATAGTTTTTTAAATATTATTCGAATAATTATTTGATTAGAAAAATTTTTGGAAAAATAGATCTAACAAAAGAGGTCATTTCTAATAAAGCTTAAAAGTGAGATAAAGGTATTTTTAACTTCCTATACTAATTAGAATGTGACTAAAAATATGACTGCTATAATTATAATGCTCACAGTAACCACATGGCTTGAATTTGCAGCAAGAAACTCGTAAGAAGTTGAAACTTTCTTTTAATTCTTTAACAGACAATTTATAATCAGTCAGAAAACTATTACCACCTAATGAAAACTGGTAGATATTAATAATTATTATATTTACTACTTGCTATTCATTAAGTAAATATTAATCACGTCGTTATTCGAGAAATCTGAGATAGCATAAATTGATATTTAAAAGGAGTAGAATAAAAAATCTTTCAACTATATAACAAATATATATCGTCATGGGGCAACAATTCGGACATGTGAGGTAAATTCGGAACCACTAAATTTACTGTTTTACTGTTTCCCGGGTAGAAATTTTGCTGTGGCCCCTGTCGGGCCCAGATCGGATGATTTCAGACCGGTGATGGAACGCGGAACCCGATCGGACCCAGACCTGGCTCGATCGTGCTAGGTCTGGGCCCGGTCAGGTTCTGCGTTCCATCACCGGTCTGGGCCAGGTTTGGAAATTTCTATCCGGGTTAATATATGTCAAATTGAAATTCATTTCATATGTATGTATATTTTTGTTCAAATATCAAGAACGCATCAATTTTTCATAAGCAGTCGACATAATTGGAAAGATAATTTAAAGTTTAAATATGTATTTGCGACAGAGGAGTTTGAAATTTGACATAAGAAATAGATTATTCACTTCATTCTAATTTGTAACTTTTTTTGTCGGTTATTAAAAGTAATCTGATTGAAATAATTATACATAATTGAAAAATGAATTTTCATAACGATTAAATTAAAATTAAACATCATTTTTATAGTCTTTTATTTATTTATTTATTTAAATTTTTAGTTTACAACAAAAAAATTCTAGTCTTTGTTACAGCTTGTTTTTAATATTATACCTTTAATTTAAGTATATATACGTCTTTAGAGATTTAAGCCCATCTTTAGCCTTTTTAAACAGACCGTAAAAAAATTAATGGTTTTATTTTGACTAAAGAGCGTTAAGTCTAAAGACGGACTTTTAAAATTAAAGTGATGTAAAAAAAACAAGCTGTAATCTATAGCATAGCCTTTTTTCTGTGTTATTTCTGCATATACTTTATTTTTATAATTACTTCAAGTTTCTATTTATTTTAATACAAACTATTGCAAACGTATTGTATAATAATGTGATTCTGCTTATCGCAAAAACATACTTAAATAATATTTTTAAGTATAGTTTATGTAAATGGTAATTACATATAACTTTAAAAAGGAGATATGTCATTCTATATCTCAAATTTTGAAGGATTCAGTAAAAATTGATAAGTTAAGTAAAGAAATATCGGAAATTTCTTACTTCGTTCAGGTATAGAGTCCGTTTATTCAGCTATAAAAATACGTTGGTTGATTTAATATTTACCAATCGTATAGTCTCTAAAGGGTTAATTAAGCAAATCAAATTTATATTAATTTTTAAAATACACACAGAAATCATGAGTATATAATTTCAGGAAATTCAAATTTATATTTTTAATATCAAACTAGGGGTGCCATTGTGAGCACATTCTCATCACACTTCGCGCGCTTGCATTCGCTTACCAACCTTCATCGCTGCTATATACTTTTATTTAAATTACTTTATTTTCAAATGAAGAAGAAAACTACATAATTTACTTAAGGTTCTATCGACCTTAAGGAACACATTCTCATCAGTGCACATGCACTTCGCGCTCGATATTTAAACCTTCTTTAAAAATATAAAATTCAAATTTTTATCCAAGTAACGCGTATCATGTTATTTGGCTAAAAATGTTAAATTTTAGAATTTTCCAAGAAAATTCAAAAAGTGGTTATACCAGTCTTATAGGACGTTCAAAAAGGAACATTTTTCATCTTTTAACTTTTTTTCATAGCGCGTGTTATTTAGCTTAAAATTTTAATTTGAATTTTTTTTGAATTTTCAAAATGTTATAAGTCTGACAATTTTTGTTTTATCGAAAAAAGTTATAATGATAAATTGTTCGACTATTTAAGTACTACGAATATCCTTAAACAGAATTTGTAAATTAAAAAAAAATTCTTTTCAAAAATTTTAAAAATGATCCAAATTTTTTAATTTTTATCAAAAATGGCTGGCTAACGAACTTGAGCTTCATTTTAGGACACTAAAAGAGTATACCAAAGGCCAAGCAAATCGGTCAATTCTTTCAAAAGTTATCGTGCTCACAAAAAAAAATCTACAGACAGACAGACAGACGGACAGACAGACAGACAGACACATTGGTAAAAACATGTTTTTCGGGTTCAGGGAGTCACAAAACGTCGACATTTGACAAAAAATGGGGGGGTCAAATTTTACACAAAACTAATACATTCTCTGATGAGAATGTAAAAAACAAGACATTTCTTCAGTTTACTGTAATTAAAGTTGCAGATGTCGCACTTATCTCTTAACTTTTCATCAATAGATAATGAAATTATCAGTCTGCAAGTAATATAAGTTCTTAATTGGTTGTATCTTGGAATGATGTGTTGAATATCCCATCCAGCGTTACTTTCGATTACATTTTGAATAAATTATCCGCTATAAGATCGTAATGGCGAGTCGAGTCAGTTCATGTGGAGGTCCTTCTCCTTTCGTTTCTTCCTCTTCTCTCTCTTTCTTTCATTCTTTCTCTTTCTTCGATCCTGTTTCTTTCCTTGTTAAATTATGACTTCGCATAGGAATCGGCCGATCGCGATATCGCTATGACTAGCATTAAGGGGCCTATTCTCCGCGCGTCGCCGCAAGGAGAAGTCCCTTCTTCTCCCCCTCCCCATTGAATCGCAGTCGTGATTCAACTCACATAGAGGAACATTCATCCACCACAAGGAGTGTGGTGCATATAGCCGCATACTTGGCAGTATATCGAATGCGCACGAATGTCCATCTCATAGTATAACCGTACCTCGCGTGTTCATCCGAAGACCGATCTGCTGAGATGTGCGAAAAAATGGCTAAATTACGTAAACATCCTGCAACGGCCGATTACCACATTCAGAGACTCTGTGCTCACCTTTAATCGCGCACTCTCCTTAATCAGAAATTGAGAACCATGCATATGTAAAGTCTACAGAAAAATATATTTACACTTTTTCTAAAAAAAATGTATACTCTAAACTGCCACAGAAAAAAAGTCTAGTTTTTGTTATACAGCTTGTTTTTAGTATTACACCTTAATTTAAGTTCGTTTTAGACTTAATATATTTAAGCCCAGCATCTTTAACAAAACTTTAAGCTAAAAAGCAGGGCCGGTCTTAGCTTCTGTGGCGCCCCTGTGCGAAATTTTGATATAAAAATAGAAGTATTATAGAAATAGAAGTATTATAAAACTATAAAAAATCGTGTTAAAAATCGAGGCGCCTTCGGCGCCCCCCTGCGGCCCCCCATCTCCCCCCCCCACCCCCCCCCCCCCCCCCCCCGCCCCTAAGACCGGCCCTGCTAAAAAGGAATTATATTAAGTGATTGGAGCTTTAATCTAATTTAGTAAAAAATCCTGGGAATATATAAAAATGTTTGAATTTCTATAGTAGGTTTTATAATGAAATAAGAGGAAAGATTCCTTCGGATCACTGCAATTTTCAGCGTAACCTTATTGAAGCTAGGATCTTGATTGCTTCAACCTTGAATATAACATTTTCAATTTCCATAAAAGATTATATGCTTTCACATTTGAAGTATCCCAGAATTTAAAGACTTTTAGCATTACCTAAAAGCTTCTTCTATATACTTTCAAATAAATATTACTAATTATGTAAAGCTTGATTGCTCAAACATTTGGAATTGGAAGATGTTCAAATGACCATTTTAGGCTCAAACATGCTAATTATTATACTTAAATTCAATTATTATTAAATGCATCAATCTAAATTTCCCACGCTGAATATTTTTATACAAAAATGATATATTTTCATTCGCAAAGGGACATTTAATGCAAAGACATTTAGTAAGCGAAAGAATGGAGGTTAGTTCAGAATTGGGCAAGATGGTGGGCCAACTACCATTTTAGGCTCGTCCATTGTCCCAAATATATTCTAATCGAGTCGGCCCACGTCGAGGCGGTTCGAGTTTGGAATAATGATCGCTTAGAAAGGGGACACCACTCTGCTTGGAGATTGGCCGCCTAAACCTAAATCCACGGCCATGTTTCGCCTGGGCCCCTCCTGTTTAGAAGGGCATGACGTCACGACCTGCGCTAGCTCAGAAACCGAGGCCAAACGTCTCCCGAAGCGCTCGACGACACTACCATGGTAAAAGACTCTGAAAAGACGCCTTTCGGTTCCCATGGTCGCCAATTTCGTAAGAGCACTTACAGCTTTAACAATCCTTACAGACGTGGCTCACGGTTCGAAATTCCCGCCGTTCTAAGGTTACAGCACCCATTCGCAGAAAAACTACGTTTCAAGGTGATTAGCGGAACTGGCGACCCCCTTTTTTACCAAAACTTATTTACCTAGTTCTGTAATCTACTCAGAACCGCGTTAATTAATGCATACGAAGTAATGTAATATACTTGTGCTCAATAATTCTAGTCGCGCACTTTATTTCTTAATGAATAGTCTAGGATAATTAGATATTATAGATTCAAGGTTTTATTTTCAATTTTGTAGGTGTCATAAATCTTTTTGGTATAAACTAATGTTGGGGCATTGGAAACTTGGAATTATTTGTAAAGCTGCAGCTGTCGGGATTAATTATTATTATACCCAGTGCTTAATACAACTTTTGAACTTCAGTATTTGGAATTTTTTCCGTATGAATCGAGCAAAAACAGAAAATCGATTTTTTTTTGTCGTCAGCCCCCTTTCTTCATTTTACGTTATATAACCACCTTTTATTTGAAAATTCGTTTTAATAAATAAATCCATAATTAAATGTTTCGAAACGGTTTGTGTCGCAAATGAAAGAAGCTTTATATCATTTCGCGACGATAGATATCGTTACCTTTCTAATATGCAATAACCCACCTACAAACCTGCATCGATTATGAAACTATTCCTCTGCGGGGCCTTCGATGTAGCGGAAGTCCCCGATCCTATCGTAAATTCAAATAGATACACTGGTGTCCACTTCCATGGATCCTATCAAGTTTGCACCTGCTCCTTTTTGCGTCGAACGCTAATCATGCGAATGAGCCTAATCACCTTCCCGATGATTCGTCTAACGGGGTAAGTTGCCTTCATGGTGACTCGACGTATTATTAAGCGAAGATGGATCGATGAACAGTGAATATAATAATGGTTGTGGAATAATGAGTAATTTTAACGAGTTGAATATATTATAAGTATATTCGAGCCTTTCAACTTACGAAACTTTAAACTATTTTTAAATATTTTACCCTTAATGAGAAAGTATCTGAATCATTTAAAATTAATTTAAAATTTTCTGACTCGTTACTTTTTACATATAGAAATTTCTTTAACCTTGCTTTTTGAATTTCTTTTCCTTAATATATTAGATGTTACATTTTATATTATTTCTATCTAAATATTAAAATGCTCTGATATTAGTCATAATTATCCACATTCATATATGTATATTCAAGCCTTTCAACTAACTGAATAATTTTTTTTTAATTACCGTCGTAAAAACGTATTAGACTCGTATAATTTTTATTACAAATTTTGTAATTCTTTACTTTTTTATTTAGCAGTGTTGCAAACTATATTTTTTCTAATTTCAAATTCTAGGACATTCGAAATTGTTCTAATTTATCTGAACTCTAGATAACTCAATAAATTTCCATATTTAATCTATAAATATCATAACTGAGTTCAGATTATTCTTTACTATTGAACAACATATATTTGCAGATTGTTAAAAATTGTTCAAGCACAGTTATCTTGTTTAAATCATGACAAAGTATAAGTGACCTTCTGAGACTCATAAAAACGGTTTTTCATTATCTGAGTTTCATGAGCGCATTTTCACTAAAACAAACATGTTTATATAGTTCTGTTTTTCCGAATCAGGATACGGACTTTTTACAAAATTATGGAAGAAAAGATTTAATCATATATAAATTGAGAAAAACTTTGAGTAACTTAACTAAATATTTCATGCCTTCCTTATACTTTCCTCTCTGAATTTTTTAATTTTATAATTCTTTACTTTACGATCATTTGACCTTTTAAGCTCACTGTTGCATATTAACTCTATATCTAATTAATACATACTGATATGTATCGTCTTCCCTATTCATCTTTCCCTTTGAACTCTTTCCCTTTGTCCGTCTTCAAACTTCATAGTATTCTTATCTGATAAAGTTATAACCCTGGTCTTCCTCTCAATATACTTCATTCTCTTTTTTCTTTTGTAAAGACGTAGAACCATTCCAGTCAGACAAGGTTTTTCTTGAAATCGATATAACGGTTGATTTTATAAACGATTTTAATGACAAAAGAAGTAGATTCTTCTCTCTTATCTCTTCTACTAATTGAATAAAATTGTTTAATTATATCTGCGATTTTCTATAAGTATAATTTAGAAAAGTTTGGTAGGGTGAAGCATCGTCTGCAATTCTTATAGCCATCGCTGTCGATGGCGATGGCATCGTGGCCTCTCTAGTCGGGTTTTTCTGAGGCTGACTGGTATCCATGCTGCCGATTCGCGGAATCGCGTCAACCAGCACTAAATGGCACCGTCTGAAATATCTGATTTAATTACATCGATTCTAGGAGACAAAGATCGATACAAATGCATCAGTCTTAATTGTGTCTCTTCGACTCGCCGACGGTGCTGCCAACTGCTAACTGCCACTGTAAAATAACTCTTGTTATCCGTGAAAATACGACCGCTTGGCTTGGTCTTAGCACCGACTCGTTACGAATGATTAAGTCGATTTGCGTCCACCGACATTGTATCAAAGCTGTTCTACCAGTCAAGTTTTAGCTGCTACATTTTTACTTGAATGAAAATACCTCTTTCCACACAAATTCGCAACACCCGCACCTGCAGCCATAACAGTATCACATTTTTAACTGCTATCATTGAATAACTGCGATTATATGAATAACATTTTATTTCTGAACCTTAATTAAATTTCTGTAAAAATATGTTAGATTATTATGTGTGAACTTTTCAAATTGAGGCTGAAATCTTTGAGAGTTTTTATAGTACAAAATAGTCCACTAGATCATTTTACTGGACAGTTGTCTACTATTATTATCGTACTGCGGTTAATTATACTATCCAGTAGCGTGTGTAATTATAGTAGTCAATTTGATTGAGACCAATCAGTACAAAGTGACTAGATTTCACAAAGTAAAATTCAAGAATTTTCTTTCTGTTGTTGGTCAATTTTATTTTTTCAAATATGTAATCGATCCATTGCAATCCGTTATAATATTATTTATAATGGAGCAAATTTTTTTGCTAAGGAAAGATTTATACTCATGAACTAAAGATAATAATAATAACTAACTGTACTTTAGAAAAGTATACAATTAACTTCGAAAATCCCTTGATGTATAACTTCCTGAGAGCAAAAATAATGATAACTCCAGGCAACAAAGTTATGACATTTAGCGGCAAAGTGATCAGTAAAGTGGATTAATTTATTCCGTGTTATCCCTCCGACTATATTGCTAAATTCTTATTTTTGCTGCTAATATCGACCTCTTATATACCAAAGAGGAGCTGAGAATCTCAAGAAGATACAGGTACCATATATGTATAGGTGGTACTTTTGATACGTGGGTACATATCACAGCTTTTGCGTATCGCTCGCGGTATCTCCTCTGTAATGAATAATAGATTAACGGCCGCTTATTAGGCAGCCCGCCGAGGCCGCGCGACCGTCAAATGTTAGAACGTTCTAAAATGGCCGCTTCATGAAGGCCAGGCCGAGTTTTTACGACAACCGGTTTAGAAGTTGAGCTCTCGCACACCGACTACAAAGTTACAGGTTTGAAACCAACCAGCTTGTGGTCAAGACCAGGCCCAATCATAATCATTAAACCGGAACGCCTTAGCCAATCCAATGATTCCAGCAGACCCAAAAGTGGCCTTCGTTCACTCCCATGACTTTTTTCTAGGATCGGTTCCATTTCCCACGAAGTACAGCCATTAATGGAATGTTTTTTGACAATTGTAGACTTTTTCATCATCCACCATAACATCACGATATTATTTGAAATGTTCCAAATAATTCCAAATCTGATTTTTGTGTGGATGTTTGATGTATAGTTTAATCTATAGTTTGGTGTACAGTTTGGTGTATAGTTTGGAATTATTTCTGATCGATTTTTCCGGTTATCCTCGAACGATATTGCAATTCCTTCCTTCCTTCCTCATCTCGTTCCCGTAATCTCGACAGGAAGTATCGAAACGTTTCGCTAACACGTTTATATAGCGATCAGAGAGTAGAGCTAGAGAGAAGAGGCGAGATGCGAGAGTATAAATGTGGTACATGAGAACGTGTAGTCGGAAAATCGGCAAATCGGCAAATCGACGAACAAGACAACGCAAGCAACAAGCCTGGCAGTCAGTATCCAGTATTTGGGACAAGGTCAGAGGCCCTGCCGAGCCAAGACACTGAGCTGCACAGAGCTGCAAAACTGCACTTTCACTTCGACTCGCTATGCGTTTGCAAACTGTAACTTTAGAATCAACCAAATACTTTTTCCAATTATACATAATATTGTATAATATTGGCCCTTGAATTCTCTTTTATAAACTTCGTAAAGGAGATCACTGAGTGATTCAGAAAAGGTTTTTTTAAACAAAGCACAAAAACTTCTATTTTCTTCATTTGAGGGGCTGA
>CAJFCP010000106.1:399669-416024 GCA_904066005.1 Synergus itoensis | reverse complement strand
TCGGGTGGATGTGTGTGTGTATGGGTATCCCTGCACATACGATTGTGGATGTAGAATTGCAAATACGTGGGAGGAAATCCAATTTTATGCATGTGTGTGAATGTGTGTATAATTGTGGATTTGTGTGCTATGCCGAAAACATGTAGTCTGCATGCGCTTAGCTATACACAGATATAAGTGTATCCCGATATATACACACGCCTTATGTACCTTATCTATTTACAACCCACTGCTCCGGTGTTGGTTCTATATCTGATTCCACAGGCGCAACAAGTAGATGTCCCCAAAATATGGCCACACTATTGCACTTCTCTTCAAGTCTTCTCTGCGATTCAACAATGATTTGAATACAGTCTGGCGTTTGCATTTTTCAATAAAAAACGCTATGCAATTTTTATAGCAATTCTTCCCTTTGTTTAGGTTAACAATTTTCGGAAACTTTGTATTAAAAAAGTATTTCAAAATTAGAAATTTTTCCTCTCTGGGTTCTCTAATATGTTTGATTAGTAAAATGAAAAGATTGGGTTTTGAAGAGTCATTATACAACATCCTTAGGTAGTTTATAACTTTACAACCTCCATGGATTTTGGATTTGAACTTCATACTTAAACATTCGGATAGTTAAATTTTTTACAGTAGTTGGAGAAAGTTGTAAGGATGGTTGAGGACGCTACCGCAAGGGGACAGAGTGTATTCTATAGGGATTTGCTTAACGAAGCTAAACTTTTTTTTTGAAACTTAATAACATTATTTTATATAATTTTCATGCATGAAATATCTGCCAAAAAGACAAAGGAAGAATCTGCCTTCTTTTCCAAACTCATAATCTAATCAGCGAGTGAAATACGAGTATTTAATCAGACTCATGGTCATAGTCATGTCGTACGATTGGATAGAAACGGATTTTTCGCGAAGTAGTGGTCTGATAAATTCACTAATTCACTTATCGACCCTCGTTATCAGTTTCGATTACTACTTTTATTTTCACAACGTTGTTTGCTACCTGATTACGAGAATTCCGCAAATTCCCTGGCCTTTTTCATCTATTTCGAAATTGTGAAATGTGGAATGTGAAATGTGGAAACTTGCAAAAATAATATTTTCGGAAAATTCAGTTTCTAATGCACGTTTAAATGAACAACACAATGAAGTCGTTCTTAATTATTAATTTATAATTAATTGGGTCAAACCCAACACAGGAAAGTATTGTACATGCATTTGGCTGTAAGATGGAGAAAGGCGGTGATTATCATTGGTCGTTGAGTGTCAGATGTCCACACGCGTGCAGAACTGAACACTTTGGCATGATTCGAGTAATGCACTTATGTGTGTTAAATTCTAATTATAGTGACTGGATGTTCATGGGTAAATGTCAATGTGTAATGCCTTTGTCAAGCCTTTTTGTATGGATCTAATTCGCACAATTGAAATCGACGAATCCACTTTAATCTCGAGAAAAATTGCACACTTTCCTGATAGATAATAATTGAATCGCTACGCGGAAGAGAAAATTATCAGCGATATCAAAATTTTAATGGAAAAAGCTCAAGTACATTTCGATTACATACTTATCGCAACTTCTATTACGCGAAAATGAATTTGTGCTGTAAAAAGTTCTGGCTGTTGATTAGAAGTCAGATTGGTAACATATTTTATAATTAAAGTTATCACTTTTAGTAGCATGCATTATACTCTAAAATATATGTATAAATTCTAATTCTTATTTTAACATTGATTTTAGTGTTAAAATAATCTTAAAACTTTGTTTTTCCTGTGTTGGAGTTGCAAAATACTGAGAGAGATTTGTAGTTGCCATTTGAACTGTATATTTCTAATTCATGAGAACGTTATTTAATTGTAACTCGCAAATCATTTAGCGAATAGCAATTCGTAATTTGTAATTTTTAATTGAAATGCGATATGCGCAGAGTCCATTTGCAGCGTGTTATTATAAAAAGTTACAAGATCGTTGTAAATAGACTCGTGAAAGTAAGGGCAACCTGTTGTTGCATTTACTACAAGACAAGGCATGTTGCAATAACTGCAACGCTTATGAATGAAGAAAATGTTTCTTCGTAATAACGATTCCACAACAAGTACTCCACTCACTTAAGGCGTTAATCAAAGAAGTGATTAATCTCTTTATTATTCCTGTGCTTAATTTTTTAAGAATATTTAAATTAATTCCCTTTCTAATGACAAAACTTTTTATTTTATTGTGCCATTTCCATAAGATATATATTTTTACTATCATCAAAAAGGTTGAATTTAAGAAGTTAATGTCTCGAGATAAAATGATAGCCTCGCGTCTCTAATTCCTCAAGCAACGTCGTCGCTATGCCTTACACTGTTAAAAATCTTTGTAATTTTACCAAACTTTTACTATGAAAATTGACAGTAAATTTACAATATATTTATTACTGGATAATAATATACCATTTTCAACACAAATCTGACGGAAATTATATTTCGTAAATGTGATTTTCACCTTTTATAGCTTGCTTTTTTGGGAAATACTTATCAAGACTGATATATTAACAAAAGATTGATGCATATTGCTTCCATTACTTTTATAGTAAAATGACTATAGAAATTTCTAACAGTGTATATATAAAAAGGATATATTGCAAAGTACGCGTGTATGTCGGCAGCAGAGTTGATACGATAAGCGGAGATACGGTCAAGGCCTCCTCGGATGCTCGCGTCCGTTCTCTTTCCGACATGCTAAATGCGAGTGAATTCTAGCTGAATTTTAATACCCAAAGTGCATTGCGCGCACTCTTTTGATACTGAAGGCCCCTATATATGCAGGCGAGGCAGCTGCATTTATTATTCGGCGCCGAACATATTCGCCTGACCCACTGACTTTGTCAGACGCTCGCCTGACCCACTGCATTTGCGTGACCTTGGGCCCGAAAGGGGTCCAGACAGTGCAGGGACGCGCCGCCATTTCGGCAACGAAGCGTATAATTGAAACCGAATTTTTATGCTCGAGAGCAAGGCCAGAACTTCAGCCCTGAATTTTCGGCGGTAGGGGCTTCGATGACTCTGAAGGGGCCCTTGATTTCGTATTGTACCAAGGTCCCTTTTCAACGGCCATTTTTGTGGTTTTGCTTTTGTGCCATACTGGCTTTGTTCCCTTCTGGCGAATTGGATATTTGGCAACCAAAAAGGAAGTGAGTTTGAAGGTTGAGAACTGAAATTGATGAAATATGATGTGAGAGCAAAAAAAAAGAGTCAAAAAGTGAATTCAGAGGGAGAAAAATTGATGTTATGGGTGAGGAGACTTGAATTTTAGACCAGTATCTTAATTGTTAATCTATGCCATTAACTTTATAGAAAATATAGCTGAGCATTTTACAAAAGTAGTAGGGATAGTTGAGGACGCTACCGAAAGAGGCAGGGCACTCGCGACTGAATTTGAAAGAGTGGGGACATGCTCATGCAGATTGTGGTTGTTAACAAAAGAAGTAGAAAGTGAGATGATTGTTAAATCTATGTTAAATAACAATCTTGCAGCTTTCTTTAATTTGAAAATGCAAGTAAACATCTTCTAGTTCATCCATAAATATCGTGAACTGATTTATTTATCGAGACATTGACACGCACCTATAATACGCCTCTATTCGAATGCGCATACCAACCTCATGCATATTTTTACAATCTCGATTTATACACGAAGAGATCCAAACAATGTAGTGGTACCTTCTTCAGTAAACTGGATTTCGTGATTTCGAAGCCTTCACTTTTACGACTTGAGTTTCCTCGCGAATTCTTCCCGAACGGGAAGAATCGAGGTAATCGACTTTGAAATTTGAGCGTCGGTCATTTTGCCCTGGACAAGGGGAGATTGGGGAAAGCGGCAGGGAGATAAAAAGCTTTGGCCGTGGAAAAAGAGTGAGAGGGAGATAGTTTGTGTTTGAGGGAGAGAGATGATGATGAGTGGATAAAAAAAAGAGATAAACACAGGGGCACGACTGGGCTGGATCGGGTATCGGCTGAATCTAACACTCGTGAAGATTTCGTGGTGCGAGGCTCCGCCTCCTATATACTCCTATCCGACCCATTCTAAACAAATGAATCATGCTCCAAAATGGCCGACTTGAATTTAGACGTCACGTGGCATCGGCGCACGCACGCACCGACACGAAATACACGCTTGCATTCGGGATCACACACGTGCTTGCACACACGCTCACGCATACACCGAAAACTTTCAGACCGCACGTTATGCGGTCCCCTGAATGTTATATAGATCGGCCTCAAAAGAGAACGCATTCTTAGCATTTGAGACTTTGTTTGGTTTACGCGCTCAATATTATACAAAAATAACTTGGCCGAGTTTTATTGACAATGAGAATTTGCATTCAAAAACGAGAGGAAAAAGACTAAAGAGAAAAAAATGAATCAGAGGAGAAAAAATTACGAATTATTGAAAAAAACCTTTCAATAAAATGCTCTGTATAACTCAAACACAAATCCAATTTGCGAAACAATTTATTTTACGACCCCAAAACATGCTTACTGATAAAAAATGATCCATCATCTTCTATGACCTTAAAAATAGACCAAAGATTACTGAAGTTTACTGTCAATTCTCAACAGCATTCATTGCTCACGTAACTTCCTTCACCAAAAAAAATGTTATTATCGCTCGCGCAAGACCGTGAAAAAGAATCAATTCCACGACGGAAAAAGTATATCCCTCTCTTTTCCTTTCCAACCGTTATAGTGAGATGATCTTGAAAGTGTAACTATAACTCGAGCGCTATTACCGTAGTTAGCATCGATAGTGTCAGTAGAACAATAGGTTTAATGTCAAGATGAAGGAGGAGAGTATCGGCGGGTGGAGTTTTTACTATTCGCTGAAAATAAGTGTACATAATCTCTTTAACGAATAGATTGCATCATAGTAATGTCTGGAGAGTGGTGATGCAGTCGATGGTAATAAATGCGGATAGTAAAATATATGCTAGCAACCATGGAAGCGATTATAGTCGTTGCAGTGTGAGCGAGACAGAAAATTAAGCGATTATCGTAAAAATCAGACGTAGTCACGTAACGTCACTCCTTTCAAATGTCATTCACTCGCCTAATGCACCCGTTTTTTTTTTATGTTCTATTTTCATATTATAATATTATATTATTATATTATTATATTATTATATTATAATATTCGTATCTTTAATTAGGCCATATATCTTATATATGGGTGATTCTCAACAAACAGGGAACTTTCGTGTCTCGGACCTCTAGTAACTAAAATAAATGGTGTTTCTTTATAAAACTTGGCTAAACTCGTCATTTTAGCACAATACAATACCTCCGTAAGAAAAATCAAGTCATATCATCGTATGTCTTAGAAAAATGCTCTCACAGAAAAAATAAAATGGCTGAATTTACACGGAGAGAAATGCTATGGTTGGGCCAACCATATTTATCAATATGTATGGTTGGCCCAACCATATAGCTTTCTCTCCGTGTACCATTTAAAATAGTCAACATATGCGCTCTGAACACATTTTTCCTAAAATTTAGTAACTTTTACTATTTAAAATTGCAATGTTTGCTAAGAAAATTGTAAACCCTGCTATTTACTTTGTAAAAGTTACAATTTGAAATAGTAAAACTTATATTCCAGGAAGAAGGCACATTTTGACTATATTTTAAATGGTAAATTCAGCCATTTCTTTTCACCAAGTTTAGGGACGTGTATTTAATACACAAGAACGAACGCGCGCTCCGCGCGCGCATTTACTTTTTTTAAATGTTATAAAATTTATGATATTTTATTTCTTCTTTTCTATCCGTCATAATTAAAATTTTATTTTAAAAAATTTACGTTTTATAGGAATAATTCTTTTCAAAATTAACTACGTATACAGTTGTATTGATGTTTAATTGTGGTCTTTTTTTTCTAAAAAAAATACCACATTTATAGTTGTGTAAAGTATTATTTGAAATAACCGACTAATTAATTATCATGAAATTAATTAATTGTTTATTTTAAATATTATTACAAAAATGTAAATTTCTTAAGTTTTTTTATAAGGCGAAACCTCGCTAGTAAATTTTTAGAAGAATATAATTACCCACTGTTTTTTTTTTATAACTCATGATACTTCATATTTCTTTAAAGTCTGATACTTTATAAACTATTGATACAACATCTATTTTACGTTATAAATAATAATAATAATTATAATTATTATTATTATTATTATTATTGTTTTAAAAATTAACTATGTTTACTGTAGTATGGATCTTTAATTATGGTTTCAATTTCTAAAAAAAAACTTTCGCATTTATAGTTGTACAGTATTATTTGAAAAACCGGTTACTTAATTATTAAATTAATTTATTAATTAGTCATAATAAATTAGTAAATTGTTTATTTTAAATATTACTATATAAATGCTTTTTTAAAACCGAGATTTTTATTGAAACAAATAAGTCCATCAATTTCATTGAATTAATATTTTTGAAATGGAAGGTGAAATAGGATTGTTTTTCCTTCTTAAATGTTCATGATACTACTTTTTCTTTTTTAAGTTATAATTTATGAAATTTTATTTCTTCTTTTCTATCCGTCATAATTAATATTTGACATTTTAAAATTTGAGTTTTATAGGAATAACAGTAACCTGATATGAATTTTAAAAATTTAAATAATTTTCAAAAATAAAAAAAAAATTTTATAAAAAATGTTTCCTTATATTTTATAAATTAAATAATTACAACGTGTGTTTTGCTTCACAAAAAATAATATTTCTTAGATTGTTTTCAAAATTAACTACGTTTTATACAGTTGTATTGATTTTTAATTGTGGATTCTTTTCTAACAAAAATACTACATTTATAGTAGTGTTCAATATTTTTTGAAATAACCGACTAATTAATAATCATGAAATATAATTAATTAGTCATTATAAATGATTTAATTATTTATTTGAAATATTATTATAAAACTGTAAATTTCTTAAGTTTTTTTAGAAGGATAAATCTCGCTTAAACATGCAATACAACTGTAAATGTAGTAAATTTTTAAAAGAATATAATTACCCACTGTTTTTTTTATAACGCAAAACATAAAGTAGTTATGTAAATTACGGTAAACATGTTTTATTAAAATTAAATATATAATAAAATCAAATCGTTTGCTACTTTACGTAAAATATGGCTTGATTTTAATCTAAGTTTTCTTTGTTTTTAAATCTTTAAAGTCTGATACTTTATAAAGTATTGATACAACATCTATTTTACGTTATAAAAAATAATTATTATTAGATTGTTTTCAAAATTAACTGTGTTTACTATAGTATGGATCTTGAATTATGGTTTAAATTTCTAAAAAAAAACTACTGCATTCATATACCACATTTATAGTTGTGTACAGTATTATTTGAAATAACCGGCTAATTAATTATCATGAAATTAATTAATTGTTTATTTTAAATATTATTACAAAACTGTAAATTTCTTAAGTTTTTTTATAAGGCGAAACCTCGCTAGTAAATTTTTAGAAGAATATAATTACCCACTGTTTTTGTTTATAACTCATGATACTTCATATTTCTTTAAAGTCTGATACTTTATAAACTATTGATACAACATCTATTTTACGTTATAAAAAATAATTATTAGATTGTTTTCAAAATTGACTATGTTTACTGTAGTATGAATCTTTAATTATGGTTTCAATTTCTAAAAAAAGTAGCGAATTTATAGTTGTACATTATTATTTGAAAAATCGGTTAACTAATTATTAAATTAATTTATTAATTAGTCATAATAAATTAGCTGATTATTTATTTTAAATATTACTATAAAATTGCTTTTTTAAAACCAAGCTTTTCGATATATTTCGAGTTTAGACTCGTGATAAAATGAGGATTAATGAAATCAAATTCAAATGAGCGCGCGCAAGTATCGATTGTCGAAAAGCACTATCGATACTTACGCGACAACGAATCAGATTGCCGGAAAAGGCGTTAGGTTTTTTCGACTTCGACCTCATCATCTTTTTATAATAGGATAGTAAATTATCTTTGAACTTATGATTGATGGTTTCAAAGTTTGTCTCAAAAACTATAAAATTCATGAGAAATATTTAGATTTGTCTGATATATTAATAGAAGAAAATGTAATTATACACGTGTCTCCCTAAATGTTTTCGATGGCTACAGTAATTAATCGAATCTCTCATACTTTTCATCAAGTTTTGATCATTTTTTAAGTCTTATCTTTTCACAATATCTAGAACAAAAGCCACACTACTCATATGCCTAGAGAAAGAGATAATACGTATGTTATAATTAATATAATGAAAACTGCACAAATAAAAGGAATAGATACAGAAATAAAATTTCTTAAGTCATTTATGCCAAGATTTAAACTAGATGATACTTTATCTAATAAAGATGGTAACTCGTCTATGAATCGAGGCTCAGGCTCGGCACGAAATTTAGCACGCACGAGAGCGTTATAGGGTAGGCGTAGATTTTTCGGTTGCGTGGCTCGAGCATTGGTTGAGAAGAGAAAGGCTATGAGGCTATGTTGGCTGCCTACAAGCGAACTACTACCACGGACAGCTCCTAGAAGGCCGACGGAATTTAATGTCAAGTATAGGATCGGATAGGAGAGCTTGAGGCGCATTGGAGCGAACCAATGGCGCAAAACCGTCCCGCGCGTCCCGTTTCTGGAAAATACATTAATTTCGCAATTACGTAACCGCAGCTCCGATCGCCGCCGGAGAGGCGTCACGAGGCGCTCCCCCCCGCAACTCCACTCGATTCTGTGGTATCTAATCTCTACTTTTGACTGCCATCTTGTAACACGACCAGTATTCGACGAATTTTCACAGATCGAGCCATTCAGACGCGACGTGCTAATCTTTTTTTCCTTGCGCTTTTTTTTCGATATTGCGATTCCAGATTTCCCCACTTTTCAGGATGAGCGTCATAACAAATTAGATATTCGTGCGAGTTGAGATAAAAATCGACAAGGAGCACTAAGGTCGGGAAAAATGGATGAAGCATGTTAATGGAGTTTGGACAAATTTTGCTTTTGCATGAATAATGGATTTTCCGCGATGTGTGCGGCAATTAAGAAACAATTTGTGTTTTCAAGTCGTCTCGCGGATCAGATATTTGTAAAGGTGAGGAAGATTGAGTGGAATCGACCTTGTGAGATCATAATGGGAAGTAAAAAAAGATATAGAAACGTAAACAAGATGAAAATTGAAAAAATGCGATTTTTAGTAATGAGGATTTTTATACCGCAGATAATACATTGAACAGCAGATTTTTTTATCTAGAACTACGTTAAACTGCTCAATTCATGCTCAATTCTTTCGTTGGATTTAATTTAAATTTTATTACGGAGACGTGACGCCTCTGCCCTGTAGTTCTAACATATATGTTATATATCTGGGATAATAGAACCGATTATTTCAAATCCAGATGATCAGTTGGACTATCCAGTTTTCTCTGTGTTGCAGTGCAGAAATGATGTTCCAACTATATGGAAGGAGGTGTCACAACCTCGTACAATTCATTATTAATTAGATACTAATAGTTGTTATGTAAACATTAATAAAAAGTGTTGTAGTTTATTGCCCTCTTTGTGCACTTCAATTTTTATAAGATTTTGGTTTAATTCATCAAGAATTGGGATATCTACCAAAGAAAGAAATTGCATGAATTGCTAATGAGGTTGACAGTATTGAGTTGTTCTTTGTATACAATAATACAATATAACACAAAATGAGAAAAGAAATAACTCTTATTAGACTTGAGTAAGTTTTCTTCCTGATAAAATTGCTGCATCTCTCGTATCTATTTTAAACTATCGTCTCGATTGATTTTTGATTGGCTTGTGACCTTGCGGAAACTTGCGATCACCCAATACCGGTTGGAACTTTGTGTTTACGTCCTTCTTGATCAGCGTCATAACGTTTACGTAACGCTTTTTTCTCTCTACATATTTTTGTAACTTCTCGTCTATCATGCGCTCTAAAACCGAGGCATTTCATTGCACAAGCTTCCTTTTAAAATATAATAAGAGCGGTAACAAGGACAAGTCATAAGTTTCTTATACGCTTGCTTCTACGTGAAAAAGGAGGTGAAAAATATGGTGGGGATCAGACTTTTTCTCACGTAGCCGAAATTCAAGATTTGTAATCGTAATAGCTGTTTCGTATTCGAGTGTGTTCCGCGAAATAGGCCGGATTTCAATTTATGCGCGGACGAAAAGTGGCAAATTACACATGGCACGCTGGCGCGATTAATCTTTAAATTTCAAATCGCAATGGCAACTGCATTAAATTGTCTTCTATTAAAAGTGTCATGGCCACTTTGTCGCGCGAAAAGTGGGAGCGGGGAGAGTGGGTCCCGAACGCCTTCTTGTGTACTTGCGCGATGCAGAAACACGGACATGTACATATTGTACAGTTTACGCGCGCTTATGCGGATATGCATTTTATACACATTACACATGTTTGTCTGCAACCTTGGTGTGCAACCAAAGTTATAAGCCGAATGTATGAGAAGTGCGATTGGAAAATCGCTGACCCTGTGACTCAATTATAATCGCTATTCCTGGAATGCACGAATTTTATTCTCTGCGATATGTATTTTACTTTTCCTTAATTATACTCGCGGAAAATGCAAATTGCCGAAGAGATTATGCTCTGCAATTATTAGGCTTCCTCAGAAAAGATGCTCTAAATTTTTCCATCAAAAAATTATCAGACAATTTTTAATTCAGAGTTTTATCATGTTTTCCCGGTGCATTTTTTGGTGTAGATATTTAATTTGTTTTTTTTTGTTATGATGGTTTTCAATGTTTATAATAACATAAACTACAAAAAAGGTTTGCTATTTTTTTTTGTGCTAAGAGAACCTAGTGAAAGAAGTCCAAAGTGCTCATTTCTCTTTGAAGTAGGTAGACATTAGTGTACAAGCTTTCTTGTGAAAAGAAGATGGAGATTCGAGCATCTTGGGTGTACGTTAGAAACCGAAAGGAGAAAAAGGCGAGAAAGGGAGAATCCATTTGAAGACCAAGACTCTTTCGAGTTCGCTTGGTTTCGTCATTCAGTCCAAAATCTCGAGGTCATTCACGCTGCCGAGGACACTTCCTTGGTCCCTAAGATTTTCTCGATATGTTCTTTAAGAACTTCACTTCGAGTCTGCTTCAGCATTATCACTTTTTGAGAGGTTGATTTACATATATTAAATGAAATAAGCAAGTTTTCTTAAGGTCTACTGTAATTTCAGTTCACATTAATTTCGTTTGGAGAAAAAGAATGAGTCACTTGTTGCCTATTTAAAGTTTATGTTATACCTATACGCAGTGCTTCTTAGAATACAATTTTTAACTTTGTGGTTTGAAACCTCTTCGTGTGAACTTTAGCCAACTAAAGCCGGTAATTAATTATGGCCTTGGAAATCCGAACGATAAATCATCGCCTGTTTCGACCGTCTGTGGAAGACGATATACAGTCGGTTAGGTAACGATCCTTTTCCTAGGTGGTACAACGACCCACCTATAGATTCAAAAAATGCAGTGAACAAAATCAGTAAATAGAATTTTATTTTTGGTTGATTTATATTTGTTGTTAAGTGAAAATAATTTTTAAAAATCTACGTTCCAAAACAAGTAACAATTACTAACTTTACTAACTTTATAGTAAAAAAATTGAATCAAATCTAAAATTGAATCAGTGAAATTTCACTGATTTTCAGTGACTCTTTTCTCACGATTTCATTCAGTGAAAATTCACTGAGAATCAGTGAAAAGTCACTGAGAATCAGTGAAAAGTCACTGAAATTTTCAGTAATCGTCACTAAACTACTGAAAATTTCAGTGACTTTTCACTGATTTCCAGTAGATTTTTCATTGATTAAAATCGTGAGAAAAGAGTCACTGAAAATCAGTGGAATTTGACTGGGAATCAGTGAAATTTCACTGATTCAAGTTTAGAGAGTAAGATAAATTTTTCATCCTCTCTACACTGAGAGACTTTCTTTTTCAATAAATGGTAAAAATATATGAAACTTTAGTATTCTAGAATATTAAAACACGGAAAAAAGTGACTTTGTGTCAAAAATTGATATAGTGGTTTTCAGCCGGCGAGTTTCATATTTTTGTTACAATAAGTGAAAAAAGAATTTCAGAAACTGAAATAATCTTTTCAAACTTTCGTAGAAAGAATATGAGAATTTGAAAGCCACTATACGAAAAATTATGACTCATCGTTAGAAAGAATCGAATAGAGGAAAAAAGGAATTCTGCAGTGAGAGGAGTAAACACAACTAAAACACTTATATGTAGACATTGGGGACCAATCCTGACGCGCATATACACACAACACAGACATACCACACAGTACATTCTTAACTTAAAGCTAACCCCTATTTTAACTTATACATATATATAAACGCTCGCACGTAACGCAGAAATACATAGCTGAATGAATCTGAATATCGCTTATATGCTACGTCTACCATTAAATGCCCCTTTTGAGAAAAAAGTCCATGCGATCCTATTGAGAAAAATAAGAATTAACGTTCGGCAAAAATCGTGATGGCTCGGGCCAGGTTCGGGCATGACATTGAGGGTATGCCTATATATATACAAAGTGAAACGATACTATACGAAAAATCAACATCTGTACAATGGTTCCCAGGTTTCTGTCATGTTCATTTTCATAATGTCAATTTCTCGAATACGTTTTACCAGATTATGATATTCATTTTTTCACTTATTCAAATTACTTTAAGAAAAATTAGTAAGCACCATTTCGTTTTTTGGTACGATTAATTTTTCAAACACAGATTCATAATATTTCATATTTCAAATACTAATTTTTAGTATGAAAGTATTAAACTTTCGTACTGTAATATGAATAATTACAAAAGTTTCACATTTTTCAGTGTTTTAATACAGAGAATACTAAAGTTTCATATATTTTTATCATTTATTGACAAAGAAAGTCTCTCAGTGTAATCTAAAATCTTTCTCATCCTAATAATGGAATGATATTTTCCTTTCTTCCTTATTGATACTGATTTTTCATCAAAAACCAAGTTCATATACATTATTTTCAATGTATTTCCTACAATCCGTTCAAGCTATAAGCATTTATCTTTACACATACTCTAAAACAACCGACATACAGAAACCATGAAATTTCCAAGATCTCTATTAACATTCTTTCAAAGTTAAACTTCCAAAAACAAAAATTTGGAAACACTCTATCTCACAACTCTTAAGACCTCCATATCTAAAATCTCCCTTATCCCAATTAACAACCTCATCACGGTTTTAAGGATCCAATAAAAACTCGCAATTTAGGTCACTTCTTAAATGACCATTGAGCATTCAGTATTACCCAGTACTCAGTAGAATTGACCGGCCAAAAGACGTCAGCTTCTCAATACATACCCCGTTCACATAATCCCTGCAATTCACTCCAACATTTATATGTCGTATCTACAGTCATGTGCATTCTCACACAAACTCACTATATATACTACACATCGCCGAAATTGCCTTAGTGTCGAAAGCTATGAGTACCGGCGTTGCAGCGTGGTCATATAAAACAGATAAAAAGCTCTCTCCTCAGTCTTGGTCATCGTCGCAACATAATTCGACTATGCACATCCACACATTTTTTTCGCGTGTGTGAATGCATGTAGATACGCATGTCTGCATGCATGCAAGTATCATGCATGTATGTAGACGATCTGAAAAAGTGATGTGTGTATGAATGCCGTGCTTTGGCGCGTCACGTATGAGAGTTTGCCTTGCCTATCCCTGTGAGGTGCACCAGCGTCGCGACGGTGGGTGGTTGGTGGTGGTGGCAACCTTCTGATGGTGGGGGTTGTTCGGATGGCGGCGCTCCTAGCGCGCAAGCCGCGCTGGTGGACGCGGATGCAGTTACGGGAGCGCAGCGCGACCCAACGCAACTCGTAAACGCATATTCCAGCCGGAGTGGTAGGCAGCAAGCGAGGCTGGCTGGCTGGCTAGCAAGTCTCTCTCCTCCGAGTGTGCGAGTGTTGTGCATACGCGAAAATAAATAGCAGAAAAAAAAAGGTTGCCACCGGGCGAACTGCGGAAGTTGAAGGGTTGTCCGTATTACGTACGCGAACAAGGGAAAGAAAAGTGCACGAGGGGAACCACCAAAGCCCAAGTCCCAAGTGCAAAACTGATCGGTAGACCCAGTGGACGGGAACAAGTGAAGTGACCAAGTTAGTTTACCATTTCGTAGCCCTCCAGGTGGAATACCATTTTTAAGCCCTGTGCTCTCACTGCCTCTCGGTCCCGCTACTCCGAGGACTAGAAATTCTTAACCATTTTAATATATGTTGTTGTTCTTTACCGGTTACCGGCAAGAAAATGAAAAGATAGCAAGAGGAAAGGAAGTTCTTTGATAGAGAAGAATTTCATTGAGAGGAAGTTGTGCATGAAGGAACTGGAGAACGGTATTGGTACCAGTGGTTCCACGTTCTCCGGATTTTCGCGGGAGTCATAGTGACCTTGGGGAATGTTTTCGTGATAGAGGGTGTGTTTTTTTTTGTAAGGTGCGGGTGTCATCATGAAGGGGATGAAGGAGATTAAGTGATGTGGAGGGGTTTCTGAAGATCTGCAAATCTTGCTGAAGTTCTGGGAATCTGAAAAAAATTCGAAGGGTTGTCTACTCTAGGATTGGAGTCTCTACCGGCTGTGACGACAGTGAGTAGTCAGTGTTCCTTTCTAGCAATTACCTAGAGAATCGCCTTGCTAGGAGAGAAGGAACGGAAGAAGAGGAGAGAACGAAAGGCGAAAGATGGAGAGGGAGCCGGTGTATTTGTGGTGGTTGATGCGTGCACGTGGAACTGTGTGTTTGTGAGTTTGGATGTGTGCGTTTACATAGGTGCGCGGGAGAAGAAGTAAGGACAACGAGCCAAGCCCACACTGCCTTTCGACGCACTCAAAATGGCTAAAAAATCCGAGGCAAAGTCGAATTATGACTCTTCATTTTTTCAAAGTTAAAGTGATTGGTTCCTTGGTGATATGTTTTGAAAATGCTGAAAGTGAAATGGAAATTTTAGTTGTTTTTGCTGGGTGGTGATGTTTCATTAAAATTGGAGAAATGATCGGAAGTAATTATGGGGACAAATCCTGAACATATTTTGAAATTGATACTAATATTATATGTGAGGAAGATGAAATGAAAGTGGAAATTAAAGACATTGTTGAGAAGTAGATTCATTTAGAAACAATTGAAAAGCATTAGAAAAAATGTGAATACGAATCAGAACAAAATCATGAAATAGAGAATGTTTGAACGTAATGATAATAATTCAAGTCAGTTCCGTAGTAAATGCAAAACTGCAAAAAAATAATCGCCCAGGGGAATTAAATTAAAGTCGAGATATTTTGTAGAATTAATGAAATCAGTGTAAAATTTTTAATTTGAATTTATGCAATGCAGGGGTTTAAACATATGGATTAGATTGTTGATCATAATTTTCTTTACTTAAATCCAGTTCAAAAATGAGAGCAAAATTATAAGAAAAAAAATGGTAACTATTTTCATTGTTTGAACATTTATTTCAAATGAATGTATTTAAAACTGCTTTTATCTTATTCGCCTGAAAATTACGTTTTATATTTCAAACATGCGATTATCTTAATTATATACTCCCCTTGCAAAATATCAACATAATTTCTTTGAAAACTCGTTAATTTTGACGAAGAATTATAGCAAATACTTGAATTTTTAAAACTTGTTATCGTAAACGGACATAAAACACAAAACTTGAAGCATATTATGGCCTTCAAATTCGTAGATAGAAACTAAAGTTGTTGAATATATGTAGCTAAATTTAGAAAATTTTACTTTAAAATCTCACGGAAAAAATATAAAAACGTTTCGTGCAAAGTTCTCTAAAGAGTCAAATATACTAATATTTAACAATTACCCTTTATATCCATAATAAGTAAAAAATGAAAGTTTGAGGAAAAAATATCATGCTTTTGTTTCTATTCAAATCTTATCCAATTTTCTTTATATCACGTTTCTATGCCGTTCATAAATTTTGAAGATCTACTATAATTTTCAGCATTTTCATGATTTTACACCAAAAACTTATTATCTTAAAACCGACTTATCGTAAAAGTGAAGAAAAAGTGCGGTACCTTTAAATCAAGCACTGAAATTTGAATTACCCAAAAAATAAGATAAAATGAATGATTATTGCGTCTCTTATCAACAACTAATTTTTAAATATCAAAAATTTTTCTTTAGTCAATTTTTTAGTTGCAAATGTCGGTATTGAACAATATTTTCCGGTTATTTTATGTTTATA
>CAJFCP010000106.1:364677-375028 GCA_904066005.1 Synergus itoensis | reverse complement strand
GCTCTACAAGAATGTTCGATCGGCATGGCATTGCAATTCATCATTCATTAGTTATAAAAATCAGAAGTAAAAAAAATTTTTATCATGTGTTATTCTTATGGGAAATCGACAAGTGCGATGCGGGCAACCTTAATATTAATATTAAGAGCTCATATTTTCAGGAGCCTATTTTGGCAACTAAACAAAACTTTTGAGCTTGGTTCCGAGAAAAAAAAATTTTTTTTTTTTTTTTTGAAACGCCCTAATATATATATATATACATCATATATTATATGATATGATATTACTCAACTCGTTATATATATATTATATTACAGAAAAAAATAAGTTAGAGTTGTAACGGCATTGAAAGAGCGATAGTCACGTCCGATAGCGAGTGAAATTCCGCCTGTTTAGTGGCAAGAGAGCGCTGTCTGAAGTGTTAGGGATGCATCCCCTTTATGCCAGCAGAAGCTGTGGGCAAGGTTGAGAAGTAGTAGGAGTTGGAGTGGAATAGGGCAAAGGAGAAACCGTGTGGCTGGAGCGACTGAGACGTGAAACGAGACATTGAGAGCAAAAGCGAGAGGGTGTAAGAGAGACAGAGAGAAGTTTAAAAGAAGGGTGGTATGGGTAGTGGTTTAGGAACCTAAATTTAGTAGAAGTCCAAAGTACAACCGTGCAGAAGAGAGAGACAGAAAGAGGGAGAGAGAGACAGAGAGAGGAAAACAGAGAGGCGACCTGCTTTGGTAGAGGTGGTTTAGGGTGGCAAAAAGAGGTACACACGGGGGTCGTTGGGGGTGGTTCTGGGGGTGGGGGATGGATGCAGTGGGGAGGAAAGGGGGGCAGAACGAACTGTTGCTTCACCGAGAAAGCATGCCGTGTGCCTGTGAGTATCTAACGCAGGATTTTCCAGAGTCTCTGAGCAGGATTTAAGCATTTCCACGACCGTCGAGATTTCGTCGTGCCTGACTTCACCACAATTTCCTACTTCCTGCCATGCAAACTCTGCATTCTACCGACCTTCACACTCCCGTTTTTTGTCCTAGATCTTGCAATAGATATTACATTATTTTCATTAACTTGTGAAATGTTATTCATTTGGAAAATAGATTATTCGTAAAAAATTCTTTTAAACATCTGGATATCCATCTTGGACGAATTTGGTATAACAGAAGTAGCTTCTTCATTTCATATTTCATCCCACTGTTCATACCGAAAATCTGCGCACATTAAACGACACAAAAGGTGCTTGCGCTGCACAAGTGTTTGTAAACTCTTAATCTTGCATTTTAATCTGCTGCATGTTTCGTTATTATTAGAAATGCACACTTCTTCACGTACGAAGTCACTTACACAGGAAATGAGACAAACACCAGTTAAAGGTGGTTAAGAAGCAAGCACAGTATCAAGTTCAGTCGGTTAGTTCGTGTTTGTCACGAAGAACTCTTTCATCGAGTTGTGGAAGTCAGAACAGAAGTGGTTTGCGAATAGTTTGCGTGTGTAGGTAGATGAGGTGAGGGGGAGATGAAGGTGGTGGGTTTCAGAGGGGATGGTTGGGGAAGGGAGAAGTCAGCGTAACACTGACATCAACCGTCGGTCGGTCAACTGCCATGGACTAGGCTAGCAATCCGCTGGAAATCACGAGAACGAGCGAAAGGGAGGTTGGCGGTATGAGGAGAGAGGTAGTAGAACTCAATGTTGAAGAGGGAGGGATGAAGGGAGAGGGGAAAGAGAGACATAGATACATAGAGAGAGATAGATACATGGAAAGAGTGAGAAACACAAGCACTGGGAGAGAAAGAGAGAGACTGAACAGACGACAAACCGAGGTGGTCGTGTGCAGTGTCTTCTAACTTCTTATCTCGATTCTTTTCTTTTATTTCCCTTTTTTTCCCTCTTTGTAGAATCGCTCACCTACCAGGCAGTGAATCCAAGGTTTTGATCGAGGATGCCTTTCCTAAATCGAGAAGGTTCACAGAGCATTGGTTCCTCTTGGAAAACTTGATTTTCCAATCCCAACATCCCCCAAGGCAGTGAACCTTCTTCCTGTGTCGAAGTAAAGCTAAGGCGCGACTCCATGTAAACGGCAGAATTCATCCACATAAGCACGCATACATGGTTGTGAATAAAGGTAGATAGACACATAGGTTCTTATGCATATGCAATTATATGACACCTGTAAAACATGGAAAAAGTTTCCCGTATAAAGTAATTGAAATTGTGGTAACTTGCAGTTGAGGAAAATTGAGTTACTTGTATTGTTTGAATATTGTTGTTTTATTTATACGAGTATTTGAACTACTTTAACAGTAACTGAGGACTTGAAAATATTTTGGTGAATTGAGAGAGCACTCATTCTCTTATCGCAAGTATTTTAAATATGTGTAGACTCAAATAAAGAACGAGACATTGACGTAAATTGAATATCGGAGGGTGGCATATGTGTTCGGAAAGTAGCCGTCGAAAACAAACACGTTCCATTTTCTTCTTTATGAGATGAGATGTAACTTAAATTTCCTGGGGGAAACTGGTCAATAGTCAGTATCCATTATCTAGTAAACTCGCATTTTCAATTTAGGTGTAAAATATTTCATGTTGAAGTGCATTGCAATACTTAATGTTATATCACAAACTATTTTATTTATTTCAGTTAGTATTGACACTATATTTAAATTTGATGCCAAGTTAATTCGTATGTGTATAAATTAATTGGAGTTGGTAAACCTTAATCAGGAATCAGATATCTAATAGCAGGATTAACAAGATCTGTTGCTCATTCTAGAAATGCTATATATTATTTGAACTCCTAATTGAATTGAATTCGAGAGTGATTAGTAGATATTATCGATATTTGAACTGGAAAGGCGTTCAAATGTTTACCCTTCGAAAATTACATGCTTTTAGTGAAGTTATTTGCGAAATCTACTCATAGTTGCGAATAATAAGCGGCTATTACTTTACGCTCTGCAATTTGAACGCGTTCAAGCCCTTGAGAGAGAAAATGTAATTTTTACAAAGTTCAACCTTTCGTGTGAGTTATGCTTATCTGATTCATATTCAATTCATTATAGATTTTAGTGTTTCAGTACACGTTAAAATGAAGATGAAGGATATTCCAAAATTACCTCATTCATACATAAACTCTGAGACTAGTTTTCTTGGAAATAATTTATAGCGAGCAAAAATCAAGCTGAAGTGGGTAGTGTTAAAGCACGATAGCGTGGGATAGCGAATAGGTTCGAAGAAACGATTTTTTAAACTGAAAGTTCAGATAAATAGTGACATAGCTCAGTATAGGTTCACTTGAATTGCAATTAACTATCTTGGTATTTTGGTTTTCTTAGAGTTCTTGCTTCTTGATATTTTTATGAGTTTTAATAGCCTGAGAAAGAAAGATGAGAATTTTCTCTAGATTTAGTAATTTCAGGTAATAATATATAATATTATTACACAATCGTGTTGCACAATGACTTCATATAAGGATGTAAGAAAATATTCGTATGCACTTCCTTATACTTTCACGTATTTATTCTCAGATCCATGTCACTCAAAGATAACATTTAAAGAAAGTCTATAAATGTACATACTTTATACTTTTACCATAGAGTTGTAATTTTGATAGTTTTTGGTACTTACATGTTTTATAGCATTTCTTTGAAAATGTTTATGGACTAACAATTCAGTGAGATTGGATCGGTTTTCACACGAATAATGCAAGTTCTCTTCTAACAACATTATACTGTAGTATTTTGTATATTTACCAACAATTCGATATTGATCCGTTGGTTCTCGTATGAGTAGTTACATACAACTATAACTCAACTTATAATCCGGAAGTTCGTGAAACTTATACATTTGACTAAGAATAGCAGATTAACCTTTGGATATTCTACTTCCACGTGTATCAGTTTTATTAAATTATAATGAAAAATTATGATTTCCATCAAATAGATTCGGAAAATCCTGACAAAAATTGATAATTTTACGAAGTAAAGTTTTTTTCCATTTACATTAAAAATCCTGTAATATTCAAATGTAGCCTTTAATAGCTCTTATTCTTCATCACGTTTGAAGAAAGAATTTCCTTCTTTCGTTTGTTGTTTCGATTTTTAATTATGACATATTTACGGTTTCAAATACAAGGAAACCTCCTTTCTCCAATCATCTTTTTATATCGCTCATAAAATTCACATATAAGCAACCGTAAGATGTTCGTCGTTGAGTCTCAAAGGCGGCTCAGTTGAAAAGCGTGAAAAGCTGGTAGAATATAAGAAAGCCCAGAAGTCAAGACGGTTACACGTAGCAACCGAAGAATCCGATATATGGAGGATGCTCCGAGAGTGGGTGTAAAATACAACTACATCGTGAAAATAATTTATAAGGAGTGTGTGTGTGTGTGTGTTAGAGAAGAAGAGAAAAGAAAAGAAAGGCGCGTAAAAATGTGTATCTACAAGCCCGTTTGCGCGTGCATGCGTCTACAACACTCTTGTAGGCTGCACCAGTGGGAGTTGTCGGGTGGCCATGAGGGAGGAAACACGTAAAACAAAGTAACGACGAAATGCACTTGCCCCTCAGCCCTTGGCGCCCGTTTTTCCGTTCGCCTGAAGGGAAACGTCGAACGAAACGTTAAAAACTGGGAAGAGGAATGAGCGGGTGGGCAAGGGGGTGGTTGGGTGGATGGAGTTGCTTGGGATGGGTGCAAACCCTGCACGGGATGCGGATAGTGGGTGGGTGCCGGGAGGTTATGACAGCCGAGGTATTGAGCGGATCCTTCGTTAAAAAAAACGAGAAGCACCGCGCTGAGGCGCGTGGAAGGGTAGGAGGAGGCTGAGGCGAAAGAAAAGGGGGTTGCGGAGAAGGGAAGTAACGCTGATGCTGGCAGAGGCAGCGGTGGAGGTGGTCCAAGGGGTGAGAGCAAGTAACCGAATCCAACGCACCCTTGCCTCGTGCCCCTGGGGAAAAAAACGGAGTGCGCGATTCCCTACCACTCCACCACTCCAACGCTCCGAGCTGTTCTTCCTCGAGCATCCATCTCCCTCTCCTTTTCTCTCTTTTTCTATCCTTTTCTCTCTTTCAAGCTTCATCCTTCTCTTCGATTCTGTCTCGTCGCTCAGGTTCCTTGCACTTCCACAAAATATTCCCTTCATTGATTACAGAGCCTCATTCCACAAGTGCCGAAAACAATAACCAGCCTCAGCTTATACAAGAGATCTCGAAATTTTCTTTCTTTGATTCACTTGATGATTACTTGTACTCTGGATATTTTAATTAGTAGGATTTGATTAACGAAATTTAGTGTTTTTTGGTATAGGATTACTTTAGTCGTGACACCTGCCCCCTCATATTTCAATTTCGGGGAAGATTTTAGAGTTAGATGCATTACTGATTGTGATTCAGAGGACAAGAGAGAAATTAGAAATTAGAGTTTGATTAGGTTTCTTCTATGATTATTACGGACACTTCAATAAATAATTCCATATCTAATTGAATTAAAGGACAGACTTATTCATGATCTAAGGATCGAGGGGAAGTCTTGCGTAAGCGTTGCTTTTATCCTATTGAATTTTTCACCATCGTGCGTACTGAATCGAGTTATTCTGGCCTGCTTGCATCATTAGACAAGGATTAACATTCATCCTCACTGACTCTTTTCGCCATTGATCGTCCTCAGCGATTTTTCCGAAGAGACAAAAGCGGAACAACTGTTGCATTCAATGGCAGTGCTTCCAAACGGGAAAATAAAACGCGTTCAACGCTTCAGTTCCTGACTGTCTTAAGGAAATGAAGAACGATCTTCATGTAAATCAAATAATCTACATGAAGATCGAAGGAAATGATTTACCTAAAGAAATTTAAGAAAAATTAAATGTAAGGAAATTTTCTTTAATTACAAGAGTTGCCAAAATGATTTGTATATTCCAATTTCTAATTTTATACTTATTATTTACAATCAAGAATTCGGGAATCAGGTCAGCCCCTTAGGTCACTTCCGCCTTAACCAAAATTCCGCATATTCCTCCAGCTACATTGCCTTTAGCACTCGGAACTTCTATTAAAGAGAAATTCTACTGCATACCAGGAGTTGAAATTGTAACAAAGGTTTTTACTTGGTCAAAGGCAAATTTCTTTTTCTGTCCACCTCAAACGAGTTAGGTATTCGTAAGGGTGGCTCGAAACTCTTAATTCGTTAGTGGAATCGTTTGTGAGAGCGGGCTGTTTTCTTTCCACGGCACAGTCCGAGTGACCTGCGAGACTTACGGTGACTAACGATTTTTTCTCTACCACGAGGAAGGTTCAATGACGTCGCGGCGCTCGCATATGAATGCAGTAAATGTGGAACGTATACCATATTATGTGCTGGGAACGGGGTGCTCGACACTTCGCGTTAGTCGACATCCTATACGTGTCACGTGAAATTTTAATAGCGAGTTCGCTGCTCCTCACCAAATATTTGACTCGACTCGGATCCACCAAATCATCACCTTTCAATTGTGAACAGAGTGATAAGAAAATCTCTGCTCTTTTCAGCTCAGTAACAGAAAATCTAATTAGAATACTTAATTTAAATAGTCACATCATTCAATTATCGTTTCATTCAACCTAGGGAGGTACAACCTAATAGGATATAATTATCAATAGCAGAATCCTACAATTAGAAGCAAGGCAAAGCAAGAAAAAAGATTGAGAACATCTGCTGAACTTCACAAAAGTTGAATGCCTCTTGGCACTTACTTTTATGTCATTATCGTTTCCGACCAGATCAGATCGAACTTTGCGAGCTCTTGCTTACGCCACTTGCAATGTCATTCTCGCGTGGATAGAATATCAATTGCGTCAAGACTCGACATAAAACCTTCACATTCTCTTTTAACAGATAATTAGAAGTGTATCGATTCTTTAAAAACAGTAGCTTCTAGCTGGAGGCTCTTGCAGCTTTCCAAAGTGGCTGAACTTTTCCATAATCAATACTCGAGTTACTTAACCCAACTTATTAAAATTTCATGTCATTCATCCAGAGACAAAATACACAACATTAGATTATTTACATTTAGATTTTAATTTGCCAGGAGAGGTTGGATATCCGCATCAGAATTTCTCTGAAGTTGTTGGATCACCTGGGCATCGTCTCACAACGTAGTGGGTTTGTTTTGGTAGGCGACACCGACGAACTTAGTTGCAAGCTATGGGTGGGTGTCCCGGTCGCGAAGGTGGCGGTGGCGGAGTTTCGCGATGGGCAAGGTGGAGCGGAAGGTGGAAGGGTGAGACTCAGCGAGGGGTGAGGGGACTGCAGGGTAGAGCAGGTGGAAAGGACGAGGGGTAGGGCGGGACGGATGAAAGGACGCTTACCAGCTACTACCTATTGATCGCCAATTCTTTTTCTCTTGTTGCATATTAGGCGCACTCTGCTCCTCTTTCCCTTGGTCTCCCACTGGCCCTCTCTTTCCGCCTCACCCTTCACTGCTCCTGCTCCTCAACTCTCTGGTTACGCGAAACCACCCCTACATCGCCCACCACCCTCCGCGAGCGAGCCCCCTACTACCTTCCTACCTTCCAACCCACCGGCCGACGCTCTTCTTACCGGCAATGTTTCATTTCAAGTAGTACCTTCCTGTTTCGGGGTGGGGCACCGCCATGGTGACTCTAACCCCCTTCCTGCACCCTCCAGGTATCCATGTCCGAATTCCTCGTCAATATCACTTTTCTTCGATTTGGCCTATAACTTTAATTATTTGCATCTAAATCAAAGAGATTGATTTGATGTATTATGCTACGTACACATAAAACGGAGAAGTGCAAGAAGCCCTCAGAGTTAATTAAGCTGTCTACGTATTTGAGTTTTAATCATCAGGGATCCTTAAATAAAACTTCCCTTCGCTCAATTCAAATTCAGTTAGTAGAGTCTATACACAGGCTCGATTAAGGAAGGTTAGGGCTAAGAGTGGCGGAACCCTCCCTCTATCGCGGTTAACTTCCCCTCGTGAATTCCCCTTCACAGTATTAGCAAATGAAAATGTCCAAGATGCAGGGATTGCACATTTGCCGATTGTAAACTGGTGTAATCTGATATCCTTTTGATGTTTCGATTCGATTAATTAATTGATAATTTGAAACTTAAAAAACATAGAACGTGAAACCTCCCACCGAAATTTCGACCATGAAAGTTTCACTGCTGCGCTTTCGGGACAAACTTGATTAACATGTGAATTCACCAATATCATGATGTTTCTTTTAATGATTTTTAATGCTTCTCAATGCATTAGCGGATGAAATATCTCAGTACGCAACCATTGTGCATTTATCAATATTCGTATTGACGATCTTCTTTCTATTTGTTTCAGATACGGGTTCAGAGAGAATCCCTTGGCCAGCGAGAGTGGTGTACGCCTTCGCACAAAACGTTCCTTCACGAGATACGCGTGGCGAGTTGTATCGCGAGGGGTAGAAGAAGAAGGAGAATAAGAAGGAGAAGAACGAGGGTGCGAGAGAGATTGGAGGGCGAAGACGAAGGAGAGAGAAAGAGAGAAGAGATCCGCCGGCGACAGACTGCACTCACTACTCAGGGCGCAAGCGTGCACGTGTGTGCGTATCTGTGCTCTAACCCTGTCCCACTACCAGTGAGGATAACCACCCCTACGTTAGCCCCACCATCCTGCCGCCGTCGTCTTTTCCCTCCCGCGTGTTCCCCTCCCCTTCGTCGACGAAACGACAAAAGCCCCTCCAATCGCCCCAGGCGCACGCTACGTCACGCGTGACGTCACACACACTCACACACAGAGCCAAACACGAATAGTCACATAGAAAAGAGAGTTGGCTTCCTTCTCGCACACGCAACGAATCGAGGGAGCGAGAGAGGAAAAAACGAGAAAGAGAGAGGAAAAAACGAAGGAGAGAGACGGAATCACACATCCACGCGGGAACACGAGGTAGGCGCGTATACAACACCTGAAGCCGGCCGACACACACATACATCCTAAGATGTGATTTCAAAAATGGCGGATTGCCCCTATGCCCGCTGCATACAGGAACGCAGACACATTCGACGGGAGCTACTGCGATGGACAAAGAATATGGTCTTCGTAGTCGGTGAGTAGACAATCATTTACATCAAAAAATTACGTACTTCATACCTTGTGAAACACCTCACGCGTGCGTGCAGAGTGACTTCACCATGTGCACTCGCTCTTCATGTGTGCCATCGATGTGTATATAACAATTAATAATATCGATGCTATATTAACAATTATCTACCCCTATGTTTGATCTTTTGAATCTGTGTATAATTCTATGCATGAGTTCACTTGTCTGTGTGTGTGGGTGAGTGGAGGGAAAGTATTTGTCTAAGCTTGCAGCTGTGTGCGGAAGATGTTTGCATGCATAGTTTCACGGTGAGTCTCTCTGCTTCCGAATGTAAGATCATATGTACCACGGGTACATAGACGAGTCTGTGTCTAGTTGCTACATGGGCTCCTTGTGTGTGTGAGGATCGAAGAGAGTCCAATTTGTGTTGGTGAAACCTGTTGCGAACCAAAACTCCGAGTCCTGGTTACATGCCCGGCATATCTCTTGCTCTGATTCCAACTGTTCGATAGTCTCTAACTTCTGCAGTAGCTGTTTATTCCTAAATGGTGTTATGCTCAACGTTTCTTCATTTCACGTATCTAGCGCAACGTCTTCAATTATTTATTAGACAATCAACCCGCTTTTTGTGACCCGAAGAAACTAAACCCACACTCCTCTTTACAACTTGAAATTCCTCAGAGCTCTGGTTAGCATAGGATAATATCTATTTAGAAAATAAAAAAGGGCACAGTGTCCTAAAAGTAACCGCTATTAGCGAGTAATTAAAAAAGGAGTATAATTTACAAGACCCAATAAATTGCATGTTCGTCACTTTAAGGGGTAACACCACGTTTTTTCAAGAATTTTTTTTTTGATGGAAGGAAAGGGAATACAATTATAATGATTTGGGAAGTTATTATTTATATATTGAACTAAAAAATTACAAATTTTCACCAAAAAATGTTACAAAAAGGCAGCACTGGAGACATTTCCGTAATGTGTGTTTTCTTGGAGGAGCTTCGCGGCACGCAGCACACAGGGTGCAAAATTTAATCTTGAACAAAATAAAAAATTTTTTCTTAATCTACATGAGAATAGCTAGAGAAACACTTAGGGGATTTAAAAAATATTGATTTTTGTGTAATTGGCAAGCATTTGAAAAAAAAACTCATTTTTGGACCAAAAGAAACGGCACTTAATTGTTTATAACAATTGTTTAAATTAATTTATCGAAAATCCCCTACGTGTTTCTCTTTGAAATGTTACCCGTGTAGAAATTTCCCCATCTTTCCCTATTTAAAGTAGGGTTCTA
>CAJFCP010000106.1:288455-349130 GCA_904066005.1 Synergus itoensis | reverse complement strand
GTAAAATTTTACACAAATCTAGTACCTTCTCTGATAAGAATGTAAAAAGTGGGAAACAAAAAAGTGTACGTGAAAGTGAAAGTGGAAGTGAAAAATTACATAATCGCTCCTCTCTTTATAGTACATGGAATTATAATAAAATTTGTAGAAAGGGCGGCACATTTTTCAGTGGCCTAGGGCGGCATTTAGGGTAAATTCGGCCCTGATATTAGGTATATTACATTTTCATCTTATTCTACTTGCTCCTTCTTTTCAGTTCCTTGCGTTGAAACTTGCGAAATGATTTTCAGGTCAAATCGCCCATACTTCAGATGCGTCGGATAATTTTTCTCGGTGCATAATTCTGTTTGAGCGATAGTTGTAAAAGTAGACTCTCCCGAGTGTGTGTTATTTGTATATTTTATTTATTGGCAATCGAGCTATTAGAAGTTTCAAGAGCCTCAAGATCGGACGATTAGCTCGACGTCTGAATATACGCGATTCTAAGGCCGTTGCTACTTGGGAGTAGTTACAGGGTGAAGGGAGTCGAGACGAACGGTCCGCGAGGTCAGCCTACGAGTTTCATGTACACTTTCGTTTGCACGTGTACAAGTACAAGTAGATGCAATTTTACTTGTACTAGTGCACATATAAACATAGAAACTCACACAGCCGGTTAACGTGAAAGAAGAGGAGCTTCTCTACTATATAGTAGAACGTATCGGCTTACGGTCGTTACTACTCGCGCGGGACAAAGAGAACGGCACGATAATTTAGTTGGTATAACTTCACCGCTTCTGCCAAAGAGCCAAGCTTCTTTTCACTTCTTTTCTACAGAAGGACGGACATGCAATGACGAAAGGTCCTGGCAAAAAGCCTCCTTCTTGACGACTCTTCTGGGATTCGCCGACTGCATTTTCTTTCTTTCTTCTCAACTTCAATGTACGAAAAGGAAAAGTGCTCTCGTGAGATCTTCAGTTTTCACGCTTGTCCTTGCCATTTTTGCCCAAAGTTCACAGATCCATTTGTCTTCCTCTTAATCGAAATTGCAATTCTTCACTTTTTACGTTCTTTCGCAATGAGAGAAGCGCTGATTAATGACTCATTTCGCGATATCATGGAACGAAGACTCGGTCGATATCAAACAATACAATTTCTGAATTCGACAAATTCATTTGAAATTACCCAACTATCATTTTAAACAATTTGAGGTACATGTTCCAATTCCTGATCATTAAATTTTAAATCATTAAAACATCGTTATGGCATTCAGAACTTGATTGACTGGATTCTATAACTGACAGAAGCTTAGGCATGAAATATGCATATTAAATATGCATATTAAATATGCATGCAAATGTGTTTTTGCAACAAAGTACACATTGGCACTATCCCACGAATCGATCGACATTGAACGAGTGCGACTTTGAGTCGAGAGAGATATATTAACAACTTTTCTTACCATTTTTCACATTGAAAAATTCCCTCATTGCGAAAATTGGCTTAGTCGGTGGAAAAGAATTCGGCTAAGAAACGTGGTAATAAGTTTAAGAAGTGAGGAGAGGAGGAGGATCCGTTCTCTTACATCGTCCTCCAGGCGCCGAGGATAGCGGCACCATTCTTCGATTCTAAATCGAATGGCCTCGAGGGCCCCAACCAATGGAAGCCTCGCAATTTTAGAAGCGACCGCATGCTTTCAGCAGCTCCTCTCTTGTCCCCTCGGTGCCGCACCACTGCGAAGGACTCTAATCGCCCGGCGATTCAACCAATGGCAATCCGGTTTAGACGAGAGTAGAGAACGTAGGTTAGGAAATGAAGTCAGAATGGTGGGGCCCATTCCAAGCCGCAAGAGCCGCGACACAAGGCTATCCTTTGTCCGAAACAAACCTTGTGCGTAGTTCGCGAGGAAAATCTTGACGCCGAAAGATTTCACCTTGAACGACAAAGTTTGCTAATCTTTAAATTATTAGTTCATTGATTTCATGCGTAGATTGTTTATGCTGAATGATTTTGACTTTGGAATATGAACTATATACGAGAACTGGTGGAATCATCAACAATTTTTGTTGAACCAACGAAAAATGTCTGTTGACTTCACCAATTAATGTTATCAATGATGATGTAAAGCATCATGACAAACAATCCTAATTTGTATTATTATTTCTACCAAGCAATATTTAAAAAAAAATCAGAATTGGATTTATTTAATTACTTAATGTCGAGTAATTACTTCAAAAAAGAAAGCAGGAGGTCATATTTAAAAATATTAATGAATTAACTTGTTATACGGTAACATTTTACAATCTCATGTAAATCAACTGAGTAATTAGCATTTTCGGAAAGTTACTCATATGTATATTTAAACGATGTGGTAAAAAGTGCAATGAATCAAGGTGACGCATATAAAAATTAGTGACTAAGGAAAACGCGATTAGTTGAATTTGAGAGGAAAATCGGCGAATAATTGACTGCAACTACCAACCAGATTTTCTTGACTCATTCTAAACGCGACCTTCGCATTTATGAGGTTACAGAAGGATGAGTCGGTAGAGGAGTTCGAAGAAGTTTCGAATGATTATTAATTATTCTTTCCAGATTAGATGAAATGAATCTTTTCATAGAGAGAAACTTAAAATAAAAAATTATTTTTGTATTATTTTGAAATTAGTTTCTAAATTGATATTAGTTCATGATATTAGTAATCAGTTTTTCTTATACTAAAGAAATTTGACGAACACTCGAAGTGACAAAAGCCTTTATGGGCAAAAGAATAAAATGAGTTTCTCAGTGAAGGTAAATTTGTAAAGGAATTTGAAGCAATTTTTTTGGTACAAAAAGGAGATTTTTCGATGTTCACACTTGACCAGTACGAAAAGAACATAATTAAAATCTATTCATCCGAGAAAACGAAAACTGGAGAGCGACCCGCGATAACCCGATTGAACGCGCCGGTGAGTTTTTAGTGGCTTCTTTCAAACAGACGAGGGTCATATTCACCAGTGACATTTACCCCCGATTACGTGTTGAGATAACTGCATTTCGTGATCTCATTATACATAAAATACCCACACGCAAACATATTTATACAAAAAAAAATATAAACCATTCAAAATTAAACAGTCTTAAATTTAAACGTTGAATTTTCCGTCATTTTAAATAGAAAGTCTGTAGTGAATAATTAAAAATCAAAGAATATCACGATTATAATTTTATTTTTGTTTTGGCTTAAAGAAATGCAGGTATTTCTTAATATGACAAATAATTGATTGTATCGCCATGAATATGAGTAGAGCTATACATGGAAAAAAGAAAATGGCTGAGATTACCATTTAAAATAGTTAACATGCGCTCTGAACGCAGTTTTCCTGGAATTTAGTAACTTTTACTATTTTAAATTGTGACTTTTGCAATGAAAAAACGGGGTTTGCAATTTTCTTAGAAAAAATTACAATTTTAGATAGTAAAACGTACTAAATTCCTGGAAAAATTCGTTCAGAGTGTACGTGCACTATTTTAAATGGTAAATTCAACTATTTTCTTTTTTCCGTGATATAGCTGTACTTTGTAAAGTTTGAAGAAAAACGATTGCAAAATAAATCAAGAAGATAATTTTATAAAATGGGAGATTAGCATTCAGACGAAACGTCCCAGCATTTAGATTACACTTCCCAATTGAAAAATTAGCATTCTGATTAACCCACTTGCTCGTGAATGTAAAATAGAAATGAAAAAACGAATTTTATGGTTGAGAGAAAGATGGGAAATAAGTGCAGAAAACATGCGGCGATGGAAGTAGCTTGCCTATCATTACGAGCACGAACGACGTCACGTCGTATAGATGCAGCTTCATGAAACGTAAAATGAAAGACGACCGCCTGGTGTAAAATAGGGGAGGCCAGAAACGTGAGAAAACTGAAGAGAAGATGAATAAAAAGAAAAAAAAAATTAACGGTGAGAGATGTATTGAACGAAAAAGGTAAAAACCAAAATTCTTCGTGACAAAAGGTTGACAACCTGTTACCTTCCTGCTTAATCGAGGAGGAAATAATCTCTAGGAGTGGTTGGCTTCATGCCAAATATTTTTCCGCTCGAGGAGACCTTTACTTTAGTCACTATTGCCTCGGAATTTCTCTCTTATTATTTTTTCCTCAGAGGCATATTTCACCTGAATCGCATTCCATCTGGAATAGAAACCTCAAAAATCCACTTTCCTCTCAATGCAAGATAGGGCACCAATTATCATGAAGCACTCTCCCACCATTTGCAAAAATATATAAATACTTTAATATGCGAATAAAAACACGTTCACACTTTATTATAAGAAACCTAGCTTAGGCGACTTGTTACACAGACACAACAAAAACATGAAACTTCTTTCTGTAAAAACTCGACGGTAATGAAAGACAGGAATTTTCGATTTTCCACTTCCTGAATCACAGCGAGTCGACCTCGGTGATTATTATCAGATGTCAAAGAAAATCTAAGGAAAGGCATTATTTTTTGTAGCTTAGTGCATTTATACAACAACCAGTCATGCCTGATAAACGTTATTTAGTTTCAAGGTCGATTTGAAGGTTCGCCAGAAAGTCGGCGAAACGCTCGAGCAAACTAACGAGAGATTTGACATTTCGGTAAAGGAGCGTCGATGGAAATGTGGAGTTACATTAGAAGTGAAGGTGAGAAGATGAAGAAAAATGAAGATAAAAATGAACTGAAGAACTGAAGAACTGGAAAAGAGCAAATCTCACGATTCTAGTTCCATGATATTCAGATCACGATTCGGATAACGTAGCGATCGAAAGTCAATCTTTTTATCGATCAGAGAGAATACCTCGAACGCACCAGATAGAATATTCATGAAGAGCAAAGTCCAGACGAGTGATTAATTCTAAAAAAACAATTAGACTAGCACCTATGTGCATGTGAATAAAATCTCAATAGAAGTGTTATTAACTCGCGAGAAACTCGGACAAAGAACACGGATATTTACTTGAGAAAGGATTTCATATGCGCATCGCAACGCGACTTTGATGCACTGGAGAAAGAATACGAAAGTAGTTCGATCTTCTGTTGCTAAGTCTCTTTTCGGATAGCTTCCTTGGAGATTTTAAATATTTTTCTTGATACTTCAGTTTCTAAAGTTACTTTTCGTCTACCTGCTTCAAAGAATAGTAAAAATTTGTAAAACTCTTTTTTTATCTTTTCCCGTGTAGAAATTTCCCTATCTTTCCCCATTTAAAGTAGGGTTCTAGCGTGGCCCGGACTAGAAGTTCTAGTCTAGAAAAAACTAAGCAGGGCCCTGTCTGGCGCTAGTGGGAAATTTTTTACACATAAATTAATGATCTACGCACTTTTAATTTGTTTAGTATGTTAAAGTTGCTTCTTGCTCATTAAATTTGTGTAAAAAATATCTTTATTAGTTCATCTGTGAATTAATAAATAATAATTATATTAATTATTGTTATTCAACTTTTTCAGATAAAGTTATATATGTCATAACGATATTTTTAAATATTTATAGATTAATATAAAGTTCAATATAAACAAATATAATTTTATGTTTATTTCTAGCGATGTATTTCATGGGACGATATAAGGAGAAATTTTGAGCATTTCTACTTCAAATCGTCCCAAATGCATAATTATATACGTTTATAATTAAAAATATATATCGCGGGGACCTGATTAGGGCCACAGCAGGGCCCTTTCTTTTATAGGGCTGTGTAAGGGCGATTCCCACAAGGCCCCTACTAGAATATCTAGTCGGGGGCTAACTGACAAAATCGTTACGATCTTGTTGGGGCCCCTACTATTTTTCCCCATCAGGGCCCAACTAAAAAAAGGGAAAACTAGTGAGGCCCCCACTAGACCCCTATAGAAATTTCTACACGGGTTAATTTGATGTCTAATCATAGAGACGTTTTTAAAAAATAATAACTTACAACCAATTATGTTACTTCATCAAAATAATAAATTATTGCTTACAAAAAATATGATAATAACTTGAGAAATTAAAAGTTAAAGACCTGCATATTTTCTGTTCTATCCTAGATGTATTAAAAATGGGTTTGCGAGTTTTGCTCCTCATGATAATAAGTGCGCATCATTTGGTCTCGATATACATATAACAAATTCCGCCACATTTCCGTAAATGGGAATAATATATTTGATAAGCTGTGTGGAACTGGAGCGTTTAAATAATGGGCGCACGAAACGGAATCAGCTGTGTATTTAACTGCATCTGTATTGGAGATGGCATACATTTGTGTGGGTGTAGTAACGCCTGCCGGCAACAGGCGTTGCTATTGCCTCGAAACATTTGACAAACAGTAATAATTTATTCAGATGTTTTTCATGCGCTCACTCACACGAATGGCGTTAATATACCTTTGGCGTCGTGACACCTCTTCTCGGTGCCATTTCTTTTCTTTTTTTATTTATTTATTTATTTTTATCATTACTCTGCACCTACGCGCGTTTCAAATCTAGTGCGAAAAACACTTTTTATTTCGCAAACAGAATGCAATTGCATTTTGTTTTAGGATCGAGGTTTAATTATTTACAATAGAAAAGATATTGACTATGTAAATATTTCACTCCTTTGAGGATATAGTCCTATCGATTTTTTAAACATCTCTTTATATTGCTGCATTTAGTAAACAAGTTTTTACCATTTCATTAGTAACTCCTTACTAATTCAGTTTTGGAGATTATCTGCATTATTTTATTTTCACTCATTGTACGAAAGCTTTTAACGTGTAATCAGATTGTAGAATAATCAATAGTCATTATTTAGCCGCGAATCTGGAAAATCAGATCGATGATTTTTCGTAGGATATTGCAGGTAAAATGTCGCTAGAAACCATTTAGATTTAACGACCGTGTTCTGTGAGTTCCTGACTTGCTGATTTGTACTTTTGTCCTTTTTTTTATATTCTGTCCATGAGAGCGTGCACTATGTTGGCCGATGCATCGATCAATTCGTTATCCGGAGCGCGCATCGGCTCGTGCTCTATAAAATAATCCACCACCCACCAGTTGTTTTGCCAACTGCGCGACAGTTTCAGGTTGTGTGTTGTGCATTGAGTTTCGCTCTTGTCGTCTCTACCATTTCTCCCTTTTAACCCCTTTCATTTCCCAACACCCACATCAGATTCATCCCTTCTCGTTTCCCGCGACACGTGGAGCAAGTCGGTGTGTAACTTTATGTAAATAAATTCGCGATCGATAGAGTAAATTGAGATGAATAATGTATTCGTTATTTTTTTATTGGAAAATTGTCATCTTTCTATTTCCGAGATTTTCAGAACAGTTCTTCAGAAATTTTCAAAATGAGCTGGAACGGCATTTTAAGGTAATTAATTTGATTTATCAATTTCATTTTGTAAAATAGGATATCAAGATGATTTAATGACAAAAATCAAGAGCTCGTCTTTACAGGGAGAGAGAACTTATTAAAGAAAATAATTTAATCACGATGTTAAAAATATAAACCACCAGAGATAAGGTATAATTCAGAATGTTGGAAAGGTTCCAGAGCATTTAGGAGAAAGCTAATTTGGTTTTCTTGAATTAACGAAATGGAAGATTTAAATTTAATTTTCACTCATCATAATAAAATGTAAATTTTCTTTAGAATTTCTCGTGTGTAATGAGAAAAATTTTAGTACGAGTAAGCCTCAAATATAAATAAATAAATAAATAAATAAATAAAGCATCAAATAAAGCTTGGAAATTAAGTGACACTCAATTTACTTCAGTGTATGTTAAAACCCAAGTTTTAAAATCTCGGAAAAGTGCATGTTGAAGGTTTTGAGGTGGAATTTCATCTTGAGACCTCCTAAACCAGAAAACAGCTCAAATGACGATTTCTCTAGTGCGAGCGACTCAAGGCCTTTAATCAAGACACCGTACATGGGCAGATTAAAAAAAAAGACCAAGTGCTCTCTTCCCTCTCCCAGTTCATGCTCAATTACCAATGGATCGTCGTGCTTCGCCAAACGCTCGTCCGTATAATGCACCGACCGATTCTAGGGGCATCGAGCAATTTAATTTGTGAATTCCGTACGGGTCGGAATGGCACGAATGGTTTCCCAGAAATACATACCGCTCTGTTCCTAATGACCCGACTGTCCAGCGGTCGACGACAAAATCAATTGTCCTGTGAAATAAAATGATCTCTATGAAAAATCAGTCCGATTGTAGGTTTGTGAACTCACCTAGTCTATAACACACACGTGCAGAAATGCATGATTGTTTGAATCCGGACGCGTGCCACCGTATCGTACGGGGTGGGTGCACGACGAACTAGTGATTGCTCGATTCACACGATAATTGCCTATGTATATATCCGGAGTTTACCGAGATCTGAGTCTCGTTTCATCGTCCAGAACGTTAATCACATTTTATTGTGTTAACCAATCCTCGCATTCTTATCCAATCACTGATAAACCTATGTTTTATGTCGCAAATTTAAAAAGAAAGGAGAAGCATTAAAATTCGCTGGCGAATTAAATTATTCTGGATTTTCGATTAGCTGTTTAAGCCATAATATTTACGTATCACTTATTTCTATTTAATGGATAATTAATCACCAGGCAGGTGACGTGATACCTCCCCCGATATTTCGATTTTTTTCTTTGAGTTTAGTTGATAAAGAAAACCGTTCCGATTCGGAATGCATAAACTAGATGCAAAGCAGTTTCAAATTTCATATATATATATACATGTGCAACAGTTCAGCAAGAGCCTTGATGCAACCAATTTTTCCTTGTGTTTTATAGTCAATTGATCTACCAACTGGTCAGATTTCAATCCCGCCGCAGTTGAAACATAGTCATTGTTTTGCTGATTCTGTTGCAATATTGACCTGAAATTATCGAAATACGTCGCATTGCGGGGATTCAATGGAAAATTATAGTGCAATATAGAACGTGACATGAAATTGCTAGAATTATTGAAATTTCAAAAAACTAATTAAAAAATCGAGAATTTCATTATCTGTTTAAAAATTGTGAATTAATCTCGTTATTAACAACTGTAAATACTTGCTTATATTTCTCTATCTGTATCTTAAATACCTTGTTGTTTACTCTTATCAAAATAATTATTTCTCGGAATTGACCAAGGTAAATCTTTTTTACTATTTTTAGTTAGAAACGCAGCGAAGATACTTGACATGATAACACTTAACTATTCGGCCTTTCGATAAGTGTTCTGAAAAATATAAACGATATCGTCTGACTCCTATCACTAACAAGTAAAAAAAGAAATTAAAACTTGCCTAACTGTACTATCAATTCCTGCCATTTGTTTGCATTTAAGTAAATGCACAATAGATAAAAAAATAGTGTTTCCGTAATAAAAACTGAATTGTCAACTGGTCAACTTTTAAAACTGGTTTTAAAAGGAAAAAAAGTATGAATAAATTTCTATTGTAAACTTTAGCTTTGGAGTTGTATAAAAACTATTCGTTATTATGAAAGGAATATATTTCGGCCCAACACTAAGGAATTTCTTCTTTTTCTCCGATTGAGAATCTTTACTGCCTCCTCATCTTGAAAGGTCACCAGTCGAATCTCCTACAAGAAGTCATGTGTTCGTAATGGCAAACACTACGGCAACAATCAGAAGCTAGAAGACATTTAAAAATGAAAGAATTCCTAGTAGCCTATCCCAATTCCTCCCACACAACCCAAGTGCGGCGTAATCTTGGGTAAAGTGCACATCATTGTTTGATGTAGTTGTGGTGGTGTTGCAGGTCTGGAGCGGGTAGCGGAGGAGTTGATGGGCCGTAGGAGATGGAAGCAATATCAGGACACCCTGTACACCGGGCCTCGCAGCGAATCGTCAACGACGACGCAGCAGCAACAGCAGCAACAACAACAAGCCCTTCATCAGAGGCTATACTCAACGTCGCAAGGCTGCAACCTAGATGCAGCTGCTTTGAACCAGGTGGCTCACCTGCGTCCCCAGGTGCTGCCAGCTCAGTTAAAACAGGAGCTGTTAATTCCCAAAAACCTCTCGAATCACCATCCCACGCAGGAGGACCAAAAGGACCACCCAGAGCAACGGGACCAGGAGGAATCGAATTGTGTCAAGGTCGAGATCGAAAATTCGGAGGTCGGAGTCCAGGACTCCAGGACCGAAACGACCACTACTACGACGGTAACGACCATCATCAGTACGAATTCGACGGGAGTGAGGAGACGAAATCGAGGAGACGACGAGAACGGAAACGAGGACGAGGAAGAAGACGAGGCAGAAAAGAGGCTCAAGACCAACCAGGAAAACGTCAGGTCCACCAATCACCTCAACGAGAACGAACGAACCTCCAAAGAAGAGGACCCGACCAAAACCAACGACTCGGAAGGGACCAAGGTGAGCTCTTTTCTATTTTATTTTCATTTATTACTTTTTTCTAGGAGTGTGGAATAATTGATAGAGTTTATTATTAATATTTTTAATGATCCTTTTTAGGAACGGATAGAGGGAGTCGCGTTGGAACGAATACAGGTGACACAGGGTTTGTTGAGGGTAAAAAAGGAGGAGGAACTTCAGGAGGTGCCAGTTCCTGGCAGTGGATTAAATTCGACCTCTGCGGCGACAACCAACTTGCTATCAGCGACCAAGGAGACGGAAGTGATTCCAGAAAACGTGTTCCTTGGAAATCGGATAGTGAGTCCTCCACCGGAAGATTGGAAGCCGTTGGACAAGTGTTACTTCTGTCTCGATGGCAAGCTGCCACACGACGACCAGCCGCCCCTTGTAAGTCCCGATCCTGGAAAATCCATCCATACGACGAACCTCCCTCTTCTAAAGGATACTTTGCTTTGAACTCCTGTTTAAAGATTCATGAAGGCTCTTCTAACACCTTGCCTCTATCGAAACCCATCCTAGAGTCAACAAGATTCACCTCATCTTCTCATCCCATTGCCAATCTCACACCTTTTTCTAGAACCACCATCTAAAAATCAACCAGAAAATCTAAAAAGCAACAAGCTAATCTGAAAATCAATTAGCCAATCCATGAATCAAGAAGCCAATCCTAGAAGAGCAGTCCAAGAAGCACACCCACTTCCCTACTTCTTTTGCTGATATTTTCAGAATTTAATCGCATTTCTTTTGGGCTTACAGAGTCCTCAGAGCGACAGCAGCAGCAGTTCTCGATCAGCGGAGTCTCCGATGTCAGTTCAGGTCGACCCCATGGCGGCATCCGTGGTGGCAGCCGCTCTTGGCTCATACCCAACATTACTGCCACAATGGTGTCTACCACCGAGGGAGGCACCCCACATCAACGTTCAAGCACACCAGGATAATGCTTCGGGAGCTGATCAACCCCTTGATCTCTCGGCCAAGCCAAAAAATTCTCAGGTAAGCCCCCTTTCATTTATTTCCCCCTTTTTCAATTCAGAAATCAAATCCAAACGAGCTAATTTCACTGCATCTTGATATGTCCTCTTCTGGTCCAGATTCTTACACCCAACTAGGTTTCTTTCCTTTATTTTCATTTATTAATTCCAAAATTGGGGGTTTATACTTTGTTCACTTTCCGATTTTCAATTATAGAATATTGGGAACGTTTGGTACTTTCTGCAATAATCCTTTATTCGCCCTCATTTTTATATTATTATTTTCTTATAAGTTTATAATGGTGAAATAAAATTTCTAGTACTTCAAGAGTAATCCAGTTTTAAATCCGAATAACGGTTTAAAAAAACTTTATTAGAAATTTTAAATCACTACTGTCGATGTCCATTGTCCACTAATGTTTTTATGATTTTAGACTGTCTATTCTTGAGTTCTGAAACTTTTTACGTTTGTCCTATAGAAGAATCATCGTCGTTTTCAGGACAACAACATATCCTTGTTGGAACAACAAAAAATACCTCTGCGAATGCCGGCGGGACTCGACCCCAAGACGATATTTAAGTGAGTAATTTTATTCAGTTTTGTGTAAAAGTATAATAAAACCCGACAGAGGAAAGAGTTTGAGCTATAGGTGATCTAAGAAAAAGTCGAATTGAGACTGGGTTCCTTTTGAACTAAAATTCGATTTATTTTGAGCGAAAGATTTTTTTTTTGGAATGTTCATCTGTGTTCATCATAGTCACATGACTGTCAAGTGACGAAGCAGCTCACTAGACCGATATAATTTACACTGCGTGACTAAGGAGGTAATTGGATTCCTTTCGAAAGAAAGATCTCAATTGCACGTGACACGTTGCAAGTAGGTCTATTCGGAACGTGTGATAAGACATAGACATACACATTCACGCTATAAACTGCAATCTGGCTGCAGAGACTTTGGAGACTGATAACCCTGATTCCTGCTGTCAATTAGACAATCATTTGCTAGCTGGATAACCTCAACCTTGCTTTAGTAGAAATATAGTCTAGGAATATAATAGCTTTATCTGAGTAGGAATTTCCTAGGGCTTTATCGCTTGGAATAATTAATACAAAAATTAAATAACTTTCTATTGAATTAACTTTATTCAGTATTGTTGTACTTTCAAACTTTTACACGTTCTATGCAGGTTTTTTATTTATTGAGGATATTCGTTGTAAAGTTATAAACTTTATAAAGTTATTTAAAATTTTAATTCATAAATGTTTTAAAGTTAAACATTAAAAATTTAAGGTTTTTTAACTTCAAAATTGTGTGGTTCCAAGTTTAAGAGCTTTTCACTTAAAAGCAACAAAGTTTGAGTGACTTCCACTTTAAATTTAAATTTATTCAAATTAGCTTTGACTATTTTTTGAAAGGCTTCAAATTAAAATTTTACAAGCCAAAGCTTATTACGTTAAAGGCATTTCTTAATTCAATATGTAAATCTTTGAGAATATAATTTTAGAGAAAGAGTATTTTTAAAATAAGAAATAGAACTAACAAAATTTGATGTTATTAAATTTGAATACTCTTCAATAAAGTGTCCAGATTTTAAACTTTTTTATTCATGAACGTAATTAATGTCTATCAATATCAAGTTGATCAAATAAGAGGTTTCTTAGATTTGACGTTTTTAAATTGCTATCTGCAAAAGTTTGGAAACTTTGAAATTGAAAGCATTTGTATTAAATCTGATATAATGAAGAAACTTTATTTCATTAAAAATACTCTATTACTTTGTAATTCATGAAGCAGAGATGAAGAGTAATTTGAATTTAATTTATCAGTTGGCATGTGCTGTGATTTAAATAATTTTTATTCTATTCATTGTCAGCACTTAATTTACGCTTCAGTTTTACAAGTAGAAAAGTAAAATAAAAGTAGAATACACATATATTGAATATATTATTTAGGTTTGTAATGAATTTACTAGAACTCGAATATGTTATAGTTTAAATTAAATTGTCGAAAATTTTTGAAGTCTAGTACATATAGGGTATTTTTTCAGCAGTTCATTTATAGTGAGGAAAAGAAAATGAAGGAGAGAGTGAGAGAGAAATTTGCAAGAGAGGGAAGAGTACTTTATGACTTGATGTATGCGAGGTGTAGATTGCGTGAACTAATAATAGAAGATGATAAAAATTTGACGCGCAAAATGTGATTCGAGTGTTGGGAAAACAACGAAATCACAATGAGGGCAACGTACTGCACTCTGGGATATTTTACTCTCCCCTTTAGAAAATGTAGATTTGCCGTGACCCTCGCAAAATAAGAGCGAGCAGACTACAGTAGACCTACTCGCAATGAGTACGTTTACACGGCCGATAAGAGCCCGGATAAGGAAGACACTCGCGACGGGTGGCATCGACCTCGTCAGGGTGGATTTGTAATGTTTCTTTCTCAAGAAACTGATTCATCGAACAATACATTTTTCTGTTTTCCATTTTTATTTTTAACTCCATTTATAATAATCATTAATAAAAGAGATTCAGATAAGAATAAGGGATTTTTAAAATGATTTTAAATAACTTTTGAACTTTCTGTCGAAAACATGAACCTTTCTACTTTAAAAGTTTAAATTTTGAACTGCACAATTTCAAATATTGAAGAGCAAATTAAACATTGCGATAAGACATAAACCCCCCACTAAATCGAGTCATAAACTCCATTTTGCACGTTTCCAAATAATCGCTGGCTTGGAAATTTTCCTGCCAGATTTTCCTGCAAACATATCTCGTTTATAATCTTCATTTAATGGCCAAATAAAATATTTTTTTGTTCCACTTTGCTAAAATGTCACTGACCTGAAGCTTGCAGATAAAAATCATTGCGAAAATCATATTCACTTATCATTCCATCAGTACATAATGCACGGTTGAATGAATTCATATTTTTCATTGAATACTACTTTTTTTTTTCTTTTTATACGAGTGATCATTGTTAAGGGGGTATTCTGGTCTAGAAAGCAGATTTTCGGCCGTTTTTTGAAATTTAATTTAAAAAAAACAAAAAATATTTTTAATATCCATTTTTTTACCACGTCTTTATTGATATTTTGACAATACAGAAAAAAAGTTTCACACAAAAAAATTAAAAATTAAAAAAGTTAGAGGGGGGGAAAGAGACAGGTGTGAAAAAAACGGTGCATCCTGGCAACCATGATTCCAACTCTCCTGGTGATCTGAAAAAAAAAACCAAAATAAATTCTCAATCAGTAAGGATGCTGTTATAGCCCCTACCTCGGGGAACATGAAAAAAAATTTTTTTACAAAATGGCGACTGTCTGAAATCAAAAATCAATTTTTTACCCCTTTTTTTGATGTTCCTGAATTTTTTAAAAATAGTAAAAACCGAAATTTTGACACGAATCTGGTAGGGGCTATAAAGGATTATATAAAGAAGGTTCACACAAAATTTCAAGTAAATCGGTTGGCTAGAACTTGAGATATCGTGGTGGCCATGTCGAAAAAAGTAGTTTCGAGAAAAACGCGTTTAAAAAAGTGAGTAAAAATTTCAGGCAGTCTGTCAATTAATAGTGCGCTATACTTACATTTTGTCAATCAGCCATTCCTGATTCATACATCGGACCTTCTTCTTCTTCAAAATAACTGTTTTCAGCAGCTCTCTCTGCCAAACGAGCACTTCTACCTTCTTTCGAAGCACTTCTACCTTCCTTCGAAATAATAATCATTACATATGTGCAAAATCTCGATTTTCTCGAAAATTGAGTAAATATTTAATAAATAAACAAATGAAAATTCAAAAATCGACAACCAAGGTCCTCTTTGAAATTTATTGAATTTTAATTTAAAAAAAAGAAATTATAAAACGGAGCAAAATTGAAGGCTCTGAAGACTTTTGAACGGAAATTTTGCGTTTGGTCCCACTGTGGCGGCCGGACCGGTTTAGTTGCCGCGTCACTAAAGTAGCTGTAGCTCTATAAATAATTGAAATTTTTAAAATTCCTTTGGAGGATATGTTCTTAAAGGTCTAAACTTTGAAAATGTGCAAAAAAAAAAAAATCGATTTTTTCAAAATTCTAGACCAGAATACCCCCTTAAGGGAACTATTTTTGATACCTAGACAGATTCTCTCATCTTATCTTCATTGTAGAAAATTTACGAAGCTATTGTGGAGGGATCAGTGAGCGAGAAAATTGCAGACAGAATGGTAAACAAAAAAGTACCGATAAATTGAGGCTAAGCCACGGTAGCTTGCCTATCAGGCTCGTATATGGTCGAAATGCACTTTTATCTGCGGATTTTGTTGACCGACAACGCCGGTCGACGAACTCGTAAAAACGACTCAATCATGCCAACTAAGAGCCAAGGATAAGGAAACATGCGACGATTCTTTACGCTTCTTTTTAATCTTATCAAACCAAACCAGATTTTTCAAAATCGATAGACTCCCTGTTGAGAATCGACCTAGATATTAATTAAATAATTGTAAAAGTCTTTTTGTGTTTTTTTAAATTTAAACTTAAATCAAATTTTTATTACTATTGTGTCAATATAGAATAAAAGAATAACTTCATAATGGATAAAGAATTAACAATAATGTGATATTGAATCAAAAACATATTGGACCAATAAGAAATGAGTTTAATTATACGCGAAGGAAGTCCATTGACCCATCTAAGAGTGAAATGGAGAAGAAAACATGTAAATGACAGAAGAAATGAAGAGAATGATGTGTATTTCTTTGGAGCTAAATTGAATTAAAGCGTTCATTTCAATCAGAATGATATAATTAATGTCAAAAGTTTCTTCCTTGAAAGGAAACACGTGTACCAATTTTCCGAACACGTGCGTTAATGGTTTACACAACTAAAGTTCACCAGAACTCAAATAATGTATAAGAAACCCAATGTACTGATTGACATTCAATCCTTTGCAGAATTTTTGTTGACGTCACCCTTTGGATTCACTAACTTGAATCACAAATTCATAATCGTTCCACAAGCACAATGCCTTCCACTCCCTCCTCAGTTTACGTCAATACTGAAACAATGATAAAGTTAATAAAAGTAATACATCAGAGCCAAGAATGCTTTGGATCTTTTTCTTATCTTAAAATACGCCAAGGCAAGACACGTTCTTTTGTATTTCGTGGACGACTTCGGTTATTATTAGTTGATATTAATTCAAATTTTCCAAGCATTTTCAATTTTTTTTTTATCACTTCTCTGAACGTGCCTCTTATGGATTATTTTCGAGGGGTACATACCTTGAATTTTTTATTGATATAGTCTTAATGTTCATGATTGAAAGGTTGAGAAGTGAAGCCAACTGAATATGGAACATTGAATTAAACAAAAATGTAGACTAGGTATTTTGTTGTTTGTTTTTGGCTGATTGTGAGACAAAAGTGACTGCTTGAAACAACTTAAATTACCAAGCTTATTCATAATAATGAATTACTTTTTGCAGTTCCTGTTATCGGGCGAAACCAAGGTTGACTGGTCCGGCAGGTGTTGGTGGTGTTCCAGTGGTGGGTGCTGGCGGTGGTAGAAGGACTTATACTGAAGAGGAGCTGCAGGCAGCCCTGAGGGACATTCAGAGCGGAAAACTGGGGACTCGTAGGGCAGCAGTGATCTATGGAATTCCCAGGAGCACTCTTCGCAACAAGGTCTACAAGCTTGCGATGGAACGCGAAAGGGATGCGTCCCTGACAAGCACCATTTCACACCCTCACGAGTCTGGCGTTCCAGCCGCCACGATTTCGACTACCACCTCCACCACCACCACTACAACAACCACAATAACACCAAATACGACCCAAAATGCCTCTGCAACCACTCCGCCCTCGCAAGTGGATGAGGTAGGTTTTGGGGACAAACGAGCATACCAAACAAAACTAACTAGCGCACTAATTAATCTGTCCTACCTTATCGCGAAATAAAATGCAGAAAATAGAAACAAAAGTACAAAAGTTAGATATGTACAAGAGTAGAGAAACTGGTAAAACTGTCCTGCAACTCAATTCGCGACACTTATTCAGATTAATGTCTGATTAATAGCAGATGTCATCAGAACAAGATCTTCATATGATTCAATTGTAAAAGCTAAAATCCATTCCAGATGAATTTCACTTCCTTTCTGTGATAGGAAACCCGAAAACTTTAATTTAAATTCTACATGTTATACTTTAACTGTAAATCATTGCTGATCAGATCATTTGAAATGGACCTTAGAAAGCAAGAGTCGAACCAGTTAGTATGGTTCGTTGATTCGAAAATGACTCGTTGTCGGGAAAAGATTATTTCATGATTGGTCGAGTCAGCGAACATTCAGTATTTAAGTGTAGTTTTGGTTAGGAAGAACGAATGAAGCTTCCCCAAAACATACCTCTGGCATGGCAATCGAAGAATTTGTGTAGATCCTTCAATTTCTAGTTCAAGATTTCAGTCTAGTAAATAATAAATCGTTTTTTAAAATTTTTTTTAAATTTTCTTTCGCTATAAAAACGATCTACACTTGTTCTGAAAGATTGTTATGATGCTCAGTAGTGTCCTGCGTCTTTTGCATGGGCTGTTTAACTTTTTATCACTATTTGTAGTTTAACACTCGGCCACTTGGCGCACGCGAGGTGACGAGGCTTGAGGTAAGTTTTTGGGAAGTTCCGTTCAGAACGTGACTTCTTTTTTACTTTCCACCGCGTTGCCGTAAAAAGGACGAGTTCGTATTCACGATTTTTCTTTCTTGATTCTAGAGATCACTAAAATTGAAATTTTGTCATGAAATTGCTTCTTGATCGTGAGTACGCGCGAGCTGCGTTTTTAGAATGTTATAATTTTGCCATGTGTCGCGTAGGAACGTCAATGAGGCGAATTAGAGTTGCTTCATTTTGGTTTGAATGCATGTTTTAAATGATCCACGTGGGTTATTTATCCCGAATGTATACATAATATATTGCATCCAAATGCGTTTTGGCGCATTAAGAAAGGTATCTTAACATCTTAGCAGTCCCTGCATGGAGCTTGCTATCATTTTGCATAAAAATAAATCAAATATCAACGACATCACACATGACAATGTAAGACACAAGACAATTTTGAAATTCAAACAGATTAAACAGATTGAAACGAAAATTGATCTAATCTAACGAATGAAAACATAATTAATCAGTATAGATTAAAGCTAATTTTATTATTTGCCGAGGTTTTCATTATTCGAAGAATTGTTTTCCTGACAGTATATTAAATATACAAAACAGAGAAAGCTAGAAAGAAATTTTTCAACAGGGGGACGAAAAGGAACTTTCGGGTGCTGAGGAAGAAAAGGAGGTGGAGAAGGCATTGCTGAAACCGTTGCTCTCTCTTGAGGACTTGGTGAGGTTTTCGGCCCTTGAAGGAAGTGGTGGAGATTCCTTAAGGACTCTTTTACAACGAGGGCAGGAAACGGGAACCGAGTGGCCTGGTTTTGAACACGCAAACATTGGTCCCTACATCCAAAAGATGTTAGCTGCTGCAACACCTTTTAAAGGTATATATAGAAACTCTAAAGGGTAATTAAATGTCTAAAAAGTCTTGATTTCAATCTAGAAGTAATCTAATTGTAAAGACCCGCTAGAATTGTCTCCTATCGATTCGCTAGACTCTTTTATTATTTAACTGAACTGGGTCATTCGTGTTGGTGCACGAAAGTTAAAAAAATGGCGTGTAACTTCCTAAGACTTCAGAGATCGATAGAAGCCAGGCCCGGTCCGGTGGTCGGGTCGACAACACTTTCCGCCTTTTTACATCGACGTCTAAAACGACCAAAGCTATTCTTGAAAGCTAATCCGGATTGACATAAAAATTTCCTTTAGAAACTTGATAGCTTCATAGAAGAAGTAAAACTGAGGTCTATAGAGTTTAATGGTATTTGTTAACTTCAACTATCAATGATGAAGAAACCCCGAAAGTTATATCTATAAAAGGAAGACAGATGTGAGAATCATGAAGCGCCTTGAAAAACATAGCTGAAGTTAAAAATTATTATTAAACTGGAACAAATGATCCAAGACCTATAGGCACTTGTAATTCCATCTTTGATAAGATTGATATTGAAACTTTTTCAGTTCCTAAACTTCTTCTTTCTGATCTATTATGAATTCCTGAATTAACTTGTACAGGGCTCCCAGAGTCGCCAGACTACCGGATTCCCGAGGTTATGAGGAGGTTAATGAGCGAGGACAAGAGGCTGAGTAAAGATGTGAACGGTGATCAATCTGGCCACCATCAGCAGCAGAATCATTCTCAGCAACAGCAACGTGGCCCGATGACGAATGATGATTTCAATCCGAGTATCGAAGAAGAGGCGAGTGACAGTGCTCAGGGCAGAGCCATACTAAAAATTCCGTCCTACAAACCGGCAAATGCGCCGGGTTCCAGCAAGAATGGCGAACCTAACTCAGCTGCTTTCGCACAGGGCTTCGCTGCAGGAAGCGGCACTGTTGCCGGAAGTCCTGGTTTAATGGAGCGTTCGAGTCCCGCATTTTCCGGTACCAGTAGTCCCACGAATTCTTTGGTAGGCAAGGGCGTGGGTGTCAACTTTCGCGACGTCATCGCAAAGAGCATAAGCGTCAAGTTCCAAGAGGGTCAATCACCGGGAGAAATGCCAGGTCAGGGAGGAGTCGCTCAGTCGCCTCAATCCATGATGGGCGAGTCGAATCCCTTCAAAAGAGTTCGTTATACGCCTCCTCAAACGGCTCAACAGCAACAGCAGAAGCAACAACAGGCTCAATCTCAAGATAAACAAGGAAAACCGGGAACTGGAGGCAAGGGTACTCGACCCAAACGGGGAAAGTATCGAAACTACGATCGAGATAGTCTCGTTGAGGCTGTGCGGGCTGTGCAAAGAGGAGAGATGAGTGTTCATCGAGCTGGAAGCTACTACGGGGTTCCACATTCCACTCTTGAGTACAAAGTCAAGGAGAGGCATCTTATGAGGCCACGAAAAAGGTAATTTGAGATTCTATATCTATTAGAAATCCTGAGGGTATCTGAGAATCTGTCAGGTTGTTTGTGTATGTTAATCTTCGTTGTTTCTTTCTGATTAAAGAGATCAAAAGCCACCAGACGACAAGGCGAAGGAGACCGTAACTGCGCCCGGAGTCATGAGACCTGGAGCACCTGACAAAAAGCCTCAAATGAAACCTCAGAAACCCTTCACACCTCCTGGAGGAATTCCAGGTCCGAATGGCATGAAGATGCCGCCCTTCATGGAAGGCATGCCTCCACTTCCGTTCGCTCATCCTTTCAACTTTTGGGGTCCAGCGCCTTTCATGCCCTCACCCTTCATGGGGGGAGCTCCCAACGTCCCAGGTATGCTTCCCGAGCAGTATTTCGCTACTCAGAGGATGCGGGGACTCCAGGAACAGCAGAGGAACGCGATAGTTCAGCAGCATCAGCAACGAGATCGTGATAGCAATACTGCATCAGCTGAACCAGGAACGTCCAACTCTCGAGGTTCGATCGTGAAATCTACGAGGGAAATCGCCGAGAGTCTTTACGACGGTACCGGGGCAAACGGTAGCTTCCTGGACAATCTGATCAGATCGAGTTTGGAGACGGGTATAACGAGGGACCAAAGGGCGATGGTCGAAGCTAGAAGTCAGCAGCAGCAACAAGCAGCTTCGCAGCATCATCCGGAGGCTCTGAGTAGTAAGGCGCTGATCGATCAGCTCTGCAGAAACTCTAGGCGAACGCCTCTTCCGAGGATGACTCAGGACAGCAGCGAAGACGAAAGTTATAGGAGTTCGAGCGGCAGGTCGATACCGGAAAGACCTGAACGGGTACCCACTGTCGACTTAAGTCCTTCGCCTTCCGAAAGAGGTCGAACCGATGATGGTAGCGATCGACTGACCTCACCACCAACGCCTCTACCAGTTTCCAGGGCGAGCAGCAGGGAAGACGATCGCGACCCCAGGATCGATCGCAGCAGTAGGGAGCGGGAAGTTCACGATGGGGGAAATGAAGACCGGGAGAGAAAGACTCTGAATCTGCAGCAGTCGCAGCAGCAATCGCTGAATCACTACCCGGACTTACACAATCTCTATGCCGTATCAACTGACAAAAAAAGTGCCTGTGATAGTAAGCTTATAGTAGATCATTCGAGCCAGAAGACTCAGCAACAACAGCAGGAGTACGCGGCCGTAAGTGGGCTGGTGGTGCAACTGCAGAGAGGATACAATTCCGGTACCAACAGGTCCGGTGATCAACCTCCCAACAACCAGCCACAGGAGCAACGCGGCTCAGCGGTGCTCATGGAAGACTCCGTAGAGCAGTAGACGAAGTCAGTATCTTCTCGTAAAGTATACAGTTACAAAGTACAGTAACCACTACAGTAACTACTAAAGTAACCAGTACAGTAAATACCCCTCCCAAGGCCCACCAACCACTGTGCCCGTCCAGCCACCGACGAGGATCCAAAGCATCTACCTAGCTCTAACTTTTCTCATCTTTTCCGAGGAGAAAGAAAGCACTAAGTCGAAATAAACTCGAAGTGCCCTGTTTAGTGGCCAGTAGGAGACAGGTGGATCTTTAGGATTCTCGTTGTTGGTCGAGAGTGCTTGAACTCCTTCAGCCCCTTCTTAAGCTTCAACGTCTCGAGGCAAGAAACCCAGTGCAAAAAATGAAAGCGTACGCGAGATGCTACACCTCCGAATCAAAAATAGTGCCGGATGCCTCAAATATCTCAAGCCTGGAACCATCCGCAAACAATTGAATCATGGTCAATTGATCAAGTCAATCAAATATAATCAAAATATTCAAACCAAGCGGAGTCAACTTGGAAGAATCTTTTCTGTTTTAGACAGATTGATTGAAGGTGACTTTATTGGTTCTGAATTTTTCGATTAGAATTTCATTTGCTTAGTCAATTAACTAAGTTTCATTTGCTCACTAATGGTTCAGCGTTTCTTATATATGAAGTGTCTGACACTAATCAAAAACCACACTGCGATCCCACCAGTAAATACGCCGCGAACTCAGACAGCTGGAGGTCTTCCTGACTTTCCACAAGTTGACGCGGTACGACTCTTTTGATTATGGCGATGTTAACGAAAAGCAAAAAAGACAAGGAATGATAACCGAGAACCCACACTTGACACATATTCAGACACATTAACAGACACAATTACACTCCACACACGATTCCTACACGCGCGTCATCCAACACGATTTGTATACTGTACCCCTTTTACCTGAGGTGCCCGGAATAAAAAAACGACCACGAAACTGGTGAAAATTAGGTAGCAAAAAAAAAGGAATCAAGTTTGGCGCGCATGCGACCTTCACCGTACTACCTACGAAGGGCAGATGAAGAAATTAAACACAACATATTTTTTTCTCTATCAATGTAAAACTACCTAACGTAACTTACCTACTATTAACATTACTTAACTCTTAAGGAAGCAACATAATTATATAAGAATAATATATTATATATATACATATATTTTTGGTCATTACGAAAGATTAGCGACGATGATATGCGAGCCAAGACTTTTGTTGGCGCGCGAGGCGTTTTTTCACAAGGCGACAATATTCTCTGATATCTCAGTTTTTCATGCTGGTCTTTTAAAACGGATCTTCGCGTCCCAGGTTTATAATATGTGAAGCTAACTATTGAGAGTTCTCTTCGTTGACGAAGGCGCGTTACTACGAAATCAGTCCTCCAAAAGTCCAACTCGTGTTCCTTTACTTGCGAAGACTGCATAGAAAAGAAATGAGGCTTTAGTAACAAGAGATTCGAATTTGAAAAAATCATCCAGATTTATTTACAAGGAAAGGAGGAAATAACAAATTTAGTGTTTTAGAATAAATTTTGGTCTGTTATAAATTTACTGGGGTTTTTTTGAATTCGTGTCTCTTTTTGTACATATCTTTTAGATGAATTGGTGGAATTACCGGATATTCCTGACGAGAAAAAGAGACGAATGAAAGGTGTGTTTAATTATTGACATGTACGCTTAAAATAATTGTGATTTCCTCGTCACTTTTGACGCTACGCGCCTTCGTCTACGGAGACTGCAATGTGGAGCAAACTAAGAAAAAAAAAAAAAAAAAAAAAAAAGACAAGTTACAGAGACAAGAAATACTGAGAAAAATAAGATAAATCTAGAAACGCGCGCTCTCGATTCCGGATCTCTTCTGATCAGTTTCTTACATGTAAAAGTCCACTTTTTGATACGAATGCAAGTTTTCTACCATAGCACAAGCGCGTAGCGTTCTTTGAAAGACTATTTAAACACTTTTCCTCACCACGGATTCACATTTAAAGGGACTATGACCAGCCTGCGGGGTCTAACTCGTTTTGAGATTGTTGAGAAAGTTAGACTCTTTCCTGGTTCATCAATCATTTTTCAATTTTACCAAATTTTATTTAGAAGATCTTCTAAAATTAAGAGTTTACAATTAAATAAAATATATTGAATGATTTGTTGATGGACTTGGAAGATCGAATGGTTGAGTTAAAGATCCCGAATTCTTGAATAATTCCGGAATTAGTTAAAGTAATGAAAAAAATGGGGTGCTCCGCAATTAGTTAGGCGCGCGCTTTAAGTTATACGAGTGGCAAAACAAAAAGTCTGAAAAGCTGTAAAATTCCCGTTGGACCAAAGAGCGACATATGATGAAGGGGAACAGGGGAAAAGTTCGACGCGCAGAAAAGTTTCGTTAGGATTAAATTATATAAGGAAATGAGATCGGAATGGCGCTGTACCGACAGGGCAGATCGAATAGCGTAATCGCGATAAGAATGGATTTAGGAGAAAAAATAGCTGTGTTTTCTGTTTTACGTACAGTGAAAAATGACGCACTCATCATGACTCTTATACGACTGAAACTTTAGGCTGTACATAACTTAAGGCATGTATGTTCGGTGTTAAAAAAATTCCTTACTATGAAAAAATTATAATACGAAAAAAGCATATTAAGACAAGGCTACTCTCTCGGTGTTTTGGACATAAACTAAATTTACATATTTAAATTAAACAAAAAAATGCGCAAGTTATTGAGTGTAAACGTTAAGGTCTCTTAGGGTTAAACATTTTAAAAGAAAAAAAAGCAGCAAAGCAGAACAAGCACTAATCATGATTGTGTGTAAACGTATTTAAAAAAAAAAACTCCCCGCGAGAAAACAAAGTAATTCACTTTCGGTGTATTCTTAAACTTCTTAAAATACCTTGGAAAAGCTCTTCATTCTAAATGTTCATCCGGGCGTATTTCGAGAAAAAAAATGTTGTATACACACACACACGTACCCTGCAAACTAACTCTTATTCTCGCCCTTTACCTATACCTGTACCCACAACCCTTCTGGCCCTCTTCGCCCTGAAGCCTAAAACTTTTAAGAAACAAATTTAACGTTAGATGTGAAAATTATATTATTGTACGGATGATATATCGCTATCATGATTGTCGTTATTTATTACGATTACGGTTCGTTGCAATCGGTGCAGTACTATTTATATCAGGAGTCGGATCCGTGATGGTTGGCCTCACCGTGACTTTTTAGAAATTTTTCAAAAATACAGAAAAATTTCTAGAACGCTTGCCAACTCAATCCCCGTGGATGATATAGTAAAAAAATATAATATTTACCAGAGTTTGTCGAAATCAAAATTCAGTTTTCAGCTGAGGCCATAAAGCAGGAAATCATCTTCTGGGATTGGACCTGCGAGCGTACGCGGGAAATTCGATTTTTTTCAATCGGAATTGGTTCTCTGAAAGACAGCCGCGATACAATTCGCTATGACCGTTAGCTTAATCAAACGTGTTCGCGATAGAGCGAGTTTTACCGGAGATTGGAATACGAACGCCCTAGATAAGCGATTCTTGAGTATTTCAATCCGACCTCTCTTTTTTCCAATCAATCTTTTCATCCAGATAAAAAAAATTATTTTGTTTTCCAATAACGCAATGCTAGATAAGGATACCATTTACTTTTAAAGAAATTTCTTTTATAAAAATCCTTGGTAACAAATTTGCTTATTAAAATTGAATAGAAGAACTTTTTGCAAGGAAAGTTCAGGTTTCTGATTGAAGAAGAAAAGAGCTTTGTTGGAAAAGAGTAGAGAGGGTTCGATATCTGAAAGAATATGAAAAGAACTCGGAATGGAAATTCAGCGAGGTCACGTTTGCAAAGGACACTGTCGAGTTTCGGTTTGCGGGGGAGGTGGACATTCGGTACGAACGAGGAACTCATTAAAAGTTGGTTACCCGAAGTCAGAACCATGACTTTTAAATACGTTTATTTGGTACCTCAAAGCAAAGCGAAATTCTCATTAAACTCAATACTTTCGAGACCAAAAAAAAAGTTAAGCTTCTCTTCCAAAATTCGGATTAGAAAGCAACTTAATATATTAGAAAGTTATGTATATCTTAAAGGATATTTGATTCCAAAGCCACCTTCCTCAGCACGTCGCGATGCGCTAAAACTGATCCGACGAAATGAATTAGTCTAAAGAGGGGGGGAAATTTAAGATTAGATGAAAATATATTATATTAAAATATCTGTGATGTAAAAAAGTAACAAAATTTTGATGTATATTTTTCACAAGATATTGTAATCCAGCTAGTGTATATTTAAAATTACGATACTATTGTAATTACGAGATACGAGACAAAATAATTAAAAGATTACGAGACGAGGTCCACACTGGTGGTCGTACGGGACCAAGATGGCGGGCATCGCTCGGAAAGTCGGGCCCAAAGATTCCTGTTTTCTTGTTTTTCTTTGAGATTTTCATTTCGATTATGATATAGGATTTTTGAGTAGAAACTAGGTGGAGATAAAGTAAATGCAAAAATATATTTCGGCAGTTTCTATCTCTCTTTCTCTCGTGAAACTAATTAGAAGAAATTCCCTTTGACGGTTTAGAATTTTATTTTTGGGTTTTACGCTTTTTACAAAAACTGGAAGATTTGGTCCGATTAGCCCTGAAACGGCTCAATGTCAGCTACCTCACAGTGTCGTCACGTTTGGTATGGTACAAGCATGACGGTTGGATCTTGATGACCGGGATGACCCACGAGAACCCTTTGTTTTTATTTTTAAAAGTTATTTCTTTTTTTTCAAGTTGTACGAATTTTATTTTCTTTCGAGTGGAATATCCTCAATTTTTCTTTTATTGTTATTATTCATTTACTCGCTTTATTTTATATTTAGTTTTAATTTATTATTATTTTTTTTTTGTTTTTTGTAGGAAAATATTTTGTGGATCATCCCCAAGATCCGACATCAGTTGAAGAAGGTCTAAGCAGTTCCAAATTGTGCCTAAGTTTTGAGATTACGTTTTTTACGACTCAGCAAAACGAAAACGATAGACGCAAAGTTTAGTTTCAAGCAAAACGAATGGGGAATTGTAGCTAAAAGGAGGCTAGAAGTAGCGAATGAATGAACGATGTGTAAAAAGAAAAGTATAAACTTTTTGCGTTCCAGGGCCGCCCGGCCGCCATCTTGCGTTCACTTTTAGGTTCCGTTTTGTCGAATAAGTGCAATTAGGTAAATCGAAACACAACCACACAGGCACGTTATTAGTGAAATGGAGGAAAAAGAGGGAAACGAACTGTTACGCGCTAGGTTACAGTTTTTTAAATTCTATTTTCAATTCACGTACATTCTCGAATGTTGGGATTTTCGTGATCAACGAAGAGCTGGCCTGTCGTTCATATAATCACGTACACACCCATCGATACGTTACAGAAAAAAAAAAAAAACACCCTCAAAATTTCACGATGAAATTTTCGCTCCTTTCATGACTCTAAATATTTAAAATAAATGCATTCGTCTTCGCTTGACGAGTGCGACTTGATGGTGCATTGTTGTTGAATAGTATACGAATATTAGGAAGGATTTAAGGATATTAATTCAATAAATTTATAGGGAATTTGATTAGCATTCCAATAAAATATTTAGAGATTTTTGAGGAAATAGAAGATATTAAATTTCTTGAAGTGAATGGTCCTTAAAATTTGTTGTTGATAGTTACATCCCGCGGGGATTAAAGTATTGTTATCAGTTTATTGAAATCATATTTCAAGTAGTATACGATTGCGCACTAAATAATTTTGCGTCGATAAATTAAATTTTCAATTTTAATTGTAGTAATTTCTTATAAATACTGGTTTTAAGAAAATCAGAATATTATTTCTAAATGTTAAAATAATCTTTAGATAGACTAATTCTTTTACTTATAAAAGATTGTTTTGTAAAGATTTGAGAGTCAAGCTGGGAGCGAAAATCCAGATCGATGATCAATTTCCATTTTTCTCCGGTTCTTGACAGTCGAAATCTTGGTACCTTCCAATTGGCTTTAATTCGTACGCTAAGTTTTAATTATACGATGACGAAAAGTCTATCTCGCATTTAAATGTATACGCTATTCGACTTTTCGAAGAACTCGAGAGAAATGCAAATCGAATTTCCGCTAGGCTACCTCGTCAAATTTTGAAGGGAATTTGCAAAATTTTGAGCGCGAGAATGGCAACATAGGGAAATCACCATGAAGTTGATTTTCCATTTGGCTATCAAGAGGAATTAATTATTCAATTAAATTTTACAATAAGATTAGTTTTTGTTTAATCTGTTAAAGAAATTTTATTTAGGATTATAAATCAGGAGAGTCTTTTTCGGACTTTAATTAATATTAAATTGATCAATAATCAATTTGAAATTTACATTTTCATTTTTGATGAAAACTGCTTAAGCCTGATGGAAAATCATCTACGTTGGCTCAGCCTAGTACGATCTAGTTTTAGGTAAAATGGCGCTGGTACTAGTTATTTAGTACGCTAGAATGGCGCTTTAGTTGTTTGTATATCGTGTTTTTCTATACTGTCACTCTGCCCGCCTTGCCTCTTCGGTCTTGCCAAATTTCAAAAAAATTGACACAAATTTTTGAATTTTATCTTAGTGTGGTGTACCGAATTAAATTGAAACACTCAATTTATTTCATTCTAAAAAAATGTAATCAAATTTTACATTTCGCCTATTTCTAAATGACAAAGTATTATTCAGACAAGAAAACTGGTTCTTTATAGAATTTTTTCCTAAAATACTTTTTCTTCCTTCGTGTCGTTTTTGAGATGTATGGCGTCCAACCGAGAAGGCGAGGCCCTCGCACTACAAAGATAAATAATATGTAACTATTCGAGAGAAGGAAAACTATAATTATAATTACAAAGAATCCGGTACCAACCCTGCCAGCCCTCCAATCACCATGTCAATCCCCCCTACCTCTCCGCCATTCAATATTTACAATATGCTCACACATTTTACACATTACACACAGTCTGCTCTCAACAGCAAAAAAAAAACATCAACAGCCTCCAGAACCAGTCGTCTCCTCTCAGTTAAATAGGAGAGCCACCCTCGAAAGCTAAAAAAAATTCCGCGCCCTAAAAAACAAAAGAAAAAATAAATCCAAAAAAATAATTCACCCGGAGCGCAATGTTTCGACATGAAACACGACCAATGAACGAGCATATCACAAAGAACCAATAGCGAGTAGAGATCAGTCATTAAAACAAAAAAAAAATAAATAAAAAACAGAAATTTCAATCGCTTTGCGCTCCCGGATTTTTTTCAACTTTTGAGGGCTGGGTTCTCCAGATGTGTCGTGGGTTGCATACTCACCCACGCACTTCAAAAACCGGCAACAACACACGAACCAATAGACATCAAATAGACCCACGATTGACCCCGATTGCGATTTCTCGCTCGTGGCTCGTCGTGGTTAAAACAAAACAAAACTATGCATCATATCCACCAACAGTGATTTAAGCGAAACAAAACTTAAATAAAAACGGATCGTCCGCATTTCACGCGACGTACTTAGCGCCCTTAATTGTCGATGAATGCCATCTGCAGATGGCATTTCGTGCAAAGGCGCGCTTTAAGGGTGTCGCTTACGAGATCGGACGAAGGTCCCCTCAAATCAAAACCTGCAGTCAGCACAGAGATAAACAATAAGTGCAGAGGAAACAAACTACTATAATAAACAAAAAAAGTATATATATAAATATATTATATATTATTATTATTATTATTATTAACATACATAAAGTATATTATTAATAACGCAAAAAGTACTATATATTATTATGATTATTATGATTATAATTATATTATTAAATCTAAAGAAACAAAGTAACATTCCAACCGTCAATGTGCCACACGATTTTTTATATTCTCTTAAAACAAAACAAATTTCGTAATCGTCGTTTAAACTTTAAAACTGAAGTGGGGAAAGAACGGAATCATTTATCATAAAAAAAATTAATTAGGGAGGGGGATAATGAGGGAAATATTCATGAATAGAATCTTTTTTCAAATCTCGACTAGGAAGCGTGTTTTTTCTATATATCAGGCTGCCTTTTTCGCTTAAGAACGTTCTTTTTTCACGTTAACTTAATTGGTCTTTCCCGACAAAAATCCCAATTCACACACTTGCAACAATTTCGGCAACGATCCGAGATCTCGATCTCAGATAGAAAAACAAAATAGGATACAGTTACGCGTCTGTCGACGCGTTAATAAGCGAGTGAACAGCTTTTCGAATTTCTGAATTATTACGGGAAGTGGATTTATTCAGGATGCTATATCAGTACGCGCTGAGAACCTCTGTCAGGCACATGCGCTTTGCTTATTCCCTCGGTAATGGGGAAAAACTCTACACAGTCCGGACAGTGATTCTCATTACGAATGAAAGGAGCCTGTCAGCAAATCCGCTTCTCGCTTCGAGTGCAATTCTCCGCATTTAAACAATATTCCGTATTTAAAGAATATTCTCTATTTAAATAATATTCCGTAATTAAGCAATATTCCTTACGCATTTTTTAACTATAAGTGTAAAGAACAATCGCTGCCCATTTCCAGAAATTCGAGAAGCTGTTCATTCGGCCCTGGACTCTCTCGTCATAAAAACGAAATCAAGAATTAGTTTTCACGTAGTTACGAATTCTCTCCCAATAAGCGAAACAAGGGAAACTAAATGACGAATCAGAAAATAAAAAAAGAAAAAAAAAAGATGTACATGACTCCTAGGATACCGATCAGTAGTTCTCTCATTTGCCGAACGACCTATCGCCACGACGATTGATTAAAATTAAAAATAACGGCAGATATAATTACTACGATTATTATGATTATTATTGTATATTGAAGTACACTAGGTGTAAGTACATTTACTAATGATACCGGTTCATTATTGCGTATGATTAATTAATTAATACGATCATAAAGTGTGGGTGATTGTGTGTGTGTGACGCGATGTGTACATGTGTGTGTTAAATAAATTGGTAGCGCGAATAAAAATCGGGCGATATATATAAATATATGAATATATGCAGATTATATGTATATACACATGATTTACAAGAAAAAAAAAAGACAAAATATATATCGTGACGGTGACTGTGACGATTCTGACGATAGACGCAATTTATTGTGTAACATATACTAGTAAAAATACGCGCACACATTCACTTCAGGATACACACACCCATTCATAGCTCATGTTTCTAATGCAAGTATAAACGCTTCATCGTGACGATATGGTGACGATTTTTATTGTTTTATGTTATTGAAGTTTCCACGTTGATAAAATAAGATCTTTTCTCAAAAGACTCCTTTTAAAAAAGACTCCTTTTTCAGTGCCGGATTAAGCCAGCGCGGGGCTCGAAGCAAATTATATCAAGAGGCCCTTGGTTTGCTTTAGGTTCTTAAGTTTAGGGTGTTAAATAAAACACAAATATTACAAATAAACTTTTCTGGATTTAATATGAGCAAATTTAGAGATAATACCATCCATATCGATTTCTCTAAGCAAATCATATTCTATATTCATCAAGATGAGATGATTTAGACGTTCTTGACCCATCGTATTCCTTAACTCATTTTTAACACGCTTTAATGTGATGGGTGCGCGGGGCCCTCTTATGCGCGGGGCCCGTAGCATTTGCTACTCTTGCTACGTGGCTAATCCGCCACTGTCCTTTTTAAAAGACTCCTTTTCAAAGATTTCCTTTTACCGCTTAATTTTTCGTGAATAATATTATAAGCATTTTAAAAAAATTGGAAAAAATTTACTCCTTCAATCTAAGTTGAGTACAAATTAGAGAATGTTTTAAAGTGATTTCAAGAATCTTCCTAAGGGATTTATCAAAACAATTTGTGACCTTATCAATCTTGAAATTAGCGAAGCAAGTCTTTTGGTAAATGAGCTTATTCTTTATCGACAAAGGAATTCAAGCTCGAGACCGATTGTGCAATTCGTAGCATTATGTAAGATACTCGGATCTTCTCCGTCTCTCCTGTCCTTTGCATTTCTGCTATTCAACCCCATCTTCTGAAAATTTTATTTCAATTATTAATGTTTTGTTATAAAACTTACATTTTTTAAATTTAATTTCGAGAGCCGACTTCGGGAAGTACTTACTCACTTAAAAACGCTTATATACATTTATATGATAAAAAATGAATTACTTTTTGCTCCCCCCAGCACCCCCTCCATGTCTTTCGAGCCTGAACGTTTTCTATTTCGGGAAGCACGATATATCTATGTAATATATACTGTATATTCGTATGTTTTACACCTGGACACTTATACGAGACACACACAAACACATAACTACTGTTTAATAAAATCAGAAAGACGAAAAGACTATAACGTATGTTACAAATGGCGGAGACCAATTACTATTCGATATTTTATCTTTAGTGGAAAAGCGAAAGAAAAGACAGGAAAGTCAAAAAAGGTCGAGCTTCATGATAAGTAAGGAGGGAGAATATAACAGGGCCCACTTTTTTAATATCAAGAAGAGTCGAAGACGAGACAAGACAGATAAAAAATATTTTTTCAGGTAGCTCTCTTGTACTAACCTACCTCTATTTCTCTTTGCGTCATTATAGTACCGAAATCGAGTCCAAAAAATCCAGAGTACATTCCATTATTTTGTGATCATCAGTTCCTTTCTGGAGATTATGATTCTGAGGCCTGGGATATTAATTTTTTAGTGGCGTTGTTCTGTAGGAGGAAGTCTCAATTAATATTTATTGATTGATTGCTAAATTCAATTGGAACTTGATCCTATGAATAGGAAATGAAAAAAAAATTCTAAACTAGAAACTTTGACAGGCCACTTCGCTCAAGTCAAGTATGTAAGGTGAATTTTATGAAGAAGGGGCAGAATTTTCTTTTCTGGACAGTAAAGGATTGTTTTCGAGTAATATTTTTCAATGAGGACTTGATAAAATAAGCAATTCAGTTACAATCAAAACGACATGTGTTCATAGAGAATTCGTAGACGTAATCGACTAGCAAGAATTCAGGAAAGTAAAGTGAAGATGAGCAAAGTCTCATTCCTAATAATGGTCTCGTTATATCTTCCTCTGCAGCTCGCTCTCGTATTTGTATACTGAATTAATTTAATGTTTTTATAAAATGTGTTAGTTTTTTAAAATTAGTAATTGATTACAATCAAGAGAAGATATGCCTCCCCTTTAAAGTTTGAATATGGGTGCAAAGGACCCTTAATAGAATTGTTGATTGGAGGTATGTATCAAGTCTGTGTCATGTCTCATGATGGTAATTAATTATTAATTAGATACGAATGAACAATATGTAAAAATGATGGATCAAATTAACACAATCGAATTGCATTTTCCTTCTCAGGATTCTCTTAAGATTCATTCCAACATCATTCCAGAGGCACGTTCTTACCCTCTTATTTTTTTATATAAAAATTTCGCCAATGTCTGTGATTTATACGACAGGAGAATTTGAACTGAGTATTATTACTTATCCAACGCCCTCAATTTTTTTTTCCAGTCGAAGCTTCGAAATTATTTTTTAAGAATTAACAGTTCGGAATGTTCTTCTCATTCGTTCGCTTTTTTTGTGAAAAGGGATTTTTTTTATAATCAACATTTGTAGGTTTCTGATTCGAAGGTGATTTCCTCTTCGCGATTTGTATTCGTGGCAGCGCCATTACTTAAGATGGGTCGACTTTTCGGATTGATATCCCTCGATTTTTTCATCTCTCTTCGCAGAATCGATGCAAGACCAGTTTCTATTCTAAATATAATGTGGGCATAAATCGTGATAACGTTTCATTAAGGGCCGTTTCACGATCATCGAGTAGGATCAATTTTGTAAATACCGATCGTATAGGTGTATATCACTCTCTGTAAACTATATACATATACATATACATATATACATATATATATTATAAATAATTGAACATACACAAACGCTACCTTTAATGAACTATTCGTTAACTTTGTTTAGCGACAGAACTTTTTTGGATTCCGGAATGACGTGGAGACGAGAATTCTATAAACACTTTTGAAAAAAAAATTAAATTCTGTTCCAATTTTTCTCTGCAAAATTTCAACGAGAATAATTTTTCACTAATTGCGATTTTGAGAGTGTTATTTGGGATCGACGCAAATTCGTAGTTCAGACGTTATAGTCGACATAAGAAGTGCGAACGCTGATTTTTTACTTTTTTTTTTACCTAACTTTACATCCTCCCTCATCTCACAGAGCCAGTCTTATGAGTTAACACAGAAACGCGAGCTCAGCTCGCATATTAAACCCACGTAACGAAAGCTTATTAATTAAGGAGCCTAGAAAGGATAAGTTTTTATTTTCTGTTATTTTTTTGCATTTTTTTTTTTTATTATAAAGTAGAAAAGCGTAACAGCCTCATTACGTTGTATTCTCTTGTTTCTTTAAAGTATGGTATACACACATTCTCTCAAGTACAATTCAGACAAGACGTATGTACCTTCGTACCTATTAGTATAGTCCTAAATCTTTCTTCTCCCTTAGTTTGTTTGGTTCCCACTTGATTGAATTTTAGGCCGATTGTCTTTTAGGATTGCAACCAATTCGGGACTGATTGTGAGAAAAATAATAACTTTTGAAATTATTTGAATTAATTTCTTCTCCTCGGACCGCGGCAGTTTCGATTATTCGAAATTCTTCGAGAGCTGGGATTTGTTTGTTGATGCCCCGTACCTCTCGCTTTTCAGGGATTTTCCTTCCGAAACAATCAAATCGAATTTTCCGAAGGGTGAATTTGTAGATGAGATACGGTCTTTTAACCAGACAAAGCTCACAAAAAATGGAATAGTCTCAAGAAAGAAAAATCGAATTTTTGAACTGCAGCAGCCCCCCCTCCCTCGTAATTGTAAAGATGTTATTTTCTTCACTTGAAAGGAAAGATTTGTTTTTACGTAATGTGAAAAATAAAGACCAAGTATAAAGTCTAGGTTCTTTTTTTATCTTCGAGTTCTAGGCGTAACACGTATGTAGGTAGATGCGTCGAATAGATATTTTTTATATTAAATATTACAAAATGGATCCACAATTTATAATTTAATGAAGGCGAAACAGTTGAAAAGTTCCTGGGATTATAAGCGTATCGGGTCGTTATCGACGGGACGATATCAGATACGGGATTTTAGACGACAGGGACTAGATACGATGTTTTTACAGGGACCGATAGTTTTTTTTAACTACGATATACGATTCTTGATAGTTATTATCGCTGCTAGATTATTATTAATTATTATTAATTACTACTATTACTTATTGCTACGATTATCATTAATGCTACTTTCTCGTTGTGTACGATTATAACGATTACGTTTATTAATAATGTTACGCAGTATCGCTGAATTAGCAGTGGCATATGACGTTGTCCAGTGGTGTCGAATCTACACAAAAATACACAACACCCAACACACGAATACAGAAAAAAAAAACGTAATAAATTCTTGACGCAATAAAGACAAAGAAACCGGATCTTATTTTGAGAAAAAATTGAAATTCTAAATAAATTAATCTAAGTTTGCGTTTAAAAATTTGGATTTAAATAGCTTTTTGATTGTATAATTTTCTTGAAAAGTGAAATCTTTGTTCAGTGGCAGTTAAAATACGTAGACAGAAAAAAAAATACGTAACACAAACATACACACATATATACACTCATTAAAAGTTGTATAAATAATTAGGCGTGATTAATAGGAAAATCGTTTTTTCCAAATGAATTCTATTAGTATCGTAACTTTTGTTAAAAGTTTCCAATGAGATATTTTCATTGCGAGTGCATTCTATCAAGAATGTTTTTAAAGAAATTATTTCGATTGGAAACAGGTGCATATTTCGTGCGAGGACACGTGGCTGATTAGAGGCAAAAAGTTAAAAAGTTCAAACGTGGAAGATTTTACGTCGATGAAAGTATATAATTGGGGAGGGGAGGGGAGAAAAAATGACGATCAGTAAAAAATTAGATATTCAGTCCTTGTGGGAACAAATTCGGTAAATTAATTTTTAATCGCGAGATGAGGAAATGTGGTTCACAATTTTGAACATGTGATACGTCGATCGACGAGAAAACGAACGGAAATTTCGGCAAAAGCTGAAAGGTCGCTCGTTCGACGACGCGCTCTTTTTAAAGATTTTTTGACGTAGGACGCTCTTTTATTAAAGGTTGATTGTTGTCAAAATGGTTGTGAAGTTATTCTATTGAAAGATTGTTGCATTTTTTGAAAGACGGTTGCGCCCTTTGTTTCTGTTTCTCAGTCTCGAGAAATGTAAAGTTTGGCTTTTAAGGCCAAAAATTGATCGTCACCGTTTTTTGAAAATGTGTCGGACCCGCAGCTTAAAAAAGCGACAGAATTTTTATTATTCTTTGCTTGTTGAGTGCATCTCAAAAAACGTGTGGGATAATCATTTTTCGAGATGCATTTGATAATATTAATATTCGCCACACACCTTTGAGAACGAAATTACTTGAATAGAATATTTCATTATTTCTGGTTTCAGTGCAAAATTTTTGCACTGAGATTATTTGTCATGAAGTATTATATCACCTGAAAAATAAATTAATATACACCTGAAAAAATTCATTTTCGATGGGAAGCTTTATTTACTATAAATATAAAATTTATTTGATTAAAATAAATTTTGTGTTGTAGATAGAATTTCTGATTGGAGATTGTGTAAACTTATTATCTACGTTATGCGTTAATTTTAATACGATTGTGTAATCGTTTGGGAGAGGTAGATTTTTTGACCTGCGGTTACCGAAAAGGATACAACTGGCATTAATATTACGTAGGGTCTGATCTCACTATGATCTTCATTTGTGTAATTTTCACCCGGGGTAATTGTTTATTTTGTTCTCAGCCTGAAAAAGCTATTATGTTAAAAAAGACCTAAGCAGGCTGAGGATTTTTTTTACTTAAAATTAAATTTTTTCCCTGGGTGAAAAAGTATAAAAAAGCGTCGGCTGGTTTACCGAGATATTGCATTAATTAGATGTCAAGAACGATCAGACTTGAGCGAAAATGAGACTGATAAACACAGTATTCGTGAAAAGTGTAAAATTAAAATTCTACGTAGCCTTAATTAGATTTATTGTACCGGGATCGATGCGGCACGATCCCGAAACGAAATTCTCCCGATTGGCTGTAAAATATATATCGATAATTTTCAAAAAATTCTTATCGCTTAATTAAAATAAAAAAAAAAAGAATAGAAATTAGGACATTTATAAAATTTCCTTCTAAAGGAATAAGAAGCGATATAAATTTGTTTGCAAATATCGATTAAGCGAAGGTTGGAATTGCGAGGACGAGTTGAATTATGCCGATTGTTTTTAATCGTTCCAAATAACGCAGTGCCAGCCTTGGCGTTAAAAAAAGGTAGTGAGAGTAATTATTTTACTAGGTAATTTAGCGTAATCGCGCCGAAGGGAAATGCCAGTTGTAATAATCGAAGTAAGCGGAAAGACACTGACAAAGGCCATGTCCCAGTGATATTCGATGTTTCGATTTTCGAGGATAAAAGACAATTGTTTTATTGTTTTGTTGCGAGCGGCGATTTTTGAAATTTTCCACGGAACCAGTTTAATGTACAGGCATGTAAAACCTATTACGACGTGTATACGCGAAAAGAATTTGACAACACAGTTCACTCTATGTAATTATAAACGGATAGTCATTGATAAAAAAAAAATAAATAAATAAAATAATGAAACACGTACACATGATACACACGTATAAAGCGATCCAAGCAGAAGATGTACGAATGTAACGTTTGCAGTTAGGTGGGACCAAAAACGACTTTATATCTCTACGTGCATATCCAAGCAACGTGTAATTTAATTATTAATTAATTAATTAGTTATCCAATATCCTTTGATAGCGAGGACGATGACGAATGATTCACGAGTAATTTAGCCCATTACGTTTGTTTATTGATACATTATTCTATGATATAATGATTATTATTAAATTTATTGTCTTTATTATTATTTTATTGCGATTATTATTGATGATAATATTATTATTATTATTATTATTATTATTATTATTATTATTTAAACGACGTTCTAAGACACGATTATCTAGATATCGAGTAGAGCAGTACGTATCGATAATTATTAATTAATTTTAATTATTATTATTAATTATTATTATTATGAGACATTTTGTTGTATTATTTTCAATAAAATCGATTGAAAATATTTATTTCGACCGGGTTTTTTTTCATTTTGTTCGCGCCCTACGATTCCGAAAATCAATTTTTCGAAATCGCAAGGCTGCCCCGTTTTTTATGTTCCTTTTTCATTTGTTTTCATTGTTATATAGCGGCTCCGTATACGATTCACTCCATTTTCCTCCGAGGCTCTTCTACCTTTCAAACTCACTCTGTCTCTCTCTCTTTCTCTCTGTCCCTCTTTCTCTCTTTTTCTCTCGCTGCATCTGCCCTCATAAATCTTTCCAAATTCGAAAATCACGAAAAAACGGAAGGAAAATGTCTCCAAATGTAAAATTGCAGGATAATTTTGCGAAATGAGAGACGCAACGCGAGTTTGAAGAAAAGAAAAAAAATATCTGTAAAGTCTCATAGCATACACGCGCGTACACACAGATACACAAAACATGTACTAGGTAAGTTCATACTGCGTATTGCCTTTTTGACTTCGGTGTGAAAAATATATAAGTACATACGACGGTCCGTCTGGAACTTGCGAATTTTTTTTATTGACGATAAAAAATATTTGAGCTGACCTGTAACTCTTTAATTGGTTTCTTTCTCTCCCGGAAAATTTGTCTTGTCTAATATATTTGGGCTCGCGATAAAAAACTTTTCCTAAAAGTCAAATCCTAATAAAAATGAATATATGTATAATATGATATGAAGACTTTAGATTAAAAATGAAAGTTATTCAAAGTTTTATATTGTCGATTCACAATTCAGACTTGCACAAAAGAAGGGAAATGATTGTTCTTGATTAGCGTTTATACATGAAAAGGAATTTTTGATAATATTTTAATCAGTAGAAGATTTTTGATGATTTAAAAGAAAGAAAAACAAAAGAATTTGAATTTTTTTATAAAGCTTTTATGCAAGTATGAACTTGAGATTTGAGGAGAAGAAAAATCGCAACGCTCGCAAAATCTGTGATCTTATGTGATCGAGTATGGGTTAAATGTAATTTATTCCCATTGGTACTCCTTTGCTTTTGGAGTGTTCGAAAGTCACTTGGGAGAGGAAGGAACCGTGCGAGGGTGAATTTTACTAATTCAATTTAAAAAAAAAAAGGTTTTTCATCATTATTCCAAGTCCCAGTTGATATCGTCGAAATTCGCATGTCCCTGATGACTGTTATCTGTTTCATGTTTTTCAATATTTGTAATTTATCGATAAAATTATAAAGGTATCGATACATAAACAGTCTAAAGTGTGCGCTACTCCACATAACATTATTATTATATATAAAGTATAAAAGTATACATTATATATATATACATATATATTATATATGAAAAGTATAATATATATTATACACACATTGGGATTGGTGAGAATATACGGTTTTTTCGCTTTGGAGTGTTATTTTCTGAAAATATTGAACAAAATATGGAAAAAAATTAATAAAACGAATTAATAAAAACGAAAAATACAGGCTCACGGCTTCTACGTTCTTTAAAATTCTCTATTCCCAATATATTTTACTTCCTCTTTAATTTATTTAACGAGCCACAAAAGTTTTCAGTTATAAATCTTACTGAAAACAATTGCTGATCTATATATGCAAAAATAAATTAAAACTTGTCACTTAAATTGTCACTTGAGAAAAGTTATTAAAAGTAAGAGAAGTTATCTTCAGTTTTAAAAAGTAATAAAATTATTCATTATGGCAAAACCGAAGCAGAATAAAAAAAGCAAAAGTTTAATTACAGAAAAGAGCAATATTTCTATGGGAGTTACATTTGAAGCAGAGGTTATTAAATAAGTTTTCTTTCTCCACTTTCAATATCAAGTATCATTCTTTCACTGCTTTCTGAATAGAATTTTCTATAAATTGTATTGATCCTCAAACTTTAATGTTTAATAAATTGTATTCTTTATTTAAGAAACACAAATTTTAAATTATGCTAATTAATTCAGACTCCAAAGGTCATAGAAGAAAATCAAAATATTTTTGAAACCCCTCCGAGAACTTTTATGCCAACTTTACCAAATTGTTTCAAAAGTTTGGTAAATCGACCATTAGAATTTGAAACCAAGGAACCTCGTCGAGTTATTGAGTAAAAAATAATCTTCTGCATTTAATGTTTTTGAAAATATATGTAAATTAATATTCAAGTGTTATACAGGCTCTTGGGTGAATATCTCGGAATTTTGGATTATAAGAGTAATATAGCTGCTTTCTGGTTTTTGGATACTCTTGCTCTACAAGTTTTGAAATATTCCATGAATTTTGATGGCAAATATCGAAGCATTTTCGTCAGCTGGCTTGCTGGTGAAATGAAATTCATACAAGGTAATATACATATATTATTTACATGATTTACTTTAATTTAAAACATTAACATGAATTTTTTTCATTTTTTTTTTGTAGAAAAAAATCCTTCACGAGAGGATTTTTTCAGTGAGATGAACGAATTATTTTGCAACACAGCTGTAAAATTAGTTTCTGGTGAATCTTTACTACATTGGGATCTTATGTTTCCTAATCTAAATGAAAGAAATATGGATGATGGAATAAAAGAAATAATGAGACAACGGTCATCTACTAAAAAAAATAATCAACGTCGAGTTCGTATTAAATATGAAAATTTTATGTTGCTAAAAATAATTGTTGATTAATTTATAAAAGTCAAAGCATTGATTGTAACTTTTGTTAGATAAAAAAGTAGTTTTTAAGCTTTTTACTTGCAGAAGGAATCGAATTCATCAAAGGAGGTAAGAATAGTTTCAGAAATATTTAACGAGGCCGAAGAAGTTCAAGATATAACTTTATCAGATATTCCAAAAACGGATCCAAGTGAAGTTTTGAATGCTATTACCGAAGCTACGTTTGAAATGTGGGTAAAAAAATTTATTCTTTTTTATTGGATTCTTAAATTTTTGGCTATTTTAAAATTACAGGTACGGTAGTGAATCGAGATATGCATTAATTCAAGCGGCATTCGTTGATCCAGTGGAAGTTCACACTTACGTTTTGCCATACAATTTAAAAGAACCACGTAAAATAAAACAGCCTGAATTTGATAATAATATTCAAACAATTATCGAAAAGAAATTGAGTGGAAAACAATCTAAAGATTTGAAAGATAAGAAAGAACAAAAGGAGGCAGGTGAGGCGCCTAAATTAACATTAATACTTTTGTACTTTTAATTAAATTCTTCTGCTGTGATTAACTTTTATGTAATATTTCAGGTAAATCGAAAAAGAAAAATAAAATAGATGTAATTCTGACACCACCACCTCCATCGATGATAGATGAAGAAATACTTTCAAGGAAAAGAGAATATATTCTTCCATTAATGGAATCTCATGATGCTCAAGAAATACTTCGATCTAAAGATTATTAATATTATATGAAATTTATTATAATTTACAAGAATGAGAGAAAATACATTTAAAAAAAGTAATAAAGAATTGGGTAATGTACATACAGAGCGCGCCTGAATAATGTTAGCTTTCAGATGTGTGGAGCGAATAATCATTCTGCAGGCTAAGAATGACTAACCATTCGCTTTTGCATATTTTGCTCAGTTGCTGCACAAACAAATTCCCCATTCCTGGCATTTAAAGTCTTTTACAAACTTTTCTCCCAAATCAATTTCCAGTGGGATAAACTCTTTCGATTCTGTCAGTTTTCTTCTGGATTGTCCAAGCTGACCATATTTGTTCGAACCACAACCCCAGAAAGTTCCATCTTCTAAAATTTCCAAAATAATAGTAATTAAAGCCAATCTTAATTAGATCATTAATTTAAAATAGATATAAAATAATTGTTTGTAATAAAATACCTAATAAACAAACAGTAAAAGCATTTCCACATTGAACACGTTTTACATTCACGACCAAAATGTCTCCTTTTTCATCTTGAAAATCAACTATGGTCGGTAAGGCAATCACTTTTGTTGTAGAATTTAGTATACCTAATTCACCGTGTGTATTCCAGCCCCAAGAATAAAGATCTCCCTGAAATTGAACAATATTTTAACCAATTATTAATAATATTTTTCATTTTAAAAGATAAAGTAGACTTTTTTTTACTAACTTGGGAAGTGACAACAGCAGAATGCCAACCAGCAGCTGCAATTTGAGAAACTTTAAGACCTGCTAAAGCTTCTATTATTTTTGGATTGTCACAGTCTTCCAAATCCCCATGCCCTAATTGACCTCGTCTATAAAAATATAGCAAAATGTTTCTAAAGCCTATAATCGAATTACTACATATAATGTATATATGTAGTAATATTTATTTGTCTTTTAGATTGCTCATATTACTAACGTTCCCATTCCCATAGAATAAACATCACCATTGTCTGCCAATAAAATAGTGTGATCAAATCCACAAGCAATATCTACAAACTTCAATCTTTTTTGCATTTCAACTACTGTAGGTATATTAAATACACGTCCTAAAAAATTATTTATAACCATTAAAATAAGATTTTATTTAATGTAATAGTATAATATTTAAAAAATTAAAAGTGATTATTTTAATAAAAATAATAATTCCTTTTCCAGGCTTAAAAATAGAAATTACATACCTAAATTTGTTAAAGCAAACAAACATCGTCCACCTGCAATTTTTACAACATATTCTTCCTCGCCATCCTCACAATCGGAAATAAATTTGAAAACCTTCTTCCATTTATTTTCGAATATTTTATATTGCCAAATATCATTATTTGTCGACAAAATTGTTACACTCTCTGGTCCTGCTAATGCTGTTTTCGGGCTAGAAAAATATTTCATATAAAGAAATCTATTTAATTAATTTAATGGATAAATAAATTCTGTAGATATATTTATTTCATTTCTAAATAGTGTTTCTTGTACCGTCCAGACTTTTCATCTGGAATTTGCAGCAGCTTGGGTTCTTCCTTGTTTTCAGAACCATCATCAAATTTTCCAGAAATAAACAAGTCTTCATTTCGCCAGAGTAAAAAGTAATTCCAGCCAATTTCCATATTAGTGATCCCAGGAAAAGGTACTTCTGTGATACTATCAATTGACACAATTACCCCTTCCTCATTTAAAAATAAGGAACTGGCATTCAAACCTGAGTAATAACAAGTCATTTTCCTATTTTGTTTATCAGGATTCTATTTTTTAACTTATATTTTTATTTCATAATCTCTAAACGTCATAATTTTAATGCAATGCCTTTTTATAATTCCTGAAAAAAATGTACATTGTTATTAAATGTCGTAATTGTTCACTAAAAATTGAAAGAAAAAGTATACTTAGTTTGAGATAGAACAATTCATTAAAAAATTAAATTTTTAATTTTTTGAAAATTTTTAAATTTTAATTGTTTTCTTTTTATATTTATTAATTAATTAAATTCCTTCAAATTATTATATTATAATTGACATTTCATGAGAAATGTATAGAAAAAATGCTCACAAACGATATTAATGTCCCCCCTCCATTTTTATTTCTATGCAACTTCATGAATGAAAGAATGAATGAATGGAAGCGCATGCGTATTCGATTTATGAATAGGATGAGTACGCAAACGTATTTTTAGTTCAGGTCATATGGTATAGAGGGCAGCAGTTTCCATAGCAACCAACATGGAAACCGAATGTTACTATGCAAACATTACACTTTTTGCACAGCTGACTGTCACAGAAACAGTCCACGGAATTTTCTTGTCTTTTTGGAACTAATAAACGAAGAAAAATGGTAATTACTTTTCTCTTATACTTGTCTTTCGCTACATTAAAAATGCTTTGACTCGTAAACATAACCTAAACAGAAGTGTTGCAAATATTTTCTCAATTTCACTTTTTACATTCATTGTTGTAAATCAATTGTCCTACCTTTTTGAGATCCAATAAAGAGCGGAAATTGTTTTAAAGGTTATTTATACCATTAAAAAGGTTAAAAACCTCTTATTAAAACCAATTAAAATGTTTATCAACCTGACAGTTGACATTGAATCACTTGTGGAAACTATACCAGTGTTGCCAACTGTTACCCTCTTTTTCCTAAATCAGTTGGTATTATTGCTGTTAATTAATATGCTTGACAGAAATAAAAATGTTATTAATATAATTTATTTGTTATACTGAGTTTTAAATAATATGAAATTAATTAAGTTAATATATTATGCATACAATAATTTCATAAAACTATCTGATTGTTTACATTTTAAAAATATACGTACGATTCCTTTAAGTAAAATTTTACAATAAATTGCGAAAGAGTTTATAAATAAAAAAAGAAGTAACGATTCGACCAGTTGATGTAATAAAATTTCTACTGAGTAAACTTAACAGTAAATCAATACTAAAGTAAAATGCGTATAATTCTGATATTAACGGCAAAAAAAACTGTAATTCCATAATAAGATTATTCATGTTATTTGAGAAAATAATTTTGAATTTTGACCCTTTCTTATTACAGGGTTTATTAGCTATTCTTAGAAAACTTCGATCCAATCCAGACAAGGAATTACGCTTGCTTCTTTTGGGACTAGACAATGCGGGGAAGACAACAATTTTGAAAAAATTGGCTAGTGAAGACATTACGCAGGTAACTTAGTGACTTTTCTGGCTAATTATTAATAATTAATCATGCTAATTAAAAACTTTATATTTCAGGTTACTCCAACGCAAGGTTTCAATATAAAAAGTGTACAAAGTGAAGGTTTCAAATTAAACGTCTGGGACATCGGAGGAGCTCGGAAAATCAGACCCTACTGGCGAAACTATTTTGAAAACACTGATGTCCTTGTAATGCATTTTCTTCCTTCGAAATTTATTTCCACTTTTCTATAGAAAACGTTTTTGATTAAATTTTCATTATTCTACAGATTTATGTAGTTGACAGTGCTGACATAAAGAGACTGGAAGAAACAGGACAAGAGCTTTCAGAGCTTTTACTGGAAGATAAACTGCGCAATGTTCCTTTGTTGGTTTATGCTAATAAACAGGATATCGGCCAGGCTGTTACTGCAGCTGAAATAGCCGAGGGTTTGGGATTACATAATATTAAAGACCGTGATTGGCAAATACAATCTTGCATTGCAACCGAGGGAAAAGGAGTTAAGGTACTTTTTTAAGCTGATAAAGCTACTTAGCCTTCCCCCTTTCTCTATTGTTTCTAATTTTCCTTTTATCTTGTCAATCGTTACCAACGCTCTTGATTTTCATTCAAATTCAATTCACGTAAATAAAGTGGAATGTATTCGCATTTGAAAAGGGGCCATTCAGAAATTACGTAATTTGAATAGAATTGAAATTGTAAATATTTTTTTTCAGGAGGGTTTGGAGTGGGCGTGCAGAAGTATTAAAAAAAAATAATTTGCAGGAAGAGGAACGAAGCTAGAATTTGTTTGGAATGTGAAAACTGAATCCGTATTTTCACGTACATACACTTTATTTGGCTTTACCTAATATGTACAAGGATTGCTATGATTATTAGCTATATTTATATTCGGCTTTGCGTTGAGCCGATCTAGTCGTTTGACTTCCGTCCATGATAATTAATTTATAATTCCTTTTTTCAGACTTTATTAAAGCGTATGTTGCCTTTACCGCGTACGTTGACGAGTGCCTATGAGATTTGTGTCTTCTATTTTGGTGACTGTAAAAAAGGGGCCTTTCCCCAAATTTTAAGATAAGCGAGTGCAAACTCACGAGACGATACGCACCTATATAAAAGTACTATGAAGGAAATCGTCATGTTACACTGACAGCGAATAATTCAACATGTACTTTTTAAAGTCCGTATTAAAAATATAAATACTATGAATACAAAACAGGCCTTAGGTCGTAGACTATGTATATGAAAACATCCTTCATCCTTTGTTTAACGTCCTTAAAATAGAAGACGCTCAACAATTCGGGTCTTGAACTTTTGAATTATTATTTAATTATTGTTTTTGCCAAGGATGAATTTTATGTCATCTTAAGGGCTAAAGAACCGAGGTAAAATCGAAAATTCATCTGTGTTCACGATTATTTAGTCTTGAACATGAATAATCGATGCTCAATAACTGGCAGTCTCTTTCAGAATTCATGCAGACTTAAACTTTATTAAAGCTCATTATGGGTGTACTCTGTAGTCACTCTGAGTTCCTCTTCGTGGAAAGCTGAACAGTCAACTGGATACTTTTCCTGAAATTAAAACAAAGTCTTTGACTTTTTTTTCCTGATTTCTTGACTGTTCTTTGCGTTAGAAAAATTATTTTTCTTAAGCTAAAAGATTACATACTTGTTTCGCAATGGAAACATACCTTATTACCTTATTTTAATTAATCAAAAAATACTTACAATACAGTTTTTACTTTCTACAATAGCCCCATAAAGAGACCAGAAATTAACACCAGCTTTGTTGCTAATGGCCCAAGCGGCTGGGAAACTGGCGAATTTGGTTATTTGACTTCGCAAATGGGATGATTGAGTGTCCTCTTCGTCCTTCTGGTTAATAGTACAAAGGATTTGATTGGCACATTTTGGTAACTTGTTTGCCCACTTGAAAGCACGATATGCCTGGAAAAGGAAAACATTCAATATCCAAAATATTTCTTAAAAATCGACTTTCTGAGGAAAGGATAAAATTATAGGACTTTTTCTCCTATTTTTTAATTACCTTGAGCATGGGCCCAATAAGATCATTGTTAATCGTATCACTGAGTCTATTGCTTAATTCCCTGGCGTTTATTCTAGAGACTATGAAACCTTTTTCTGAGGCAAGATTCATTAATTCTTGAATATAAGCAACTGCAGGTTTAATATATTGGACACTATCGATTTTCACGTTTATATGTCGCTTTGCTACTGCGTTCACCAACCTGAAGACAAAAATTGAATTGATTTTAGATATAAAAGTGAGTATAGTTCAAAATTCCTAAATTGTGAAGCAAATTATTGATTAAACAAATAGAAAAGCGATTTATTTTACAGACCTGGATAAACTTTCAGTCGGTCTGGAGGGTTCAAACATAACAGATTTAGGATAACCCTGAGACTTAAGGAAAGTATTTCCAACAAATTGTATCGTCGTTAAGTATCTTTGCTGAGTAGCTGGATCTGCGATATGGGAGATCCACTCAGCCACAAAGTTCGTCAAAGATTTTATCCAACGTCTTCGCAGTGGAGGGTTTTCGAAACTATCAAAGATCTTCTCATACTGGAGACGACCTTCAGAATCCGTCATTTGCCCAACAATATTTGCTAGTCCACTATTTTTCCATAGAGTCTGTCCCAGTTCCGAATTGCTAAAATATTTAAAAAGTAATATTTATTATTCTTTTCATTATTAATTACGAAAAATAAATTTAAAAATAAATTACCTAAAATGATCCCACATGACATGCATATTTTCCAGAATGGGTGGCACCCACCACGAATGATCGGAATGATCATGTTTCTTTTTATTATTGTCGTGGGAATTTCCACCAGCGGAGACAGTATCCAAAATCATTGGAAGGAGACCCATTAGTCCTTCTGCGTTGTTACCTTGACCCATAAATAAATTCGCTAAATTCATCATAGAGTCAAAATTCATTCCAGGTTCTTCATGTTCATTTTTTTCATTTGGATGATTTTGATTTAAGGATGAGGATACAGCTTCCAAAACAGAACTCAAATCTAAGCCATTGCCTTCTTTGTTTCCAGAAAGGAGGGTTCCAAGACCGGAAAGAATTTGACCTACTCCATCACCTTTTGATTTTCCTCCCGACAGCATGTCACCTACCTATAAATAAATAATAATTAATAGTAATTACTAAAAATAATAATTACTAAAATATTATGATTTATTAAAAAAAAAAAAAAAGTTTTTGGGGAGTTTCTTCGGGAAATATTTTTAAGATAATTTTATGTGGGAAATTTTTATAACTGAATCTACACCTGTTTTCCAGCATCTGACTGCATAAAAGCGCTGGCCACACCCTGGAGACCACCAATGGCATCATTATTTGTGCCTGCAAATAATGCCTGAGCAGCTTCCATAAATGCATCCGAGGCATCTGCATTCTCCTCCTTCTCACAGATAGCCAAACCAAAAAGTACTAATAAAATCGTTCCACCCAAGATCCGCATCTTAACGATTTCTGAAAAAAGAATAAAAAATCAACGACAAATATTGACAAAAGCAATGATAACGTAAAATGGCAACTGGAAACTTGAAATTACAATCTTGATTTTGGTATCAGTATTTTTAAGTTTCTTTAAAATCCATTACCTCCACTTAAAAAAATACGAATATAATTAAGTATATTTTTATAATGCCTTTTTCATGAAAAATTTACCACAAGTGTTTCTTGATTTATGAGTCATAAATATAATTTTTTATATACCGTTTTTTTGCAAACTGTATTTTTTCGGATAACACAAGTGACACACTTTTTCAGATTATTAAAATTATTGTATAAATAATAGCAAACATTTACATTTGCGATAAGATTACAAAGTGCAACTGGAATAATAATAAGATTAATTATTGGTCCAGGACGTCCTCGACCCCAGTCGTTGACCTTGAAAGATATCCTCGTATGGATTCCAACTCCTTCAAGGCACCAACCAGGCTATTTTGGGACGTGGTTAAGCTTGCTTGAATTTAAGCCCGAAGATCATGCCGGAAACGTTTCGGCTCGTGGTCAACTGAATACCGTTGTTTCTTTGGAGGCAATGGAATCGAGCGTCCAGCCTACACCACTTCGCATCGTTTCATATCACGTGTATCATCAACGAGAATCAAGTAAATACGCACTGACTCATTTTTACATGATAAAATAATTTTCAGAACATGGAAATTGAACCAAATTCCGGTTCAATTTCAAAAAACAATTTTTTGAGTTAATCTGAAGTTTTTTCTGTTGAGGCTTCTTTCATATCTTTAAAAGGCTGGTACCTTGACCCAATTCTTCCTCAACACAATTTGTCTTCGGGAAATATCAACATTTCCTTCTTGCATCTTGTAGAGTACATATTCCAGTATTCCAGCACCTTTCAAAGTCTGCTGAGAAACTTGAAATATTTTTATAAGTCATAAAATGACAGCCGTTTCTGAAATGTAGATTTTTTTCGTGGTTGTTTTTCAAAACAATTATTTATATAGAAAAACTTGTTTCTCTAAATTCTATAAAGCTGCAATCTATGCATCTATTTCTGTAATTTTTCAGATTTTAAATTTTAATTCAGCTTTTCTTTAATCTGCTGAAAAACAGAAGATTCAAGAAGAAAGATACTTTTTGACTTTTCCTTTCATTTTGTGGCGGGGAACTCTCGTTGACCAGAAACACCAATATTCTTAAGGGTATATCAATTTTGGTGTTTCGTACAAATGAATTTATGATGGACCGTTTCACGTTTCGCGCCTTGTAGGCGCGATGACTAACATTGCGTACCGTTAGGTCGAATCGTCGTTCCATCGTTGTTCCAGCTGGAGAATGTCAATTTCATGCGGTTTACGGTACTGAAATTACGCGATACAACGATACACCAGATTCATGTCAATCATTTAGAAAAAACGCTTCTTTGATTCCAAACAAACAGTTTCGTTATTGTATTGATTTAAATGAATGAATTTTGAGGGCAAGTCTTCAAGTTTATTCATAAACTGAAATTAAAAATGATTATATGCAATTTAAAAAAAATAGCATGAGTTACAATTTATTATTATTTATATAATTTCAGTTATTCATATAATTTTCTATAGGCCATTCTGTGAGCTTCTGTCTAGAATATGAAAATCAAAATTCATATTCCAGTGCACATTTTTTTAAATACAGATTAATTCCACTTAAATTCAGTTAAACGCGTTATATTATTTTTGTATTTAACAGTGACGATTATTTATGACATAATAGTAGTTATTCCTGACTTTGATAGTATGTATGAAAACTTAAATGAAGCGCTAATCGGTCATTATAACAACACATTACCTTTCACTCTGCTCTGCCTGGAATTTCTACATGACCCCACGCTGACCCTTTTAAAATGCCTGAGGGATCCTGAGGGATCATGCGTGAGTCTTTAAGGTCTACCAAATTCTTAACCAAGGAATTTTAAAAAAATAATGCTCTCAAATTTAACACCTTAGATTTTATAATTCTAAAACGTACTAAAATTCCGATCTTACACAGTCTAGTTCAAAATCTAAATATTTTTAAAGGCCTATATATTAAATTTGGGAGAAATTTATGTATTTAATTTTTTAAATATTAAATGATGAACATACTGTCATGCTGTCTATAATAGTTTTTGCAAGTCATGTATTGAATTAATAACAACTGTAAAAATATTGATTGTTCAATTTCCTTATTGATTCATCAGTAAAAGACTTTCTTTAAATGCAGACGACCTCGAATAACTTTCAAGATTTTATCTAGAATATTTTTGTGCTTTTAAATAAGTAATTGGACCAAAATGTCGGAGTCTGGACTCCAGCTTTTTTTTTTTTGCGACTCCAGATTCCTGAGACTCAAGGCCGAGGTCATTGAACTTCTTGGGCCCAAAGTGAGTTGAATGCCTTTACGTCATATACCTAATGCACCGTAACACGCTGCTGGGTGATTTCACTGCTTTCGATTGCGTGTCTCTCGTAAACGGAAGATCTCATCACGGGAAGTCCCTGATTTACTTAGACAACCTGTCGGTGTAGATATTTTCATAAAAAATAAACAAAAGAAATACTTTTCTCTGAAAAAAGTAGAGCTTTCTCAATCCACTTCTCATTCTATTTCAGAATCAAAAAACTTTGGTTGAATCAATTAAAAACTCTGCTGAATAATCCTCTTCCTATAAATCTTTATTCTTATAATATTAAAAAAATACGGCATTATTTTCCGTACATATACTTTACGTCAATTAGGGAAATCTAGTGATAAAAAAAAGTGTGCATAAAGTGACACATATCCTTGAAAATTAGCGACTGACGAAACCACACTTTTGCTGTATGTAATGTATAACAATTGACGGTCTTATCAATGCAAAGATAATAACAAGAAGCCTTGGCTACATGTCGCTTTTCCTAGCGCCTCGTTGAGTAGAATTTTATACACAAAAATTCAATACACCAAAATAAATATGTACTTTTAAAAAATGTTACGCCTTTAACAGTTTATTTTTCACAAATCAATTTGTTCTTATAATAAACTGACAAGGAGTCATTAGAAGACGTAAAAATAACTTTGATATATTGCAATTCTTCAATTGTAATTATAAGTAGACTCGTAATGTAAATTTTATGGGCAAAATGTAAAGATAAGATCTGAAAAGTATTTCTGAGAGTTAAGATCGAGATAATATGTGATGTTGATCTTCCTTCTCTTTAGAGAAAAGCACTCAAGAAAAGAGAAAGCGAAAAACTTTCGGTTATTGTAACCCCTGCCTATTTCCTTTCCGGTTCACGTGTTCACTTTTTCAATTTTTTTATCTTTAAACTTGAATCTTCCTTGTTGTACAAAAGAGAAACTAAGCAATTTTGAATCTTTTGTCCCAACAATTATCAACTTCTTCATTTTCAGTCAAATTTATACAAAAGAATAAAAAAGTACCTCTTAGTAAGCATTTTGAATAAATTACATATATTTTAATAAAAGAACCTAATTTTGTAATCATGAATAAATAGCATGATAATCTTTGATGACCACCTATTTCAAAACAAATGAAGTTACTTTCTTAAAAAAGCTGGGTTTAAAAAACCCTGGGTATGTACATTTTTAGTTGATACAATAAAATCCAGCTTCACATTTGAAAACCAGTTCTACAATTATACAACATGTACTTCAAAACGGCAAATTTGTAGAGTAAAAAAATGTAGAAACAAAGAAAGGATAACTGATAAAATATTGTAAGAAAGAAATGAACTTATTCCAGAATCAGTACAATTTCAGAAATGCCTGAAGTGAATAAATATACTAATTACCTTAGTGGTTATTGAACCCTGCGTTACAACTACCACAGAGCATTATAATATATCTCAAAGTTTGTCCTTGAACTTGGCACACGAATACCGATTTTTTACTACATTATTAAATTTTAATTTAATAATTAAAACACTTGTTGGCAAACTTCCAAATGGACACACACTTGATAATTGAAGGCACTCAAGTATTTGGTACCATTATAGAGGGATTAGATACCAGTGGGTACCAATTGGTACCATTAAGGATATTCGATGAATCACAGGAGATACACGTACCTTTTTTCAAATTATGATGAATGAATGGATTTTTTTTAAGAAGAGGAAACCGTCCAGGAAGAATTAATTTCGAGTTTCTTCTTCAAGAGTTTGTGCACCTGACACGATGAAGGTTCTGGCCTGACTGGCGTTGAACGTACGTACCTCAGAAAACGGTACTTATCAACCTGAGCTGGTCCGTGGCTTGACTTTAAGCCGGTAACACAATACAACACCATCGTAAGCGAGCCTACACACTTCAACGAATCACAAGTAAGCACATCGTCGGGAATCAGAATTTTATTTAAACACATTTAAACACATTCCTTTCCCGCTGTGCAAACCAGATTCAAGTACGTATTCGCAATTCTTAATCTCTTAATATCTGGAAAAAAATACATGCTCTTCAATTTTTATTTCTGAGTGATATCTAATGACAAAATTAGAAAAGTAAAGACTTTCTGGAGACATAAATGCTTTTAAAGTTCTACAGACGATGAAAACTCAGTTTTTATGAAGAAATGTTAAAATATAAATAAATACAATAAAGTAACATTTATAAAATTTTAATTATTTCTAATTATACATTTATGTATAAAATTCTCTTCATTAATTTTAAGCCCCTATGGTGGACAACTCTCTTTACATCTGTGTAAGAAATATCTGGTTTTACTCTAGTCTTTAATATATTGAATTTGAAAATTATCCGATTTCCGGTCAGTTGAAATTTTAGGGTATCCGGAACTTCGGTAAATTTAAATTTTAGGGAAATCCGAACTTCGGTCAATTGAAATTGTAATAATAATAATAATAATAATAATAATAATAATAATAAAATTAATAAGTTTAATTTCTAAAAGATATTTTTCTTGCTCAGGTTCTTGCGGTTACCCTCTTATAACTCGTTATGAAAGGCCACGTAATTTGAGATATATGCCCTTCCACACATAAATACACACATATATACTTTTATATGCTCACAGTAACGCAGTGACGCTCAGATATACCTGAAATTAATAATTTTATATTGAATACACATCAGGCTTACGAGCAATTGAGTACCTTTAATTAATTCACGACGCCTATTGGTTCTTGCATTTTTTGTAAAATATTAGTCTCGATCTTCCATAACATTCACTTATACATCATTCTCCTTCTGTGAATAGTGTAGGATTGTCACTACCAGATTCAAGAATCAACAGAATTTATAACTCATTAAAAACCAGTAAACATTAAAAGTCATTAAAACAGTAAGTCGAATTTTACATTTTTTATAATAGTCTTGTATAGAATAATTTATGGGTGCTATTATCAAATATTAAGTATTCTGAGATAAGAACATGGAAAAAATTAGACTTTTGGATAGGACAGTCTTAAAAATATTTCATTAACGTTTACTAAAATTGTCTTATCTAAAAGTCAAGGAAAATTTAGATAAAATAATTTTTTCCGTGTATAATTATATATTCTAACTTTTTTCAGCATTATAATCCAATATACATAATAAATTGGACCCAACGAATGGGAGTCTCCAGTTGATGTCAAGAGGCACAGATTTTCCGTGAAAATGAGAGAGACACTTATTCAATTGTCCCAAAAAAACGCAACAAGAAATGGAAAAGGAAATAAGAAAGAAGATAGTAAAAAAATTAATGGATCAGAACCTCAGAAATTCAGTGAGATACTTGTGTTTTATGTAAATGGAGTGGAGGTAAGAGATAGTGAAGTGGAACCGGAATGGACATTACTTTATTATCTTCGCAATAAATTAGGACTAATTGGTACTAAATTAGGATGTGCGGAAGGAGGATGTGGCGCTTGTACTATTATGATTTCGAAGTATGATCATACGGAAAAAAAGCCAATTCATTTTTCAGCAAACGCATGTTTAATGCCAGTATGTGCTGTTCATGGATTAGCAATCACTACAGTCGAAGGTATTGGTAGTACAAGAACAAAACTGCATCCAATTCAAGAAAGAATTGCAAAATCCCATGGATCTCAATGCGGCTTCTGTACACCTGGTATGGTAATGTCCATGTACGCTTTATTAAGAACGATGTCCAAGCCGAAAGTGGAAGACTTGAAAGTTGCATTTGACGGTAATTTGTGCAGATGTACAGGATACAGGCCCATAATAGAAGGATTCAAAACATTTACAGAGGAATGGGAACAAGAGCTTCAATCTCGGAAAAATGTTAATATTCATAAAGGAGAAAAAATGTGTGCAATGGGTGAAAATTGTTGTCAAAGAGTCTTTACGTCAGAGCCAAGTGAACTGTTCGAGACAAGTAGTTTTCGACCCTATGATCCGTCTCAGGAACCAATATTTCCACCAAAATTGATGATCTCTACAACATTGGATGAAGAATATTTGATTTTCAAAGGGAAGAATGTTACTTGGTACAGACCAAATACTTTGGAAGAATTATTGGTTCTTAAGAAGTGCTATCCAGATGCGAAAATCGTTGTAGGGAATACTGAAGTGGGGGTAGAGATGAAGTACAAAAATTTTCATTACTCCCGCTTGATTCAGCCAATAAAAATTAAAGAAATGAGTGAGATAGTAGAAAACGATGAGGCGTTAGAGATCGGAGCAAATATAAGTTTAACTGAGATGGAAGATCTCTTAAAATATCAAATAAGGACAAAACACGAATCTAAAACCAGAATCTTCTCTGCAATTGTCAAGATGCTGAAGCGATTTGCTGGTTTACAGATTAGAAATGTCGCATCTGTAGGTGGCAATATAATAACATCGAGTCCAATATCTGATTTGAATCCAATTTTTATGGCAGCTGGTGTGAAATTAAATCTAAGAAGCTTAAACTCTGGCTTCAGAACTGTTCCTATGGATAACAAATTTATGGTAAGCTACAGAAAAACTTTGGTATTGCCTGATGAGATTCTCCTATCTATCACAATACCCTTTTCCAATTCGAATCAGTGCTTCGTGGCTTATAAACAATCAAGAAGACGTGATGATGACATTGCTATAGTCAACATGGCTCTAAATGTAAAATTTAAACCAGAATCTAATCTTATAGACGAAGCAGAATTAGCATTTGGTGGCATGGGACCCACTACTCTTCTAGCACGAAAAACAACCCAAGCGATGATTGGAGAAAAGTGGAACAACGAATTTTTGGAAAACGTGTACAAAAATCTTTTAGAAGAACTTCCCTTATCAGGAGATGCTCCAGGTGGAATGATTCTTTATCGAAGATCACTGACCCTAAGTTTATTCTTTAAAGCCTTCATATTCATAGCAAAGCAACAGAGTATTCATAAAAATCCTTCCAACTTCGAAGAATTAATTCCAAAGGAGTGGGAATCCATTCCTGATGAGTTTGAATTCCAGGAACCAAGCAGTTCTCAGTATTTCCAAGTAGCACCAGAAAATCAATCCTCCTGGGATTTGATTGGAAAACCTATTGTTCATGCAAGTGCTTTTAAACAAGCATCTGGAGAAGCTTTATATTGTGACGATATTCCAAAATTTAAGGATGAATTGTATTTGGCTCTCGTACTTTCAACCAATGCTCATGCTAATATCTTCAAAATAGATGCTTCTGAGGCCTTAGCTCTTGACGGAGTAATTACATTCTTAGACTCTAACGACATTCAGGGTGACAAGAATTTCTATAAACTCATATCACGTGACGAACCAATATTTGCATCAAAAACCGTAACGTGTCAAGGTCGACCAATTGCTGCTATTGTAGCAGTGGATCAGAATACAGCTCAGAGAGCTGCGACAATGGTTAAAGTTGAATATGAGTCTCTTCAGCCTATAATAACTATTGAGGATGCAATCGCTCATGAATCCTTCTTTCCAGACAGTCCTATTCATATTGTTTCCGGAAACCCTGATGAAGAATTCAAAAAAGTGGATCACATCATCACTGGTGAAGTACGAACAGGAGGACAAGAACACTTTTATTTAGAAACACACGCGACTGTTGCTAATCCACGAGACGGAGATGAAATGGAAATATTTTGTTCTACCCAAAATCCTGCAGATGTGCAACAATTAGTTGCCCAACTTCTTAATCTGCCATCAAATAAAGTTACTGTCAGGGTTCAAAGATTGGGAGGCGGATTTGGTGGAAAGGACACAAGACCAGCAATGGTTGCTTTACCAGTGGCTCTAGCTGCCTATAAACTTCAAAAACCTGTAAGATGTATGCTGGACAGACCAGAAGACATGATGATGACAGGTGGTCGACATCCATTCCTCCACAAATATAAAATTGGCTTCGATAAATCCGGCCTGATTAAAGTGGCCCAGGTGCAGATGTTCCTCAACGCCGGGTGCACTTTGGACATGTCTGGTCCAATTTTGCTCCGAGGAATGTTTCATTTCGAAAATTCGTATAAAATCCCAGCCTGCAGCGTTTCTGGATACTTGTGTAAAACGAATTTACCATCAAGCGTTGCTTTCCGTGGATTCGGTGGACCACAGGGAATGTTTCTTGCAGAAAACATGATCCGAGATGTTGCGGAATTTCTGGAACGAGATGTAATGGATCTGATGGAATTAAACTTTTATAAAGAAGGGGATCTGACACATTACAATCAATGTCTTAATTATTGCACCTTGGGACGTTGCTGGCAGGAATGTCTTCGCTCTTCTGACTACCAGAAAAGAAAAACTGAGATTCGTCAATTTAATCAAACAAATAGATACAAGAAAAAAGGTTTGGCTTTAGTATCATCAAAACATGGAATCTCTTTCACAGAGCAGTTTCTTAATCAAGGTGGAGCACTTGTCAATGTCTATCTCGATGGTTCTGTTTTGATTACTCACGGAGGAGTAGAAATGGGCCAAGGATTGCACACTAAAATGATTCAAGTGGCAAGTCGAATTCTCAAACTCAATCCCAATAAAATTTCAGTTGGTGAAACCTCGACAGACAAAGTTCCAAACGCAACTACAACTGGCTCGAGTGTTAGTTCTGATATTTATGGAATGGCTGTGGTAAATGCTTGTAATAAACTAATTAAACGCATTCAGCCTTTGATAGATGAAACCCCAGGAGGAACTTGGGAAGAATGGATCCAAAAGGCTTATATGAGAAGAATCCAACTTTCAGCTACTGGATTTTATCGAACACCAGATGTTGGATATTCCTTGGAAACAAATTCTGGTATTCTGTTCAATTACTTTACGTATGGAGTTGCTTGTACAGAAGTCGAGATAGATTGTCTGACTGGTGATCACAAGGTTTTAAGGACTGATATTGTCATGGACTTGGGTGAAAGTTTGAATCCTGCAATTGATATTGGACAAATTGAAGGAGCCTTCATGCAGGGATATGGTTTATTCACTCTAGAAGAACTTGTTTATTCTCCAACTGGAACTCTTCTAAGTCGTGGGCCAGGAGCTTACAAAATACCTGGATTTTCAGACATACCTCAAGAATTCAATGTTTCTCTCTTAAAGGGAGCACCAAATCCTAGAGCTATTTACTCGTCAAAAGCTGTTGGTGAGCCGCCTCTTTTTCTGGCATCTTCTGCATTTTTTGCTATTAAGGAAGCAATAAAAGCTGCTCGTGAGGAGTTGCATTTAAATGGAAACTTTAAACTCGATGCACCTGCAACGGCTGCAAGAATTCGGATGGCTTGTGTGGATGAATTGACTTCCAGAATTGGAAATGGTGACGGGAAGCAAGCGTGGAATATTATTCCTTAAATATTTGTGTTTGTTTATTATTAATATACATCGAAACTGCAATCTAATTAATTAAATTAATTTGTTCACTTAAATTTTGTTTAATTAAGCTGCATTTTCTTTGAATCATTACGTATTTAACATTAATCTTAGCACTGAAAAGTACGAAAGGGAAACTTTCAAAATTTTGCTGAAAGAATCCATATTCATATTCATAAATTTTCCTGCTGTCAATCTGAATGGCAGTCCAGTTCTCATCAAAATAAAATACACATCCATTGACAAATTGTATTGCACATCGTACCACGAAAATTGATAAATTGCGTAATTTAACTGCGATATCTTGGAAGATAGCAAGTCACCGGCGAAACAGTACCAAAATAATTGCAGCATTAGAATTTTTACAGCAAGGAATGCCTTTAGTGTTGAGGCTGAATCAGAATTTTGCAACGCTATAAGCACTTGTATTCCTGAAAATATATATAAAATCATTACAAAAATTCAACATTGATATCATAGAAACATATGCAAATATTATACCTAAATTATACTATAATAAAAATAACCAATTTTACCGAATGAGCATATTCCGGTAATGTTAATTAGAAGTTGTAGTAAAATAACGAAACTGAAGGTCTTTTCTAAATTCTCAGCTGCTTTCAACAAATGTTGATGTCTCTTAATGAGAGCGACAAGGCTAACTTTGGTTGCCTTAAAATCATTCTCATGTGTGTAGTCACATATTTCGTGATATAAGTTTTCCAACTGGCCACAAATATGCATTACCACATTGAAGAAAAAAATGTCTATTCCAATATTGCCTAAAGCCGTCGAATAGCATTGAAGAAGCTGCAGAATATAAATCGAGAGGTATATTGTCGTTGAGTAATCCCCAAGCAAACATTTGGTTCTTAAAAGAAGCACTCTTTCATCAAAAATATCATCAGTATTGTTCGTCGAGTAGTTTCTCGCAGTTTGGGTAAAGGTTGGCATATTTGCCAATATTTGAAAAAATAATTGAACGAAACTAAGAGCTGCTTGAACATATAAAACAGTATTTCCGAAATCCTCATATCCTTTCATGATTCCAAGATATTTTGGGTTCCTTGTGGAAGACCAATCTTCCTTAGCTGACTCTAAAATTTCTGCCAAATGTTTGCGATAAAATCGAAGTAAAAGCACTTTCAGTGCAGATACTGTTCCAAATTTTTGTAATTCGATATACGTGATCGCTTCCTCAGGACTGGCGTGTCCTAGGCTGATTTCTATTGAGACACTTGTAACTAAACTAATCTGAAGATGTAGATGCACAAAGATCAAAAATTATCTGAGATGATACTAAAAACTCGAAATCACGTAAGAATATTTAACTTTTTCCATACTACCTGTATCATCAAGAATAAAAATGTCCGAAATACAGAAAACAAGTCGTTTGTTAATGGCCAAACACCCATGATCCACGCTATTCTTTCAATATGTTTTAGATGATTAGCGTCCTTTATATTTGACATAGTGACACTTTCTATATTTTCTCAGTAAAGATCTTAGTTGCTTGTAAAAAGAACTCTCAATGACACTCTTAATTCAACTGAACTACGCAAGTCCAATAGACTGAGTCTCTTTGTAATATTTTTATTAATGTTATGTACCCTTTGGCTAGCTAACATACTAAATTATAACTGTCGATCGAAGTAGGAGGAAAACTTCACCTTTTCTTAATGCCTCTCTATGGGAATAATTTAACCGAAAAAAAGTTCTATACATGTTATTATCGATCGAAAGACATACCATCTTTTAAAGATCTCATTCGCCAGTAACCTTTTTCCTTCCTGTGATGGACTTTAAAAATTACAAAAATTTGCTTTCTTAATTGCTGATTATCTGAAGAAAATTTGGAAGAAAGTATTAAGTAACAATTATTACACATATTTCCAAGAATAGCAACTTTGTGTGTAAATTAATCCATAAGTGTGACAGACGTCAGGAAATAAGATTTCAGTCGTTCAAAGTGAAAATAGTTTTACTCATTTGTAATAATTTGTAAATTATAATTGTCAGTCTTTGATTTAAATAAGTTTTTAAAGAATTTAACTATTGGATAATTACAATATACAAAGTTATATAGTAATTTATTTTTTTGAGAAATAATAGTATAGATACTTTCAATAAAAATTACTCCCATTACAGATTTAATGCAATGTTTTCAAGTTAAAGAATTATTTATAATGAAGATTAAAAAGTCTACCTTCAAAATTTGTTTCTCGAAATATTTCTAACGAACAACATTATCAGTTTTCTAAATTAAAATTTTTTAAAGTTAAATCAATCATCACATATAAAGTCAATCACATAAAGTAAGTCGATTTAAAAAATGTGTACATATTTACTACATAAATAATTGAAATGTTTACTTATGTATTCAGCATTAATCTCAATACCGAAAAATAAGAAACTGTGGCTTTAACAAGACGGCAAAAAGTTCTTAAATTCATAATCATGAAATTCCCTGCAGTTAATTTATACGGTTGTGCAGCCATTATCATAATAAAATATACATCTTTTGCGAGATTGTTCGGCAAATTGTACCAATAACTTTCATAATTTGCAAATGAAAACATTGTTAATTTCGCAGACAATAAGTCACCTGCGTAACAATACAAGAATAGTTGCACCATGAGAATTTCCACAGCAGAAAATGAATATAATCCAGCTAATACACCCTTGTTCTGGATATCTATAATCGCTTGTATCCCTGAAAATTTAAAATTAATATAATGTCAATTTTAAAATTAGTAATTAAAAAATATCAAATCTCCAACTGATGTACTTTTAAAGGGAAAATTTTTTATCTATCCTTATTCTCCATATGGGGCCGTCCTTAAATTACGTAAGGTTTTTAGGTGGGAGGGGGGGTTAAGCATTTTTCTATGCTGACCTTACGTGGGG
>CAJFCP010000106.1:240004-278455 GCA_904066005.1 Synergus itoensis | reverse complement strand
AAAGAACAAATTAAAAATTACTTACTCTTCAATGTGTGTAGGAGACTTTCCCCAAGCTCCTTCAATTCCATAAAATCCTATATTTCTTCTCTTTTCCGTAATCTTTTGATATCATCCATTTTTTAATTTTGTTTTGTATCTTCACAAACAAGAATACTCCTAAATTATTAAACTATAAACCGAAATCCCCGAAATCTAACAATTAAACGTACAGTCTGCAGTCTCATTGGTTCTTACTACACTACAGAAATATTTTTTATTTATCATTTCGACGGGGGAGCAGTGCCCCTTGATGCCCCCCCCAGGCTACTTTTCGACGGCCCTGAGAGTGCTCACTGACTTTCCGTTCGAGAAATTCTGCCATTGGCTGAAATTTGAATCGCGCGCCAAATTTTGACCAATGGCAGCACACATGGCTTTTCGCTAGAGAAATACTGCCATTGGTCAAAATTTGGCGCGCAATTCAAATTTCAGCCAATGGCAGAATTTCTCAAACGGAAAGTCAGTGAGCAGTCTCAGGGCCGTCGAAAAGTAGCCTGGAGGGGCATCAAGGGGCACTGCTCCCCCCTCGAAATGATAAATAAAAAATATTTCTGTAATAAGTACCAATACTAAAATGCTTAAAATGCTAAAAAATATTATTTTATACGCAATACACATGTGCAATCGATGTGACATTTGAGGTAGGGAAATTGGTGACTATTGCGGGGGCAACTGTTTCGGAGTGTAAGGTGTAGCGTGGGTGTAGCTGAAGAAATAAGCAACTGTTCATAAAAACAATTAAATTTATTGAATTAATCAACGATTTTCATCAAATTATTGATCTATAAAAAGCACAGGTAATTTATCATAGTCCTCTTCTGTCAAAATATCTATTTTTAATATGTTCTTTTTCTATACATAACCTTTAATACCAGGTATAATAATGTTTGCTAATAATCATAATGTTAATAAGATATCTGTTATAATTATATCAAATGAAAGGCTCCATCATCTTCATTAAAATACTCCATTAGTTACAGGAACAGGACTCAAAAATGGCATCTCGTTTGAGTAACAAAGATAAAATTAAATCGCTGGTAACTGTCACAACTTCTGCCACAGCATTGTTTGGCGGTATATTGCTTTATCAGGGCAATGAAAATTTTTTTAATCAAGTAGCCATGCCTCTTGGTCGGCTTCTCGATCCTGAAGTGGTTCACAATTTGGCTGTGAAGGCTGCAAAATGGGGTTTTGTTCCTGCTCAGAAGGTGAAAGATCCTATTTCCCTGCAAACGACTCTTTGGGGTTTGCAATTTAAAAATCCTGTAGGGATGGCTGCTGGTTTCGATAAACAGGGCGAAGCTATCCAAGGACTTCATAAAATAGGATTTAGCTTCGTAGAAATAGGTAAGTATTTTTAAAATACAATAACCTGTGCTTGAGATTTACTCTAGAGTTGTCCATTCAATTTCGAAATTTGTTTTCATTTCAGGCTCGGTTACACCGAAACCGCAACCAGGAAATCCGAAACCCAGAGTTTTCCGACTGCTCGAAGACACAGCAGTAATAAACCGATACGGATTTAACAGTGAAGGTCACGAAGCAGTTTATAGGCGAGTAAAAGAAGTAAAGAGTGATCCAAATTTTTCAGGAATCATAGGTATCAATTTAGGAAAAAACAAATTATCGGAAGATGCAGCACTCGATTATATCGAAGGTCTTCATAAATTTTCCGACGTAGCTGACTACTTCGTCATTAACGTTTCGAGTCCGAATACTCCAGGTTTAAGAAATCTTCAAAGCAAGGAAAATTTGAAAGATTTGCTAACCAAATTGAATGAAGCAAGGCAAAGTTTAGAAAGACAACCTCCTTTGCTTCTCAAGTTAGCTCCAGATTTGTCGGAGGATGAAAGGCAGAATATAGCCGATATTGTAAGGCAAAAGAAGTCAAAAGTTGATGGTCTAGTGATTTCTAATACGACAATTAGTAGATCGGATCTCAAAAGTAAAAATAAAGACGAAGTTGGCGGCCTAAGTGGAAAGCCTTTGACACAATCTTCAACCCAAATAATTGCGGATATGTACAGAAGAACGAAAGGAACAGTTCCCATTATTGGGGTTGGAGGTATATTTTCTGGAAATGATGCCTATGAAAAAATAAAAGCTGGAGCCTCTTTAGTTCAAATTTACACTGCCTTTATTTTCCACGGGCCTCCAGTTGTGACAAAAATAAAGAACGAATTAAGTGACTTGCTTCTACAAGACGGATATTCGTCCTTTACTGAAGCTATTGGCAAAAATTCTAATATAAAGTAGAATTTCTGAATTCCAGTCACTGTAAATATTTTATATAATATTGTAAATATTCCTATTTATATTATTTGTTGATGAGGACAAAAAATTATTAGCTGTTGATTGAAATTATCCATAGGTTTTATACGAATAAATTTAGTGTTATTTGATATTTTCTCAGTTAATTCTCATTTTTACGCAAATCCCAAACGAAGTTTCCACATCATAATTTGATATCCTTAATTTTAGCTGATTAGAATTAAAATAAACAATCAGAATATTTATTTCTTAATGTAAAATAAAAGTTTAATTTACATACAATTGAATTAAATAATACTGTGAATTAACAATCAGATGAGTATTCAAATAAAATAACAATGTATGCTTGATTTAGTGGCGAAGTGAAGAAAAAAATCACATTTTATACATATTTCACTAGTTTGAATGCGCCAATGAATATGAAAAATATTTTAAACAGGCATTTTTGGTATCAACATTTTTAAATAAAAGCACTATCTTAAATATATTTTTATCTGGTGAACTTACATATATATAATAGGTTTAATAATTAATAATTGTGGTGAAGTTTCAACGATAAACTATTCTAAAAATTAACGTTTCATAGGTAAACGTATTTTTTTATAATTGCACATAATTTGTATACACTTGTTCGTTGCATTTCTCGAGGCACTTGCTAAGAATGAAAAATCTTTTGAAAATCTCTTTAATTTAAATTTGACTAACTTATCTGTAGAATTGCAAAGTGAAAGATTTAATGCCAAAGAAAAGAACGAAGTCGTTTGAAGATTGAATTCTTCGGTTAATTAAGTCCAAAATTTCCACCCAGGCCTTGTTGTTTCCTTAATTGCGAAAGTCTCAAGGTATACCAGTCCTGAAAAAATTGATGGTTGAAAAGATTTTCAGAATGGGATTTAAATTAAAGTTTAATTTTATCTTATTGAGTTTTTAGGATGAATTAAAATGCTTGGATGCTTACATGAACATCTTCTTCAGAAAGTCCAGTCTCTGCTGCCAATAAAACTATATCAGCATGCATGGGAATTTTTGGCCATCTGTTGAATTGTTCCTGGAGGACAGCTTCCTGGTCCGCAGTTAATCGAATCACCTTCGGTTCTCTGGGAGGAAGTTGAGGAGGCATTGATTTCATCATGTTTGCTACAATAAAAAATCATAATTACTGTTAAAAATTGTAAACAGTCTTAACATGTAAAATTTACACAGGTATGTATTTTGTTTTGAACTTTTCAATCTTAAATTTTACTATATTGAACATTTCAATCTGAAATTGTTTAATTTCTAGCAATTCCATTTTATATTATTAATTTTGAACCTTTACGATTCACGATGTTTAATAGGTTTCTTTTTTATAATGAAAATAGGGATTTTTTTATTTACGGTTTCAGTCCATTTTCAAAATATAAATTCAGAAATTGAAGAAATAGTATGTGAAACAAACTGTAAAGACGCTTGAGGTTTATTTTTATGTTTATAAATAGAAATTCACAATAAGTATAATGATCATCCTAGAAGGAAATATCCAATCTTGGCACTGAATACACGTCAGCTTAAGACCTGATTCAGAAGTGACAGTCTTCTCGAGGCTAATGTGTTACCATTCTTTGGAATAAACCTCGATTAGGTCTCATTGTACATTGTTAGTTCACACTTGTTTGCAAGAAATGTCATTCCTCTCTTTCTTTGCGATCGATTAACATATTAACAGAGTGTTACGATTGGTTACGAATCAAATCAAAGGTGAGGGATCTTAGATATGTTAATTATGTAAGAGCTGACTGGAATTTCCACGTGGGTGATTGGTTTCACTATATTCACCTTTCAGTACTCTTATTTCCAGTGCATTCCTATTCAAATTATTTGCGACAATGTTCCAAAGTAAAATTTGAGCATTTATTTAAATATTTTTTTAATCTGCATACATTACAAGACAGAATAAAAAAAAATATTTTAAAAGTTTGGACTTGAGGAAAACCTTGAATGAATATTTAAAACATACTTTCTTCTGTTGAATTTTTCTTAAAATAACAGAATGCACTTGACTACTCTTTAATTCTGAATCCATTTCATCATAATTCCAGTTTAATCACGGGAATTCAAAATCAGAAGCAATCCGATAATATTAGATCGACATTGACCTAAACGTCTTCAGCGTTTTTGGAACTGATTCAAAAAAACCACAGCGTCGGCAAACACAGTGACGTAGTTTTCAAAGACTCGTATGAAATAGTAAACAAAAATAGTCTCAAGTGAATTATAATGGCTCACTATAAACTATACGAGAACAAACATTAAACATTTTTTAGTTTTTCCTTGAAAGCCCTTTTAGATGAAAGTAAATAAATTCAATTTTTAATTGGAAAGACAAATTTATATAAATATGAGATTATTTCGACAAAAAGTCCAATCTTATCAAAAAATATGTATTTTGAATCATCTTTTCTTCCTTTTATCTATTTCTTCCGGCCCACTTAGTATAAACGGGGTAAATGAACTTTCTGAAGACAATTGTTTCTTTAAAATCCATTCTATGTCTTTTAACTTCTTTTGAAGCTAGAGTTAAACTTGTAATTTATTCAGAATCCAGCAACTTTAAAAACAAATTTGAAATACAAAAAGCAATTCAGTTCGGTAGCTTTTGAGCTTGAAAAATCCTTGAAATAAAAAAAAAACAAGTAATTTCGGAACACTGGAATCTACAAGATTCAAGGAGATGAATTAATTTTATGCCCCGTTATATGGATCATAAAAATGTAAATTTGAAAGAATTCCTTGTTCCACTTTTGTGGAAGGAAATTCATTGTGATTGCCTTGATGCAGGAAGTGTAGCATTGAATCTAAAACAATGCTCGAGGAGAAGAGGTACAATGGTAGGCATCGTTTTTCGCTTCGATGAGCTCTCGCTGGGATTTCCTCCTGGAACGGGTTCCGTTCTGAGATTGGATCTTTAGGTCAAGTTTACATGGTGCAAGATTCTGATTTTATTCCAACGGCCTTTAAAGCGACCGATTGCAAATCGTCGCACGACCCACGCTTTAAACGTGATCTCCCAAGTTCTCGGGAGCATAATCGTGGACCTAATGTTGTACATATCTAACATTTTTCCAAATAATCTTTTCCAAATAACTTTTACTTTTTCCTCTCTTTACTTTGTCATTTTATCATTTATATTCTTTCCTCGTATTACATCAAAGGCAGGAAGCTTTTATTCAATTAGCTGTTGCAACAAATTTCTCAAATTTATTTTACAAAATTATTTTTAAATAGTTTCTATACACTTTATCTTTTACTGAGAAGTGAATAACGGACTGTCTTGAAAATTGCTCAAAATTTCTCTCAATCTTCGAGGAGTACAATACATTGGAAGTTCGTCTTCAAAATATTGCAAAAAATCCATCAAGCTTTTCTCAATCTCCTCCTGATAAATTGATCCTATGAATTTAGATTCAATTTTCTCTCTGTCCTCCTCAGAAATCTGCATGATTTAATTGATTTTTTATTAATTTTTAAAAATAAATTTATTCTTTAAAGTTTTTGTATTGCACTCACTTCATTCCAGTTAGATTTGATCAGAGCTTTCATGATATCATCCACCAAAGACTCACCACTCGAAAGCTATCATTATCCAAAAATTTGTTTATTAAACTAAAATCTAGAGTTTTTTATTTTGTACTTTTGTAAAAAAATTGAAGAAATTATTTGCTTACTTTTGATAGTAAAATAGCTCGGTTTTCCACTTGGAAGCATTCAAATTTGTCAGAGAAAAGGGCAATGGCCCACGGCTCACGAAAGTAGGAATAAAAATCAACTATGAGCGAATTCTAAATCATGAGAAATTATAATTAGACTTTCAAGTATTTTCTTAACTACGTTATTAAAAATTAAAATTTTTTATACGGTTTAACAGTTGTGAAATAATGTATCAAACATTAGAAATATAACTTTAGATTCATAATAGAATAACAATATAATAAAAATCATTAAAAAAACAGTGGTCTTAAAACTAAAGAGATTTGTTACACTTTGAAAAGAATGTTTAAAGTCATCCTCTCGAAATAGAATTCGAATGAGGCGAACCTAAAATAGAATTCAAATGAGTCGAATCTTGCAAGTCGATATTTAAAAAAAAATCACGTATCAAGCGAAAAAGAAATCAATTTAGAAAAGCTAAAGAAAATTCAAAAAATTCCAAGTTTTTTTGAATAAATAATGAGTTATTTTGTAAATAAACGTAGCCTGTCGCTTTAACGGTTTAAAACTATTATTTGCATAAAAATTTCAGTATTTAAAAAGCAGAGTTTGCAAAATGAAATATTGTTTGTTTCCGTGCCAGTGAAGCATGAAATGATGAATGTATAAAACAACTTCAAGAATTGTAAAAAATTGCGAATCTTTAGTTTCGAAAAAACATTGCAAAAATAAGTAGTATATAATTTTTATAGAGCAAACGTAACGTACTTGAAATTGAGTTATTAGATCGTTCAACAAAGATTCGTGTTTTCCGTACAAGGATATCAAATTTTGAAGCTCAAAACTCTAGAATTAAATATAGTTACATTAAATATAAATTGTTCAGTAAGATATTAAAATCTTTATCGAAAATGTACCTTTTTATTAAAACAAGTAATTGATTCAATGAAACCATAAGGATTTATTCCAATTCTGAAATAACCAATATCGGAAGTGCAACTTCCTGTTATACATACGTCGCCCTAGAAAAAATTAATCCCCATCATTAAAATTCTCAAATTAAACATTAATCATTATGTCTCAGCAAAGTATAGTACTTTATAATTTGTCTGTTTATTTATAGATATTATTCCTTTAATCATACTAACATAAATTTTTTCAGAGATGGCTTCTTCTTGTTCTACTTTTTCTCCAGGTTTTTGAACATGGAGATAATAAAATCCACCCGGAAGAATACAAGAAGTACACCTAGGTACTCGAAAACTTGGAAGTGGCTTGTGCTTCTTAGACTTTGGCTTTACAAAGATTTCCTCTTCTTGCAGGTGAGGGTCGGTTTTTCTCCTTATATACTTTGCCAACTAAATATCAATTTCAACTTAGAAATTATTTTTAAATCCATATTGTATTAGATAAACAAATTAGAATATGTTTTTCGAATTAAGAATATGTAATCAATTTATACAAGATCCTGACCCTTTCCCCGATTTCCAGAGAATTGAAATATTTGAGTTTCATCGAATCTGCCATATATCTTCTTGAATATTTGGTTACTGTACCAGCAGCAAAAATAAAAGGATCATTAGTCCTCCATTTCGGATCGATCACTAATAATCCATCAAAAACCAGTCCAGCTCGAGAAAAAGCTATCAATTACATTTTCAAATTATTAATATTTTATTTTAACAATCGTAACATTATCTATAAAATTTTTACCCATGAAAGTTTCCAAACAAATTCTTTTCTCACTAAAACTCATGAGAATATCACAAGGTATTGTTTTAGTTTCTGACTTTGATTCTATTTTCAAGTTTTTAATAACCTTGTCCCCATTTGGATTATCGTCTGATTCCCAATCGATCAGATTCCACCCGGAAAGAATTTCCACACCACTTTCAGCTATTTGGTTTATCACAGCAGTATTCACCTTGGATGATATAAGAATATAAATAGATTTTATTAACTAAATATTCGTTAAATATTTGTACATATTTAATATATTAGAAAATTAATAGTAAGTAAAACTAAAAGGTTTGTGGGTAGATTCTGGTTCAAACTGAACGAATAAGAACTTACAATAATTAGAGTAGTGACTCAGATGAGATGATAAATTAAAGACTTAAGTAGGTACAGTTGATTATGGTTAGACGGATGCACTACAAGCAGTGCATTCGTCACGAAGAATCAGTACAATTCAAAGAAGGGAGGAAATCTGCGAACATTGCCCTCTCTTGATTCTGATTAAACTGATTCAGCATGTCGAATCCATCACTTCTAATTGACTGTCCGACTAAACCCCTCTGCATCTACTTACTTAAGAAATACTGTCCCGAGCTTGTATACTTCATTTTATTATTTTATATCTTCAATAATAATTCACAAAAGATAAAACATTCAATTTCTAGTTTCCTAATCATTAAAAATGATGCAAACTCAGAATAATAATAATTATTTATTATTAATTATTATTAGCAAAGAAGTAATTATTAATAACTGCTATTTGAGTACCTCACTATTATCGTCAAAAATTTCATCATGATTTTCATTTCCAAGTGGTTCGATTAAAGTTATCCAGGAACCTTTTACTCCCATTTCGAGAAAAGCATTTAATGCGCAATAACATTCGATATTAGACCCATAGAAGACTATCAATCCTACATTAAAATTTAGTCTTGAATAGAATTTTTATATCGATATTTGGATAAATATTTTTTTAGATGATCTCACTTTTAATAGAAAAATTTGCAGTCCAATTTTGTAGTTTCTTGATGCATATAGCAGCATCCGTGTCATCATTTATTGACAAACAATTTATGAGAGTTTTATGATCCGTAGAATTTCTTGCAATATTAATTATCAAACTTGAAATAACTACTTACTAATAAAATAAATAACTATATTTTTACGTATAATTTATAAAACATCATTAAAAATATCTCACTCTTGATTTTCTTCTTGGATTTCTTTAGGAAGCCTTGGTTTTTGAAATTGAAGGCCACACGTCAAAATTAGATAATCGTAAGTCACGAGCCCTAGTCCCTTCACCGTTACGTATTTTTCTTTTCTGATGGATTACACAAATAATTTATTATTTTATTTATACTACACGATTAGAAAAAAAAAATAGAATCACCTGTTGATATCAATTACTGTTCCAGTGATAACATTGAACCAGGCTCTGGCTGCTTTCATATGCCTGTAAGCGTGACAATAACGACCCTTAAATGGAATGAATCTTTTTTCCAAGCAGCTCCTTTTCTTTTCGTAGGGCAAACCATTCGTAGATATCAAAGTAAGATTCGTGAAATTTGCTGAATTCAGTTTTGATCTAAATAAAAATCGAAATTTTGACAGTTCTTCGTTGAAATAATTATTTTAAAAAATAATTCTTTTAAAGAATAACTATTTTAAAAAATAATTATTTAAAAACAAATAATTATTCAAACAAGGATGAGGCTCTCACCCTAGCGATAGAAATTCAATAAAAGCCATTCCACAATCGGAAGCACCAACCACTACTATTTTTGTATTTATATCGAGTTTAGGGGTTGTTGCTAACTGAGGAGTCATCAAAAAAAGGGAAAATCGTTCTTCTTGGCAACTCATTGGAGGCTCCGCATTTTTTTCGTAGTAACGTTGAAATATAAATTCAGTTTTAATTCGTGGCTCCACAGGGATCATAACGTTCAGGCAATTCACGAGGGAGTGTGTTCGAGTCTTGAAATTATTTTTATGAAATAAATAGCTGAGAAACTGAGAAAACAGGCAAATAATAAAAATTCTCACCAGAGCACTGGCATCGCTCTCATACAATCGATAATACAAAATCGACATCTCACTGAGTCTCAGGATTTCCCGATAGAAAAATCGATGACACACAGCGAATATTGGCATGATCACAAAGTGAAGCAGTCGGCCGTGCCCATCGATGGGAACATTCTGAATCGATACGTAATCGTCAATATGATAATGACGTCGCAGAAAGTTGATTTCTCTCTCGAAACTGAGCAAAATCTGATCGTGAGAATTCAAGTAATTACATCAGATTAATTCTCAAGAAACAGTATATAAAAAAAAATGTATAACTGTATCTTGAACTTATTATTTATATTAATATTGATATAGAGGAATTTTTTAATTGAAATTGATCACCTCAATACAGCAACTCCGATTAAAATATCGTCACAAAAGAAAACGAAGCATTCCATTTCATTATTTTCTTTTAAAACTGCTTCTTGACAATCTGCTACAATAGACTCTGTGCCAGAAATTCCATAAAGAAATTGGTTCAAATTTTCTTCGAGATCGTAAGGCACAGCTTCTCTCGTTTTAAATGTACCCAAGAAAATTGCTCGATGTGCGAGATACAAGGCCATTGGAAAATCCTTGTTGAAACGCAAGGGCACTCTCTGCTCGAGTTAAACAGTCATTCCATTCATTATAAATTACCAACATGTTGGCACAGTCGATATAATTAAATTTGCAAAAGAAAAGTGTTTTAATTAAAACCAAATGACTCTACTAGAAAGAAAAATTATCTTAATCTTTTGAGATTATTATACCACAAAATTTTCCATGAATGGAAAGAAATGATGAGTCGAAGGTAAAAGTATCGCACAATAATCTGCATGAGGAAAACACTCAAAAGCTGCTTGAAGAAAATCTTGACTACATTGTTCATCCATATCGTTTTTCAAGCTAAAAACCTCTAAAATAAAAGCATTGGGTTCTCCTTTCAAGGTTGAAGTTGAAAAATCTGAAACTCTAAATTCTTCCAGCAAAAATTCCGAAACTTCAATCTCAGGAATAGTCCCTTTCCTACCTCAAAATGAAATAATAAAAAAATGTTCCATATCAAATTTGCTTAATAATTATTTATTATTAATAATTATTTATCGTAGTGTAGACTAAATTATTTTAGTTTTTAAATTTCAGATTACTTGGAACGTCAATTTTTGTTTTAGACTCCAAATTAATCGATTGTGCAAGAAGTTGATTAAGGCTAGAGTCCTGATCTTCATCATTCGACATCAATGGGGAAGCAAATGCAGCTTCAGACAAGTTCTTGACCTTCGATTAAGGATGGATAAGAACGAGTAACGAAGAGAAGAAAAAAAATTATGGACAGATCGAGAGATACCTTCATATTCTCGAAGAACAACTTTGAACTTTCTTCTTCGACCTGGCCAGTTTTTTTACTCTCTTTTTCTTCATTTTCTTCCTTTTGTATTTTAACTTGTTCTGTTAGAATAGCATCTCCCTTTTTTCCTTTTTCTATTTCAATATCCTCTCTACTTTCTTTTTCTTCTACAAAATCTTCTTCTACAAAATCTTCTTCTATTCCATAATCTTCATTTTCATCCTCTTCTTCTAAAACCTCTTCTATTTCTTCTTTCTCAGTTATATCTTCTTTATTTTCCTTTTCATCTACACCAACTTTGTTCATTTCTTCTTCTTCTCCAATTCCTTCTATATTTTTTATAACACTTTCTGTTACTTTTATTTCCTCCCTTTCAACTTCGCCTCTATCTTCAAGCAACTCGAAACTTTCATTTACTTTAGAAATTGTGACTCCTGGGAAACAAACAGGACAAATTTCCCCATTTTTGAGAGATTCCTGATGAGGACATGGACAGACGAAGAAAGAATCATTCCCTGAGGTAAAATTATTCTCATTTAGATTTTAAAATCCATAATTCATTAGTAAATATAATTATTAATTTTTTTACCTTCCTTAGTAATGGGACCAATTTCTGATCTATAGAAAGGTAAACAATTTTTACTCGATTTTTTAAATAAAAAATGACTTAGATATATGTTTCTAATGTCCACCTTAAAGCATTTCGAGTCCCTTTAGGTCTTTGAAAATAAGCAGAGTCACTTTTCAGCTCATTAACGTGACCCTGATTTTGAATCTCGCTTCCATCGCACTTCCTCAATCCATTATAAGGTCCAAGCTCAAAAATCTCATTCAGTAAATTAAGATCAATAACTTTAGTAATGCACATTACGCCTGTTACGATTCCTTCAGATTCAGAAACAATTATTCGCCTTTGACCATCTGGATATCTTATCATCTCGCTAATATAATATTCTCCATAAACTTCTTTTAATATTTTTGTTTCTTCATTAATTATTCGAACGATATCATCATTATCCTCTTCCCTATTTCACATTTTCAATAAATAAACCGAAAATTATTTTTTAAAGCTCAAATGAAGGAGATATAATAAGAGATATAATAAGATAAAAATTCGAATTTTCTCACACTGCCAAACGAAGTGTTACTTTCGGACTGTTCGTACGTCGAATAGTAATATAAAGAGCCTGAACTTTATAAGTATCTTGTTCCCATTTTGGTAAAACTCTTCTCATGCGTTCCTCTATCACATCCACTAATTTTATAATAAATTAAAGCGAAAATTATAACTTTAGTCAAAACAAAATCGTCGGAAATTGAATGTAGATTTTTTAAATCGTATCACCTGGAACCACCAGAGGTGGATGTACTAGGATCACATGAAGGCAAAAATTACTCATGGAGAAAATAGCATTCAACATTTTATCGAAAAATTCGCCTGTGTATCGAGTATCCCAGACAAGAAAGTGAATAAACAAGACATTCCCTGATGAAACACTGTCTAATCTTTTCACGATGAAAAATGAAATATTGTTTGTTAGGCAAATACTTTGATTTATTCTTTAAACAGATAAATTTATAATCAAACATTTTACCCATAATGCCTAATTATCCAACACATCCAATCGTTTCGTGGAATTGAAGGAACATTTGGATAATTATAAAGACTGACATGTGATACTATTTCCTCGTTTTCGTTTAACTGTACCAAAGAAAGACAAGCTCCTTCGCTAAAAATTATAAGAATTTAAAAAATGTAACCTTTTATTTTTGAAAAAAAAAACTGAGTCCAATTGAAGCTAAATTCAAAATTTAAACTTACATTATTTGAGTACAATTGACATTTCCAAACATTTCAAAAGTCTTCATTCGAATTAATTTTTTAATATCTGGCAAATCAGAATGTTTTGTCCTTCGATGAGAAACTATATCAGGATGTTTTTCCCTCTTTTTATAAAGATACATACTTTCTTCCTCGAGCCACATTGTATTTATCATATTTAATGATCGAAAATAAGAAGAACAAATTTATTTAATTTATTTTAATGAATTATTTAGAAGGGAATTAAAGACAGCAACGTACAAATTCCTGATCTGTCATCGACCTTAAGATTCTAATAATTTTGTTTTTCTTCTAGCTAGCGATCATTTGCCAACTGCGACTACGCCCACCTTGAATTCTGCTTTTCAATGGCTGTCGATAAAGGGAGTCTTTACGTCATAAGTGATTCGATAAATGTATTACAGGAGACTAAAAATGGGGTTTCAAGTTCTAAATATGGCTCAGAAATGAAGAAAAATTGCTTAGAGTAGGAAGTGGCTATCAAATAAAATCAATGTGACAAGAGAAATTTATCAAATTCTAGATTTTATTTCTAATGGAACTCGAAGTTCGAAATAAGGAAAGAAAAGAATTTCCTAGTGAGAAAATGTAGAAAATTGTGCAACTGCAATTTTCTGCAATTTGAAATCTGAATTGACCACTCAATCATTTTGAAAGCAGTTTTGAGAGAGTGTATTTTTCTTAACACATTGCTGGAAGCATAATAACAGAGTAAAGAAACTATGTAAATGGCTGGGTACATATCTATAGTTAAAAGGAACTTTGATGGGAATCAAAGACTGAAACTGACTTTGTAGTCAAATTACAAAACCATAAACTTGAAAACATGAAAATTTTCTTTAAAAATTGGGGTCTACTCTCTCCTTAATATTTTCAATACCTACTCATATTAAAAAAAGATTTTAAATCTGAATTTTTTCAGATTTCAAGTAATTTTATTCTGGGAACGAAAATTCTTGGAAAAATGTCTATATCTATCTACATTATTGTTTTGAACATCATGAAGCAGCAGAATATCATAAGCTATAGATAAGTGTGTTTGCACTTGGGTGACATGAAGATGAAAGTACATAGCTAAAGATATACCTTGTGTCCTTGTATTGTGAAAGTGAAAATACTGATTCCCTTCTAGCACATTTTCATGCAAATAATTTCACAAAAGGTAGAACAATAACAGAAAATCAATATGAAGACACTTCTATTATTTCTGATTTTAAAAAATTTCCTAATCCAATTTTAAAAGTACCTAAGATACATAAAAGATATAGATATTCAAAAGAAACAGTTTCTAAATCTGATTCGTCTTTTTCCGCATTTTCTGTTTTTGGTTGTGCAGTACATCTAGAAAGATTAGACAGCATAAAATAATTGCAGAAAAATGATGGGAATTAAGATGTGGAAAGACTCGTAGATGAGAAATGCTCTGCGGAAAGTGGAATACACGAACTGCGAACTATCTGATTTCAAAATAATGAATAGATTTTTACACACGGGAAATATATTGTACTTGAAAGACATGAAAAACAATACAATGGAATCCAATCATATATATAATTATGTAGTTATAAAGAAGAATAAAGTTTCCTTCTTATTATCATATGATTTAATTAATCAGTTTTAGATTTTTAGGCCGAGATAGAAAAGCCAAATGGTATATGTGTCATTAAATTATCGTCGATTATTGTCTAAAGGACTCTGACAATATAAGAATTAAGTACCTTCACGACGCAATTCCGCCACGAGTCATTCAAGTGTTTATTGCGTAATCCAGCATGTAATTGACTCTCTCATTCGTGAGACTTACGCATCAACAGTGGAAAGTCGTGATAAATATACTCTTTTGAAATACGATCCCATGGGATATTCACATATGTCTTGACACAATTTAGAAATTTTACTCTACTTAAGAAAATGATATTTAGAAGAACAAATTTTTCATCTAAAAAAAAGAATCTCCATTCTTATCCCAAATTTATATGAAAATATTTTTCTAACTGTACAAGGAAAATTTTGCCATTCCGGAAATGTAACGGATTGTTTACAAAACCGTGGGAAAATGGGAAGTCCCGTAATCTTAACGACGGGATCGACATTAATACTCGCAAAAAAAGTAGCAACGAAACTTCTTGAGCGATTTGAACTCAGAGACAAAGTAATTACTCTGCACCTTCTCTTAATCTTCTCCTCTTCCCCCCTCACCAATAATTCAACTTCCCGTCGCGTAATTCACTGGCTCATTATCCCTTAACTTAAGACCTTCACACAGATTTTACACAATTATATTATAGGACACATAAAATAAAACCCTTAAGGGCATGTGATACTTTACCATAAGAGCAATTAAGTTTACCCAATTATACATTCACAATAATAAATATTTTTAGCTAATAAAAGAGTCAATAAACCTTCCTCTCATGTAGACGAAGGTTTATTGACTCTTATTAGCTAAAAATATTTATTATTATGAATTGGGTAAACTAAATTGCTCTTATGGTAAACTATCACATGCCCTTAAGAAAAGACCAGAAAAACGATCTATTAAGATAAAGTGACCATCCGTCCTGTTTTTCGCAGGACAGTCCTGTTTTTTAGCAATTTGTCCTGCGGAGGTGAGCGTCCTGTAAAATGTCCTGTTTTTCAGCAATTCGTCCTGTTTGTCCCGCAAAAAGATTTTTTTTTTATAAAAACTAGAAATTAGCAGAAAACGAAACTCAAGAAACAGAAAATCATAAGAGTGAAAGAGAGAGTGAATTTATCTTCTATCTTTGCTTCTCTCATTCTTACAATTTTTGATTTGTGTTTTCTGTGGCCATATATTTAATAAACATTTTACATGACTCGAGACATGCCACTATTTTGTATTTTTGAAAAAAAAATTGAAAAATTAAAAAAAATTGGTTATTTTTTAATTTACCCCCCCCCCCCTCCGCTTAATCCGTCGGCGTCCTGTTTTTGAGCATTTCAAATATGGTCACTTTATATTAAGATTTGTTTTTAAAGTGCTCGTTATCATTTTTATACCTCAATGGATAAAAAAAATTAAACTGGTCTCACGACTTTAGAAGTTGTGTACATTGACCTTTCACTCAAGCTTGGAGATATGATTTAATGAGTAATTAAAACACATGCTTGAATTGAAAAATACATGAAAATTAGTTTTTGATATTGAATCGAAGTCTTTTATTAGCTGCTGAGAGATTTGTTCTTTCAAAACGGAACTTCATGAATAAAAGATAAAACACTATATGCATATTTGCATTTCCTCTCCTAAAAACTGTCAACCTTGACATTTTATAGTTCTCTTAAGAGAGCATTACAATTGCAATTTTCTCTCGCAAAAATAAATTTTCACAAGGATTTACGACTTGTAAGAATCACAGTAAACATGACATTAACGTCTTCGTTGAAAAGCAGGTTTGTCAACAAAAGACGTACATTTCTTGCAATTTGTAATAAAAAGAGGAAAAAAAATGCAGACATCAGATAATCTGTCGAGACTACTCGAGTTAAATTCGGACCAGCCGTTGGCTCGAGTGCGACAAAATCCGGTTTAAAATCTCTGTTAAAGTCTTCAATGTGCAACCGCATCGAGTTTGTCAAAAACAATTCTTGTACAGAGAGAACAACGGTTCATTGCTGCCTAAGAAGTCGTCCTTTCTCTTCAAGATGAGGCTTCACTTTCTCCTAGAGGAAAAAGACCTTTATCTCCCTTATATCCAAGCCATGTTTTTTAGGTTTTAAATCTCCTTTTCAAATTTAAGGGTATTGGAACCAAGTTCCAATCTAAATACTCGATTTCTTCATTTTACTCAACAAATATTAAATTTGGAATTTTTCCCCTCTGTAGAATTAATCCATTTTTAACTAGAATTATGCGTACAGAGCGAGAAAATATTTAATTTAAATATTTTTTAAGTAAAATGAAAATATTCAATTTTGAAGTTACATTTTGAATTCTTCGTTTTATGCAAAAAATATTTATCTATAATTTTCGTTGAGTAAAATGGAGAATAGAATTTTAAGTTTAACACTTGGGTCCAACGCCCTTAAGGGAGGAAAACATTGAAATTTTAATCCAATGTAATATTAAAATATTCCCTCGAATAAATTACTAGATTTTGTAAAATTATTATGGGAGATATTAGTGCGTCGACACTTCTCGTCATGCGTGCTCGCTTATGTACACACGTGCGCATAATTCTGAGTACAGTAATCTTCTCGCGCAAATAGCTTCCGCAAAAGAGAAAACCACAGTCCTCAAAGTTTATGTCCAAAAAAAAAAAAAAAAACAGTTAAGTAATATCTTACGCGCCACATAAATGTTAACCTGCATCATCTTCTATGTAACATTTTCTCTACAGATTAGTTGACTCTCATCTAACAAGTTTCCTAAGCTGAAACTTCTGATGATTGAGTTAAGAAAGAAACAAAAAATGGATTATCTCAAATTAATTAATCAATTATCCATTTTATTTATTTTTACTCTATAGGCTCGCAATTACGAAGGATCCAATTTGAAAATATTTACGAAAATCACATATCTTAGTCCTCAAACTTGAAAACTTTCGATTTGGACCGCTTTCAAGTCAAAAATATTTTCACCTTCATGAACCTCTAGAACATAAACATAAACTACTCTAATATCTATAAAACGGCTCTAAACACTCCGTCCGGAAGAAGTTTATTGCATAATGAGTCTCTGAAACATTAAATCTCTTACGATATAATGGCGGCCAATATTCCACGCGTACAACAACCCTTCTCAATTTATAGGAATGGGGAACAATGCGAGTTGCGTAATAATCCATGATCACGATTTATTTAATTCGCGAATTTATGTAATTTTATTAAGTAACTTCTTGCTGAGTGCAGGTCGACTACTGAGAGTACTGAGGCATTATGAGTGTCTTTTTCTGTCTAGCTCAGAAATCACGTGTGTTCACTGTTCATATATGAAGAAACCAAGGCTTTAGAGGCAGACCCTTCATTTTCTGCTTCTAATTACTCTGGCAACAGTCCAACCACTGATTACCTTCCGTATTCGAATGTCCTAACCGGAAACCATAGGGCGAAGTTAAGAAAACAGCTAGGAAAAAGCGGGAAGAAAGCCACGAAAGATTTATTAATAGTATTCATCATCAAATTTAGTGAATCGAAAATCACTTGGATAATTTCCGAAATTTTCCTGTAGAGCATTTGATAAACTGAAAGATTTAAAAACCTTTCAGGTGATAAAGACTATAGATCATTCATCGATGTTAATAAGATTGCACATAAGTGCTTTAAAGTCTTTTCAAGCTGGAAAGAGATTATATTATAAAGCTATCTTGTGGCTTCACTAACAGATAAGGATTCTTTTATTTGTTATTGTCAGCTAGAAATTAGAATTTTACTTTTTCTTCCTAAACAAAAATTGAGCTATTATCACTTTTGAGAAGCAGAGTTGAGTAAATTTAAAAAATGTACTCATAAGCAGAAGTTCGAAAACCTAAACCGAGTCGAAACTTGAAAATTTTTGAGGAATGACATTTTGCTCATGTTGAGGGAATTCAATCTAATCATCAATCGTGTAATTTATCCAGCGTTAATTCAAGCTCACTTGCGCAATTTTTATGTATATATTTTATGTATAGTAACTACAGCATCTCACGATCTTACAAGTGCCCATCACAATTATAACACAATGATGGCAACTATATGCAGACGCATGCCAATGATTCACTCTCCTATTTATTTGCATGAGGATGCTGAGAAAGAAAAATAAATGTCCTTACATCTAATATTTGTAAATGGGAAAATACCATCCTTTAGCCATCAGTTACTTTATCATACATTATTTATACTCTTCAATTATAAAATATTTTTTTTTTTAAATTCATTCAGTTTATTTTTAAATCTGTTGTAAATTTTATAAGTAGGTTCAGACAAAATTCAAATTGGATCAATATAAATTTAAACAATTTATTCGAATAAAGTTATAAAATATATTAAAATTTTTACTACATAATGCATTTTATTTATCTTCTCATTGTATTATTTAGTTTATAATCATGTTCTTATTTATCGATTTATCTCGTTTACAATTTTAACTATTAAAAGAAAAAAAATTTTTAAGTTTTAAAAAATGTTCAACTTACCGGTTTTTAAATTTCTTTCACGTGACACTTGAAAAATCGAAAGTAGTAAATGGATGTTTGTTGTTAAACACAGGAAAACACTCAATAGAAGAACCGCACTCTACGGAGACACAAGCGCAACTGACTTCTGAGAGATGTTAACTTTTCAAATCAAACACCGTGAGTCGCAGGAAGGAGAAAATGATCGAATTGAGCGACAGCAATTCAGACAAACGCGAACTATCCATGCTCTTTTAAATAATTTAATTCTATGCATTTTTATAAAAATAGAGAATAGTACATTACTTATTAAGGGCGTTGGGCCCAAGTGTTAAGCTCAAAATTCCATTTTTCATTTTATTCAACGAAAATTATAGATAAACATTTTTTCGCTCTGTAGCCCTAATCTTTTTTCAAATATAAGACTGCATACAGAGCGAAAAAATATTTAATTTCGATACTTTTTGCAAAAAACGAAGAATTCAAAATCTGACTTCAAAATTCAATATTTTAATTTTACTTAAAAAATATTTGAATTAGATATTTCTCGCTCTGTGCGTATAATTCTAGTTAAAAATTGATTAATTCTACAGAGGAAAAGAATTTCAAATTTAATATTTGTTGAGTAAAATGAAGAAATAAAATTTTTAGATTAGAACTTGGCTCCAACACCCTTAAACTCAAAAGAAAAAAAAAAAGAAAGAAAATGATTACTTCTTACAAGAGGTTTAGAAATCCTAAAAGACTTCAAGTTGCAGAATCATTCCTTTTTAAATTTGATATTAAAAAAGCAATACAATTATTTTTAAACCGTATTTTTTGAACTAATTAAAACGTTTAATTATTTTACCAAAATAATTAAATAAAAGATCAAATTTGAAAGCCATCTTGTTACTTAGTGTGATTTTTTTATAATCATCACAAATCAACATGGGTGTCCTCACAATTGAATCAATGAACATTTAACAAGCAGAAATCTGCTCGTTAAGAAAAGCGCGAATATCAAGCCTTGATTACATCATCAAAATTCTACCATGAATTTATGCAATTCCTCGAAGTCTGCCAATTTTGCACTAACAAAATGCGCATCGTTCTTTTAAATAAAATTCTGAACATTTTTCAGGAATCATGGTCACGAGTAAAAATACAATAAAAAAACGTTATCTTTATTTTATAAAATATAACGTTTATTGGACTTTCTTAAAGTTCTCTTAATAAAATACAATATATTAATTATATTTTAGACGAGTGCCTGAGGTTTTTAAAGTATAAATAGACACTATTGTAGATGATAAGTCGAAAATTTCTTATTGATGAGATAGCACGTACAAAGCAAATTGATGTGATGAAAATACGCAAAATAAATATCTTATATTTATCATTCTTAACCGAAATAATTATTCAGAAATTTCATTTTATAGAAAAATTAAATTGCTAGTAAAATTAAGTGCTATGATCCTTGGAAGAAATTTAAATATTACAAATTTCGTTATATAATTTCGCAGAGAATTTTCATAGTTTTCATTGTCCAATTTCAATCTCTATTTACAATTGAATGTATAAACGTGCCAAGTAATTAATAGCAAATGGGTAGTTACCAAAAGGTACGTCGTTTCATATTTATTCACGCGACGAATTGAAAAGGACGTATGTATTTAAGTGAAACTTCGCGCGACTAAAGTCACAAGCCTTATAAGATAAATGACATTTTCACTCGGCATTATGCTGGTAAAAAATATCCAAATCTGATAAAAATAACGGCTTTTATACAGTTACGTACATATACATTTACGTAAGCTTTTCACCAATCACGCTAGACTGTTACAATCTTACCCTAAATATTTTGATGCGTTAGAAAAAACTCGTAATTGCACACTTGTGAAGGATCAGAAATTAAAGAACAGTCAGCATTTTTGGAAGGCTGGCCTCTTATTAGGAACAGTTAATGTATCAAAATAAGGAATTAAGTGGCAATTCAAGTAAAGTTTAAATCGACAAAAAGGTACCCTAAAAAATATATACTCAACGAAGAAAAAATCTTCTAGGCAAAAAATCCCCACTTTCAATTCATTGGACCTCATTTGCAAAATCCCTTAGGTTCCATCGCCTTAAAAGTTACAATTATGTTAGAAGTTTTCCTCGATCAGTGCGTTATGAGCAAAAATGAAGTGCAAATAAATAAGAATTAAGTCCAACTATGATCCTCGTTCCAGAATATCGAATAAATAATCACCCAAGAAATTCAACAATAGAAGAAATGAAAAATGATAATCAAAAAGAGCGAATGCTCTGTTTAAAAAAGTCTTAAGAGTTGAATTCCCTGTATAGGAGGGGTACACAACTTTGAATTTCGATTCTGTAAATTACGAATTAAAATAATTATAAAATAATTGTGCAATTATGAAAGAAAAAAGTATTGCAAATAATTGCAATGAACGGTCCCCACAGAATACAAACGTATGTACCCCTCTCGAATCTGCTGAATGCCCCAAACATATTCAACATCATTTTTAACAGTTTATTGTTTAATTTATATCACAATGTAGCAAAGCTCTCGCTCGCCTTCACCTATTCTCCATCAAATGTCCACTTTCCTGAGCTCGATTAGGCAAATCCGAATTGACTGGAGTCGGTTGCACTTCTGCTCTCGCAACCGGAACAGCAGCTTCCTCATTCCTCCTCATATCTGGCGATGGTGCATTATTCTGCACCTTCTCAACCTTATATAAAATATCATGACAAAGAGGACACCTATCCTGCACATAAAGCCACTTTCTTAGACAAACTCCATGGAAAAAGTGGCTGCATTTGGTAATCTTCGCGCTTTGCATTTCCTGGTAACAGATCGCACAAACGTCATCCAATCTCCTCAATTGCTCCGTATCAGCTTCTGGTAGGGAATTAATCTTGTTAACAGCAGCTCTCCTTTTCATAAAAATACTCCAACCGGCAGTCGCTTCGCAGTAAATATTAAAATATGCATGGATGCACATCATGATAGCTCTGATCGCGCCTCCAGATTCAAAAATGAGGATCCAGAGCCCGTTGAAGAAGAGGACAACCCCAAAAGCAAACTCCACTGTGTTTCCAAACGACCTGATGATATAGACACAGTCGTCGAGTTGTTCCCAAAAGGTGCTTCGGTAAGCGTCAAAGAGAAAGAGAAAGTAGATCGCAAGAGAGACAATCACCTTGACGATGACCTCGATACTGAAAACGGAAACTGCGAGCATCCAGGTGCTGATTGTGAAGTGGGACCAGAGGAAGATCAGAAGAGACGTTGGGAAGAAGATGAGAAAGGTGCAAACTGCTAGAGCCCGAAGGTGTCTGTGAAGAGCGGGATTGTGGGAAGCACTTAAGGACATGAGAAGAGGATTGACGGTGTTATGGACAAAGTGAAGGATCGCTGTAAAGAGGAGGCAGAAATTTCGATAGAGCCTAACGATGCGTTTTTCCCGATCAAGGGAAGTTAAGCCGGTTTGGAGAGCGAGAATGTAAAAGAGGATGGCAGAGACTGTACCCATATTTTTGTCATCTTCATCGGCTGTGAGAAGCACCCAACGGAAGAAGGAACCGATGTAGTGGCAGATGAGGGAGATGATACTCGTCATTCCTAGAAGAGCTGTTAAGGTTTCACAACCGTTGACTAAAAGCGTTCGGATCATTAAGTAATAGGTGAAGGTGTCCTCTCGGTAGTGGTTTCCCATTATTTGAATGACCTGTTCAAAGACCCGAAGAAGCCAAAAGGTTCGAAGGACGCATGGGACGTTCAACCGATTCCATTCATTCTCGACGAGGGCGGAAAGACCGAAGTTGCTGATGAAATTTCGAACGTGTTGGTAGCCTTTATATATTGTCTTCAGCATTGATATTCCGTAATACCATATCACGAATTTTGAGACTCCTAGGGGAAGGAGTGTAGCGAAAACGGGCGCGTGATATAGGACGAAATTCTGAAATAGTTAATACAGTTTTATTTAATAAAACTTGAACAAAATACAAAAAAGGTTTAATCATTTTGAGAAACTTACTGGTATAGGATGAATTCCTAAGATAGAAGGTGCCATGAAGCTAAGGACGAGAAGCTTCTGGACTAAGTGATGCCTTGGAGCGAGATGAATGTAGCAAAAAATGCTAGCTAGCACACACTGGAGAATGTAGTTCTGAATTACGATAAGACCCGTTCCATATTGCATCAGTTCTTTTAAATTTAGACAAAGGATGTCGTCCAAGATGCTGGTCTCTCCTCCTTTGTTCATTAAATACATGTTGATTGCCTTAATTGTACTAACGTTCGACCAATACGATATGAATATTACTCCCACAGATATCAGGTACAAATATACGACTACGAGATGCCTCGTTGAGAGCATAAACATGCATAAAGAAGCGATGCATCCTGAAAAATAAAAAGAAGTTAAGTTATTGTAAAGAAAATTTCAAGTATATAAACTACTTATTTTATCCAAAAATAGAGTGATTTTACTTCAAAACACTGCTTTCAACGTTATACGTAGTATAAATGCCTTTTTAAAAAAGCAGTGACCTAAACGAATTAACGTTATAACGTAGCGTGAAGCAGAAATAGACGAATTAATTACTTTCCAACTCATTTGTTTTTTTAACTCTTTTCTAAATAAAAGTTGAAACAACACTAAAAATAAAGTTGACATTTAATTTAAGCGTGTATTTAAGTAATGTCGACAGTGTCCTTCACGGGCGATTTCACGCTCTGGAAAGGAACTAGTCTTGATACTTCTCGTAATTCTTAATAGATTTATATTCGTACCTAAGCAGCAGGCAGTGACTTTGAAGGCTGTCATAAAATAGATCTGGTACGAATCGAAGCTCAAGTGTTGCAAAAATGGCTCTGACGATGCTGAAGCAATCGAACCCACAAGAGAATCCGATACGTCTATCATCGTAAAATTCTCTTGAGTTTCTTGAAAGTCGGTACCTTTTCCAGAAAATCCAAGACTGATCCTTAGTAACTCATCGATAATAAAAAGGGGTGGCACCCTCATTATCACGTCCGCAAAATTCATGAGCCACTCTCGCACCGTTACTTCCATTTTTCAAAATTTTTTTGCACTCCGGTATTAACAATGAAGTTTTCTTTTAGTCAACAAGTACAAGTCACTTTCAGGAACTCGTTTGATTTACCATTTTAAGCGTCCAGACCATCAATTCGCGTAAACGTTCCGATGGCCTAGTGAACCAAATTTTATAATTATTAAGTTATTCTTCAAGGCCAATGTATTAGTAATTGCGTGCAAAAAAAATATAGTTGTAAATAAATCAATAAATTAATACCAGGAAAGAGATATGAAATGGTAATTTTATTTTACAAAAAATAAAAATAACTTGGTGTTATTTTTATTAATTTGTTGTTAAATTTAAACGAAATTAATACAAATATTTTTAATCTGATTAAAAAATTGCAAATTGTTTTTAAAATGCATTATTGCATTGCATATTTTGGGATCTACTTAAAGGTGAATGCTTATCTGCAACCAAACAATATACGTTTGTTTGTATAGTTGGAAAGCAAATTAAATGGCACAAGTTTTAACGAAAAAGCTACGTGTTCTAGCATATGGTCGTATTTTGTGAGGTAATTTTTCAACATATTTCATAAGGGATAACTCAAAAATCTTCGTCTCAGTTTTGATTTCAAATTAATTAATGCTTTTTAATTCTTTTCAACATGGCGACATAATTTTGCGAATGTTTTCCGTCTTGACGTGCCAATAATAAAAATTCAAATGCTGAAAAAGCGAAAATTAAGTTATTCTCAGGCACGAAAAGTTTTAAAAACGAAACTGAAATATGGAAAAAATTATAAAATTTTATGCAATAACATAAATAATAATTTACAAATGTTAAATCACTAAACTTTTTTGTTAAAAAAAAATCTTAATGAATAAAGTAATTTACCACTTTACATAAGAATTATATGAAGATGCTATTATTTCAACTGTGGCGTATAATTAGCGACGTATGTAATAGAGAAACTGAAATTTAAAAAAATAATTGCCACAAGCGCTTATAAAAAAATACGTCATAACTTAAGCAATTATGGTTATGCTATAAAATATTTATGTAGATTCAGTTCCATATGTAGATTGATCTTTAATTTTATGCTCAAGATTTTGATTAGACTTTAAACGATTTTATTTCTTTTGAAGAAAATGTGTAATAGATAAACAGTAAATGCAGTTATTATTTCTGAATTATCCTTACTACAACCCAAACAATAAAATCGCTCAAATTATCATCACTCCTTATCGAAGAAGATTAATGAGTAATTAATCATTCTTAAAAAAGAATCGAGGTAATGTGGAAAATAATAAGAGATGGAGTAGATGGATTGCAAATGATTAAAAATATCATCATTACTTTTAAAGAATACATATATGAATACAAAAATTTAAAAACATTTAAATCTTCAAGGCAGAAACTTATAAAAGATGAATGTGTCCATTGCGAAACTTGATTGTCAATTCCATTAAAATTAAACAAAGGCAAAGAAAAATACAAAGCACTAATACGTCAACGAAAGTTATAGATTCTCGAACTTTGTCAACTGTGTTGATTTTGACTTTTGATTCGGAGCAACGAGGAAGAAAACTATTTCATTCGTTATCTCTTTATCAAACTTTCATAAAAACCAATTTATACTTAATATTCAGAAGTGACGATGAATGACTTGTGCGAAAATCCATCAAATTTCAAAATCCTACGTACTCATTAATTTTATCCCGGACTTCGTTTTTCTTCTACGTGGACTTTGGAACTTCAATTTTCTGTTGACACTCCACTGATTTTGAAAACTCTAACCCAATGCTTGATTTAATTAAAATTTCGAGTTTAACGGAGATTACGGACATTAGGATGACAGATCCAAAGACTCCCGCATTGTTTCAGCATGATTTTCTGTGTACGCGTTCACATTTCACAATCAGTCTTTAAGTTGATGAGGCAACTCTTTTCCAGGGACGTCAAATGAAAATTTTAGGGACGTCAAATGAAAATTTTAGGGGCCCCCACACTGCCCCACAAACCTAAAATACGGCGCGTGTTGGCTTCTCACTGGAGAAATTCTGCCATTGGTCAAAATTTGGCGCGCGATTCAAAATTATCAAATTAAATCAATTCGATTTTGAATCGCGCGCCAAATTTTGACCAATGGCAACATTTCTCCAGTGGGAAGCCAATGTGTGCTGATAATGTTGCCATTGGTCAAAATTTGGCGCGCGATTCAAAATCGAATTGATTTAATTCGATAATTTTGAATCGCGCGCCAAATTTTGACCAATGGCAGAATTTCTCCAGTGAGAAGCCAACGCCATATGAATTTGTCGTGTTTTCAACGGATATACAAAAAGAAAGGGTGTTCGCGATTTTGTAATTTCTACAAAGAAATTAATTCATATAACCACTAGTGATCTCATTTGAGTTTTTAATTATGATTAATTTCACAAAGATTTAATCCTTTTTGTATATGAAATGGGATTTTCGAACACAGAGGGCTAAATTTGGACAACTGTCAACCATCATAACCTCAATTATTTCGCACTTTTATTGATTAAAATTGCTCTATTAAATACGTGACACTTATAATTAATACATTAACTGTATACAATGCGTCTCTCTATTATGTTGACTTCATAAAGTCTAATAATTCGAAACGTGTTGTTTTTGTGCAATCAAGGCATAATTTAAAAGTGAAAAAGTGCGGGAAATATGATGAGGTGCAAATTACACTTGAAGAGAAGAAAAGACTGAATAGAAATGTTGTTTTGATTTGTGCTTATCGTGTAGTATTATAATAATTTGCATCATGGTGCTTTGGATAGTATTTTTGGCGCTAACTGATATGAGTCTTGGATCTGCTCTAAACAGTAATTACTTTTTATTACACAATATTATAAGAGGTGAAAAAATTAGCGTAGTTTTAATCATTAAAAAACAATCTTTTCTTTCACCAATTGTCTTTTGACTTGTTTTATATTATAGAAATATAATCTTTGTATGATTAATATCATTTAAAATCTTTTATATTAAATTTCAACTCTAGAAAATATTTATTTTCAGCATATGATGATCATGGCTACTGTGCACCTTATAGTGGGAAGATTTGTCAAAAGTACCTTACTGGAATTGGCAAGGTATGGTTTAATGACACACACGATAATCCTGGTGGATGGTTAAATGAGCAGATCACAACTGATCTCTGGAAAGAATTGATCGAAAACCTAAATGAACCATGTCGTTCAGCAGCCGAGGTACCACTATCTTCATTTTACTTTAAAAATAACTATATTGCCAATTTCAATGATTTTATCTCTTTTAACTTCAGTACTTTTTCTAAACAATCCTAATGTAATTTTAATCTTTCAGAAAATGCTTTGTTTGTATGCATTTCCACAATGTCGAAGAGCGGTTGGTCTGCCCCTTTGTTACGAAGATTGCATGGCTGTGCGACACGAATTTTGTTTTAACGAGTGGGCACTTATCGAAGACAATAAAGAAAGAGGAATTTTTATCAGATCTCGTGGCCATTTTTCACTGCCAAACTGTGAAAGTCTTCCAAAAATTAAGAATGATACGGTTACTTGCTCAAATATTCACTTGACTGATATGAATCAAGATCTCATTACTTGTAAGTTCTCCTTACTTTTAATTAATTTTCGTAATAAAATTGTTTTCTACTTTAATTTAAGAATGAATAAACTCATGTTCTTCACTTTGTAGATGACTGTGTTCAAGACAACGGACGGTTTTATATGGGCAAAGTCAATAAAACGAAAAATGGTCTTGATTGTCAATCCTGGAGTTCTCAAGAGCCACATTCTCACGATAGACCTCCTAATGTATTTCCACAAATTATTAACGGTGAAAATTACTGTCGAAATGCAGGTGGAAATGAACCGATGCCTTGGTGTTTTACTATGGACTCTAAAATACGATGGCAATATTGTGACATTCCAAAATGTGGTATGTTATCATATTCTCCTTTTTAAATATTTACTTTCATTTTTGAATACATATAATACCTTCATTTCTAGATAATTCGACGGAAGAGATTTCAAAGATAGACCCGAAAGACTTATCAATAGAAACTTTCTTTACGCCAACTTTGATTTTGATTCTATCATTCATTGGATTTTTAATAATTATCGTAACCTCTCTTGCATTATTACTAAGCAACAGATTCCAAAAGCACCATCAAGGATACGATCCAACAGAAAATCAGGTACTTCGATAATGATGAATATCTAATTTGATAAATAAATAACGAGAACCCTTATATAAAACTTGAATTATTTTAATTTCAGGACGTGAATATTGACCTGGACAAGCTTCCAAGCAACGATGCATATCACAAAACCGGGGCACAGCTCAATCCAAAATTAGAAAAGTTAGAATTCCCTAGGAATAATATCATTTATATCCGAGACTTAGGTCAAGGTGCCTTTGGTCGAGTCTTTCAGGCAAAAGCCCCTGGCTTGGTCCCTGGCGAAGAATTTTCTAATGTTGCAGTAAAAATGTTAAAGGACGAAGCTACTGACGATCTCTTAGTCGATTTCGAACGCGAGGCATGTTTGCTTGCAGAGTTCGATCATCCCAACATCGTGAAACTACTCGGAGTTTGTGCTCTCGGTCGACCAATGTGTCTTCTTTTTGAATACATGGGTCGAGGCGATTTGAACGAATTTCTACGGTCCTGCTCTCCTGGCAACTACATCGTCCGCAACTTCGAGAATGATGGATATTTTACAGATTCTCATGTGACGCACATGGATTTAATAAACATTGCAAGACAGGTGGCTTCTGGGATGGTTTACTTATCAGATAGAAAATTCGTTCATCGCGATCTCGCTACCAGAAATTGCCTAATAAATGATCAGATGGTGGTGAAGATAGCAGACTTTGGACTCTCGCAGAAAATTTATCTCCAGGATTATTATAAAGGCGATGATCAAGATGCAATTCCCGTTAGATGGATGCCATTAGAAAGTATACTTTATAATAAATACACTATCGAAACTGACGTCTGGGCCTTCGCGGTCTGCCTCTGGGAAATCTTTAGTTTCGCACTTCAGCCTTACTATGGAATGACACACGAGGAAGTTGTTAAGTATATCAAAGAAGGAAATGTACTTCAGTGTCCTGACAATACGCCTCGAGCAGTTTACGAACTCATGAAACTTTGTTGGAACATGAAACCCTGTGATCGTCCAACTTTCAGGACGATTCACGATACGTTGGAAACCATAAAAAACGAGATGGAAGCTGAGAATAAATCAGAAAACGTACCCTTACGGATTCATGTTTAAATCAGAGGTTTGAGATTATTTATTTTAATTGAGGGCTGATCTTTGACCAAAGTTGAAGGGCCTAAAAATGGGGATGTAGATGAACGTGACTTTCATCATTTAGAAAATTAAAATTTATTTATTGGGAGAAAAACTTATTCTGAAAACTGAGACAATATTTTTCAGTTGACTTTAAGATGAGGGGTACCTAGTATCGAAATTTTAAGTTATGCACTCATCATTTCAATAGATAAATTAATTTAATCTAAGAGTTAAATTGGTTCTATAAAAGAAATTACATAAAAAACCAATTTGTTCTTAATAGTAATTCATGAAAATTGAAAGTGAGTAGTTCGTTTTGTTCTTATGATAAAAAGAAGACTGTTTGTTGCTTCCGTTAATTTTTAAAGAATATGGAAAATTATTTTCGTGATAGTACATTCCATTTTGTCAAGAAATTCCCAATTACAGAACAATAAAATGTTATTAGGGGAGAAAAAATGTCCAATATTCTCTATAAGATTTAAAATTTATCCAGCCTAAGAATTTCCACTCTAAGAGGAAATTTTATGAAAAAATGGAGAAAAGATCTTTATAAATACATATAATATTTAACAAAAATCTTAAAAGACTCTTATCAAAAATAAACGACACGACTTCTCGATATTATTTTTGATGATGTAACTACTATAAAAAGAGAGAAGAACTGAAATTGATAGGATATTTTCTCCAAAAGAATAATAAGACTGCTATACAGCGATCACAATAATTAAAATACTAAAATTGAATGCATTTTCAATTATACAGATTAACAAACATTCGTTTTTCGTACACTGCCTTGTCAATTGCATTTTTATATTTCAGAAGGCTTTAAATGAATATATTTATTTGAAATTCAAACTTTTGTCACAGATTTTGCTTAGTCTGAATTTGAAATTTTTCAAAGTGATTATAAATGAGACTTTATCAACAGACTGAAAGACTTTTTAAGGAATCGCGAAAGTTTCATGGACGGAGGATTTCTGTATACAGAATCCTTAAATATCTTTTGCAGAATAATTGATCTTTGATCGTAAAATTAATGTAAAGTATAGAATTACAAAATTTAGTTTCTAAAATTGAAAATAGATATCGTGAAATGCGTACACGCAGCTTTAGCGTTATTTTTAAGCTTCACTGACTTTCACTTTCAATTCTACAATAATTATTCACTATTCTCATTCTCTTTGTGTATTTCAATGTTTGATTAATGTTTTATAAAATTTAAACAAAATGTAAATGTTTAAAAAATTGTTAATTTTTATCTTTTAGCTGTTTTTAATTTTAAATTAGAGCGATTTCGATTTTAAAAATATTATAAACTTTATTTTTCATTTATTAATTCAAATTTTTCTTCGCAAATTGTTCAGAGTAGGAAAATCAAAATATTATTCAAATATCGAAATGCATATCGCTTTTTCTCTTTCACGTGGCTCAATATTTGTTTATAATTTAAAGTCCTTCTTGTATGTGTATTTACTGTCTTTATGGTAAATGTATATTGAAATATGTTATATTTATACATATATTTCCTAATTGTTAGGTGTTAGTATCGTTGATATACCAAAAAGGCGAAATACTTTAAATACAGATTGCTTCTGTAACCAATGAAGTGCATGCACATGGTTAGAGAATCACACTGTATATAAGAATGAGATATATATTATTATATTCTAATACTAAGGATCTTGTTACGAATAATTTAGACTACCTGAAATTCAATAAATGTGAATTACAACAATATTTTTACCTATCTGTAAAACTAAAAATTGTATGAATCTCTCTCAGACAAAAAATGGGCTTTTATATTCTTTTCAAAAAAGTATTTTCGTTCAACTTTTTTAAATTTTATAGTAATTTTAAGTCTAAAAAAAGAGTTAATTACATTTAAAGTTGGAGTAAAATTTTTTTCAACATTCTACAATTCTACATTTGTAAATAGTCTGTAGATTCATTTTATTTTAATCGTGTGTCGCCTACGTACCTACTTTGCATTTCTATTGTTTTAAAAGCCTTTAAAACTTTTAAGCCCATTTTAATCTTGATGTACACAGAACACACGATTACCTCAACCTTTCGAAAGAACTTCTATCGTATATACATATATAAAACTGCGAACCATTACAAAGTAAAACCTGCCAAGTCCGCATTTCAGAAAATGTTTTATACAAATATTTACACAACTTAGGAATGTTAATAATATAAGTACTAATTTGTTTATGCGATTTAATAATTTTTAAAAAGTATGTACTTTACGTTCGACTGATGATTAAAAATCTTAATTTTTAGTATTTAATATTTTTAATTAATATTATAATTAATATTTTTTTTATATTTAAAGCTCAACAAAAGACGAAAATTTCGCCTTAGTCTATAGGTTTCAAGAATCTTTCTTGAAATGAATTATGTAATTATTTTGACAATTATAATAATTTCATGCATCCTGACTGTCTGCAGATTTATAATATAATTTTTTAAGTTCTTTTGTCTAATAGACGATATTTGATTTCCAATCGAATATTTCAGACCGTATATAATTTAGCTGTAAAACTACCACCAGATTCTGTGATTGTATTTATTGAAGTTAAAGGCTCTACTTATCCAGAAATCATAATGAGCCTAATGCAAATTTTAACAAGAATGTCAAGAGTAATTATTAATTGGTTTTCATTACTGAAAACAAAACTCTCTGATAAATATCACCTCTATAAATTTAAAACGTTTTAAATTTAAATTTGGAACGCTTTCAAATTTAGAAACTGTGCATTTTTTTAAGAGTTTAGATTCGAATGCATTCGAACCTAAAATATAAAAAGTTCTCTTGTAAAGTTTAAGTATTCTCACGTAAAGCAACGTTAACGTTATATCTTTTAAATTTATAAAAATGGTATTGGTGTTACATTAGTACCAAAATAGTATTTTATTCGCGTTTTAGTTAATAATTTTAGTTAGCTATATGTATTTCACAAAATATAAATCTGTTTTAAATAATAAAAATTAAGTTTTTACAGATGAATTTTGTATAATAAGTGAAGAACGCAAATTTTTAGTAAAACTGAGTTAACGCGATGTTAAAAGTTAAGAAACTTAAAAATATTATGACTCCGATGTACAACTTTTACATGAAATAAATGAATGATTTCATAATAACTATTGTCTTCTTTTACGTCCTACAATTATTATTATTTTTTTTTATGAAGAATGGTAAAAAGTAAAATTATTAATCCAATTTTTATACTTGAAACGTTTAATATGTAAAAATTTCGAATTTAAAACCATAAGAGTTGTGAATATTACATCAACACAATATTAATATGGACTTCAGATATCAATAAATAAAATAGGCCTTTCAGCTTGATACAATTTATTTTCAGCTTAAAATAAAATTATGATACAAATATTTGGTTCGGTGATTACATGTGTACATAGAACGTATAATTTACACGTATCGGCTCAGTCCGATAAATTCTATAAGCCATTTCGAGATCATCGCAGTCATAAAGATATGAGCCAAGCCAAAAATTTATATCTGAATTTCTTATTTAACTTTATTTTCCTACTTTTATCTTTCACTGACTCTATGGAGTCTGACATTCTAAATAAAAATGAATTAATACTTTTTTTTAATTGTTTAAAAAAACTGAAATAGACATTTGAAAATAAATAAGTACATGATGTAAAGAATTAATAAATAGAAATTAGATAAATACAAGGGGTGTCTACCGATATTTTTAATTAAAAAAAATTGTTCCAAACATTCTAATTTTCAAACAGAAGTACTTCAAATTTTATTGTGCTCTTAGTAGACCCCTTATTAAAAAAATCATCTTATTTCATGTTTAATTTAAAAAATGTTCTTCTCATATAATAAAAATTATTAAATTATCCCAGCAGTTGCAAAAATATATAACCAGTTCTGATAACATCATTATACATTGTAATATAATATTCATATGATTCATTTTCCACTTTCGGTATAATATTTACTATTTGTAAAGTGCTATGAGAACAAGTGTCACATTATATTTCTGTCGCGATATCTAGGCAAAATATCGTTTGTCCAATAGATCATAAAATTGCAACAAATTGTTTTAATTCTATACTTTTCTTATTGGTTCTTAAGAATATAAAATGCAGTTTTTAAGGAGCAAGATTTTTCTGGACTCATAGAATTTATACATAATTACATAAAAAAAAATAGACGATATTAAATTAAAATGAATACTTAAGTATTTGGATTTTTTGTTTTGATTGCATAAGTACTTATGACAATACTTACATCTTTGGTAAAGATATAATTAATTTAAAATCAAATTGGATATTTAAAATTAATTCTTCAAAGCTTGAAGTGAACAGTTAACATGCTTAACATCTTTATAGTTTTTCAACAGATTTGAAAGATGACAATTTTAGATGTACGAGAGATTCAGTGTAAGTTGTCATGAAGTTTACAAATTATAATTACCTAAAAATATTACGATAATCACAAAAAAATCGAAGACTGGAAAAACAACTAAAACTTACTATAAATACTTTGCAATTCGCTACTTATACCTACAAACAGACTTTAGGCTACAAAATCACTCCGTCTTTAATAATTAAGAATTATATTAAACAATTACGTTCTAAAACTTAACAGGCATTTCGAAAGGACCAGATTTACTAAATACTTAAACATTAAACATATATAAAATTTTAATGTCTAAACTTATAATATTTAAAATTGGGAATATAATCTTTGGAATATTAAAAACTTGACTTTGATTATCTATAACAAGACACAATAAAACTCTTTTTTTTTATACTATCGAATTATAAACTCACATCGTTCGTATAGGAATACTTTTCCTAAAGTAAAGTGCCAAATCTATTCTGTCAGAGGGAATAAATTTCTCCAAAAGTTTCCATTTATTTTTATATTAGGAAATATTTTCGGATATGGGAAAAAATGTTAGAGAAATCTATTCACTGAAGAACACGAAGATTATTTCATGCATTGCTCAACACAATTAGGTCTTCAACTTAAATTTAAATAAATTGGACACAATAACAAGATTATGAAACTATAAATAGGTCATAGAAAAAGAAAAGTAGAACCAATTCCTTTTCATGAGAGTGAAAAATCGTTGATGTAGTCTTATAAAAATGTTTTTTTTTCTTTTTTTTTTTGGAAAATGAAAGTACTTGATGAGAATTAAAAGCTGAGTCAGTATTTAAAGTATAAAGTTCACATTTTTCCCATTGATACATGCTTAATATTTTACCATATTTTGTTAACGTACACCGAACGATTATTCTCAACTCGTAATACATAAATATTTTCCAGAAAGTTAAATATTTTGTTCTGTGCTTATGCGTTCTGTATATGTTACTTACGTATACGTATGAGGTTTCAGAAGTAAAGAAATACTCAAAAATAGTAAATGCAACTAAATTTTTAAGAGTAGTTGAATCACGTGAATTGACTAGTAAATAAGAATTGAAGGGACTCTTAATGAAGGTACTTAGAAGACTTAGAAGGCATCCTTAATATTCTGAAACTGTTTAATGGCTACGTCGACTGGTAAATCGAACTTATGATTCGTAAGTCGATCAAGTGTGTGAAAAGCATCTTGGAAACCTGAAAGAAGATTTAAATTAATATTTTAAATCTATACTTATAATATTTTTTTACACTATACATTTATTTTATTGCAGTGAATTTATAAACCTACCAGTCTTTATAACGTAACTCCAAGGCATATAGTGTGTTTCTAATAAATATTGACATTGCAGAATCAATTTCAGCCACACGACTAGTTTATTGGCGCTACAAGAGAGATAAAAATAATTACAATGCACTTGTCGATACTTGATTAAATGTTGAATTAAAGAATGATATACTCACTTCAAAGCTGCACAAATAAATGCCTTAAAGTGGGTGTCGTAGCTTCTCTTGTAGGGAGTGTGAGATGTGATTATGTTGCCGATAGTTATTAATAAGCTCTATAAAAGGGAAGTTATTATTCGGTTAATATTTAAGCAGTATTTTAAAATACAATGGTAGATGTAGAATAAATTTTTTTAACCTGTTTAGAGGAAACTGCTCGACCTCCAACAAGGTCTAAATTAAAGCTCTGGGAGAGTTTCTGAGCAGGCGCAGAATTGTATCGATGTCCATTCTTGATTTCATAATACTTCAAAACTATCAGCCACGCATGCATGGAACTGCTACTGTTGTGACTTCTCTGTGGAAAGCATCCAACAAACGGAACGACACTGTTCACATGAACATCTGTACTTGATCCATGTTGCATCAAATCTCTAACAGCAATGGCAAGATGTTTCCTAACAGCCGAAGTGACCTTCGCGTTGCTCTGAGCGACTGGAGAGTCTGAATCTGAAGAATAGTCAAGGTCAAAATCATTATCATATTCCTCACTACGGTGCTCACTTTCTGCCAGGATCCCCAAAATATGTTCAACAGCGATATCCAAACGAGTTCGCACGTCTCGCCAGCTGCAGACAGAATTAGTCTTGAAGACCCTCCTTGATCTTTCGCTTCCACATCCAAGTTGCGATAAAACATACATGTGCAAAAGCATCAGGACTTTTCGGACAGTGTTTAAACTCTCGGTTCGATTTTCTTCATCTATTGGCCTTTTCTGGAAGGATTTTTTAGAGTACGAAGAAGCAGCTTGAGCTCCGTTTGTATGAACTGGACAAGCACAAGTGCAGGCTAGAGTTTCTGTGCTTACTTCACCCTGAAGATAATTTATAAAGCGTTCCAAGTCGGCAATTTGGGTTTTTAATTGACCCACTAGTTGTTCTTTCATCTTTAAAGGACTGACGATCTAAAAATGAAAAGTATTTTTTTTTTATTTTCACTTTTTAAGAGAGCGGAAGAGAGAGGGTAAGAGGGACGATAAAGAAATATGCACCTGACTTATCGCACAGTCTACTTGCCACCTCAAATCGTCTAATGGCAATTTGCAAAGATCGTCGACGTCAAAGTTCAATTTTTCTTTAAGATGGTCTGAAATTTATGACATCTTTTAAAATCCATATTTGGGAAATGCAGTTATAATTTAAATAACAACAAAATTGGACAATTATTACTGAACAAGTATATTTCAAACTTACTGATTATGATATTCTGTCGTTCAAGAACAACACTTTGAGGCAAATCTGCATCACCCGTTTCGTATGCGTATTTTTCTAGATCTTCTAGCTGTGATTTTAATTGGCTTATTAAATCCCTTTGTTTGGATCTTTGTAATGCCATTTTTGATTCAAGTTCAGCATCGTTCAGTTCTCCAAAATTCTGTTAAAATTGAACCTCTTCTTAATTATAAAGCTTTTTAATGAAAAAAATAAATACGTAAGAAATTACTGAGTAGAAACGTACACTATTTCTGCTAGAAGTGGGTGTAGACGATCTACTATCAAACCCTAAATTATTCGGAACATCAGGAATTCCTCTAAATGCAAATTCTTCTAACTCCTTGAGCAAGCTTTCTTTCTTCTCAGTTGGCGCATCTACTATTTGTCGAAGTCGTAGTTGAACCTGGAAAAATAACATTTAAATTTTATCATAAAAGAAGTGAAAATTTATATAAAATGTTTGTCGAAAATAATTTCCTTACGCTCCATTTTTACAATTATTTACCTGAGCAAAATGTGTTGTTAATGCAATCAACGACGAGTTGAGCGTCTCTTGTTCTTCTTCTAAAATTCTCAGCCTTTCCATGTCATAAGGCAAACTAAAAAAATATTTATTTAGATTAAAATATATCTTTTGCATAAGATAACTCTATACTTCGACGACTAACTTTGTTAAATAATGAATAATAAACAACAATAAAAATAAATAAGATTTATTTCAAACATACTTACTTTTCTAGCGAATGATTATATTTGAATTCACCCTTATATTCATCCTTAAATTCGCTCTTAAATTCTTTAAATTCGTCATCTCCATCGTTGGCACCAACAGGAGCCCATCTTTCTCCAAAAGGTTTCTCACTTTCATCGGAATTATAAAAATCATCATTTTCACAGGGCTTTAATAATTCTTCACCAGGTTTCAGCAACTCGTTCGTCAGCTCGCTAATTTCTTTCTCTATTTTTATTTCCTCTAGTTTTGTTTCCAAAGGGTACTCCAGGTTAAAATCCTCCATTTTCATCGACTATTTTTAATTCGATTTTCCAAACACTCGTTTATTTTCACCACCAAAACCCTACAGCCCAACTGTTTCCAGATATTGTTACTGTCCACATGATACATTGTACTTTAACTGAAAATATTTCATTCTGGGGAGGAACAATGCGGTTTTTATTACAATTTCTATCAAGATCTTCCAGAACTTCAAGTCTTCCGTTGACATCTGTCACTTTAATCCATAATTAACTTCTGCGCACGTGTGAAACGTGTAAAACCTGTGACGTCAATGTCAATGTGGTCGATTTTACACCGATTTACATTGTATCTTTAAAAAAATAATAAAAATGTTCTTTTTTAATGTAGGTATCTTACAATGACTTAAAATTTTTAATAAAAGCTAATAAATGTTCTTTAATTAAGTGGCTATATCGTGGTGCATTTACACCTATGCCTGCACCGGTCGGGCAGGCAGACAATTGTCCCCAGGCTATTCACACAACCAATTTTTTATACATAGTTGAAATTTAAAATTATGATAATGAATTTAATTTTTATAATATAATACATGTAAAAATAGATAAAATGCCTATTGCCCAACTCTCAAATGAATATTTCAGATTTCAAACGCTATATCATTTACAGATGAGTATTGCGAAGAGTTTTTTTAATCAATTAAATGCGAAAGAAAGTTAATTATCTCTGTTGTAAGTAAATATTATCTTCTCTTTATTATTATCCCCGAAGGGATTGTCGTCGTCAAATCCAGACATTTTGTGTTGAAATGGAGTTTATTAACATAAGTTCTTGTAAGAGCACAAATTAAATAAACTACCAGCGGTTTTAAAGCCGAC
>CAJFCP010000106.1:201975-232950 GCA_904066005.1 Synergus itoensis | reverse complement strand
TTTAATAACGCAATCATTATTTGGAGTTCGTTTAGAGGCAGAACCAATTTTAAAAGGAGAAGTTTGGGCTGATAACATTCATAAATTAGCCGTAATAGATGAAAAGGAAGGATTATTGGGTCATATTTATTGTGATTTGTTTGAAAGAGATGATAAACAAAATCAGGATTGTCATTTCACTATTAGAGGTGGACGATACCTACCTGATGGTTCTTATCAAGTGAGTTTCATAATGAAAACGAATTATGTAATAAAAATAATATCTAATTTATGTTTCAAGTTCTTAAAAAGTTTAAACGGATGTTTAGTTGAAAAATGATTAGGACTTGAAAATTAACCTCTATTTTAATTTTAATTTATTTCAGAATCCAATAGTCGTCGTAATGATTTCATTGCCTATTTCAAGATGGTCCGACCCTTGTTTGTTGTCTCCTTCATCAGTAGAAAATTTATTTCACGAGATGGGACATGCTTTACACTCTATGCTAGGTAGAACTCAATATCAACATGTAACTGGAACGAGATGTAGCACAGATTTTGCAGAAGTTCCCAGTATACTCATGGAATATTTTGCCAGCGATCCTAGAGTAAGTAAAAAAAAATAATACATAAAATGAAGAAGAATATAACTTTAATAACGCAATCATTATTTGGAGTTCGTTTAGAGGCAGAACCAATTTTAAAAGGAGAAGTTTGGGCTGATAACATTCATAAATTAGCCGTAATAGATGAAAAGGAAGGATTATTGGGTCATATTTATTGTGATTTGTTTGAAAGAGATGATAAACAAAATCAGGATTGTCATTTCACTATTAGAGGTGGACGATACCTACCTGATGGTTCTTATCAAGTGAGTTTCATAATGAAAACGAATTATGTAATAAAAATAATATCTAATTTATGTTTCAAGTTCTTAAAAAGTTTAAACGGATGTTTAGTTGAAAAATGATTAGGACTTGAAAATTAACCTCTATTTTAATTTTAATTTATTTCAGAATCCAATAGTCGTCGTAATGATTTCATTGCCTATTTCAAGATGGTCCGACCCTTGTTTGTTGTCTCCTTCATCAGTAGAAAATTTATTTCACGAGATGGGACATGCTTTACACTCTATGCTAGGTAGAACTCAATATCAACATGTAACTGGAACGAGATGTAGCACAGATTTTGCAGAAGTTCCCAGTATACTCATGGAATATTTTGCCAGCGATCCTAGAGTAAGTAAAAAAAAATAATACATAAAATGAAGAAGAATATAACTTGAAATTAAATTTAAAACCGTTAAAAATTTTTAAACGACCAATGAAAAAACTTTCAGGTAGTGAGACTCTTTGCCAAACATTTCCAAACTCAAGAACCAATTCCTCAGCATCTAGTAGACAAATTGTACACATCGAAAAGCGTGTTTCCTGCTTCTGAAATGCAGAATCAAGTCTTTTATAGTATGTTGGATCAAGTTTATCACAGTGGAGAACTCAAATGCGATAGCTCAATTATTTTAAAAGATATTCAAGAACAATATTATGGATTGCCCTTCGTGGAAGATACGGTAAGCAATTAAATAAACAAGAATTTCCAAAAAAAAAAAGAAAACAAAAATATATATGTAAACTAATATAATTTGCAGGCTTGGCAGCTGAGGTTTTCCCATTTAATTGGGTACGGAGCAAAATACTATTCGTATCTAATATCTAGAGCGATTGCTTCCTGGACTTGGCAAACATACTTTCAAAACGATCCCCTCAGTCGATCTTCTGGAGAAAAATATCGAAGAGAATGCTTAGCTCACGGAGGTGGTAAACCTCCATCTAAATTAGTCTCTGATTTCCTCAACAAAGAAGCTAGTCCATCAAATTTCGCGAAATCTTTAATTAATGAAATTGATATGAAAAACGATCAAGTACAAGTAATGAAGAAGAAGCTCTCCATCTAAAATTTGTTTTGACTTTTTCAGTACTGTAAATACCGACGTAAATTTTGTTCAAGCAGAAAAAATTAGTCTCATAAAATCATGAAAGAGAATAGAACTTTTTAAATTAGAAGCTTTAAACTTTTTTCTGTAAATAAAATATGTATTCGAAGAAAATAAATTTTTATGATAATTATCTAAGTGTATTGAATTTTTCGTTGCTTTTTATTACAAATACGGAACCTTAAGCTATTTACAGTGTTGACAAATTCTACGAAATATTACATAAAAATAAGTTTTGTAGCATAACCTATTTATTCAAGGCAAATGCAGTATAAAGTACCATATGAGATGAGAGTTTCAGTTTCCCATCGCGATCGGCTGCTTCCGATAATCAAAAAAACTCCGCGTTCTCTTGCAAAATTCGAACAACGTTCTCACGTTACTATCTACTGCATTTCTTCGCGATTGCATTTGTAATAAAACTCTTCGCCGAATTTTTCACTGAAATTCGCTATTCTCCCATTTCTTTCTGTTCTCGTTTATATAAAAGTCCCAGTAACAGAATCTAATCTATAAATAACACTGAGAGACAAAACTATAAATCATTGTACGATCCTTCCTCTTACAATTCTGACCAATTAATCTTACTCACAAGTACCCACTGGAATTTAAATAACAGTCGGTTCCCACAATTATGGAGTTTCGAGTTCATACTCATGTGACTTTTTCAATTAATTTTTTCTTTGATTTATTCACGCTTTTCTCTTATTCACACAAAATTTTTCATAAATTAAATTACATATAGATCATACATAGATGTTAGCAGCGACACCAAGGCATGAGATCACGCAGTCAGTACCGATTATTGCTCAATATTAGTTGGTTGAAAAGTTTTTTTGAATAAAAAAAAAAAAAGATCGAACAACTTTTTTAATTTGATCAATGATTGCACAAAGAATAGGTGCACTTTTAAAACCCTAATAGTGCTAAAGAAAAACCGTGTTTTCTAAAGAATAAGTTATGCATTTTGTCAAAAATGACTTAAACTTCCTTTTAAAAAATGAAAGAAGTTATACACTGACTTGGTGATTTTCTTGCAAATTAAAATAAATAAACAAATTAACAAAAATGACACACTTTTAGCCTGTCATATTTGATATAAAATAGTGTTTGTTTTAAAAACAAAAATAAGATAATTGGTACGAATGAATTTCTCTTCCCTGTGCCCAAATTTATCTATAAAGTATAATTTTGAAGTAAATATTATTTTACAAAAAGAAGCGAAACAGTGCGCGACTCAAGCTTGTGTTTTTGAAACTTTCCGCTTTTATTAGTTGTATTCAATAAATACTTTTAGTAACCAATCTCTTAAGAAATAGGCACGCGATGTATTCTGGAGAATTTCATCAAATACGGATGATTCTATAAATACAAGGGTGCCTTGTGAACTATTTTCACCAAAATGTTTTGCTAAAGTGATTTTTATCAGTCTCATATGAAAAGTGACAAAACAATTCAAACTTGACAAAAACAACTTCCAACATTTTGTTTCAAAGAAATTATTGTGCAGAGTCGTCGTCTTGTTTCGCTCGTACTTTTTTTTAACTATACGAATCTACTCCTTAGTCCGCTATGAAAAACCGCATTGCATAAAAAAAAACTCTTGTTATGTAAAACAGATATATTATTGGTGATATTTTTTTATATGCTTCTTTTTCAGCGGTATCTACAACCAACACAAAGAGAGAAAATAAAAAGCACTGCTCACGGCATACTCGTAAATGTCCAACGCTTCAGTACCTTTGTAGGATGGGAAGGGCGAGATTTCTTTAGAGTATCGCATGGTCAGGTCTTCTGATTACTTGCACTGATAACAAAAGATAACACTGACTCTATCGACAGAGTTCAATCCTCTAGTCGGAAAATTGCCTTTGAGGTTTCCAATCACCCATGTAAACCAGTTGATCTTGGTAGAAAACATAAGGATGTTCCACTTCGATGAGGTTTTGGCAAGCGGTTGAGGTTACGCGACGTAGTTGTACTGATTCGCATTATCTTTATCTCGCTCCATGTAGTCTCTGTCAATTAGAGACTCTATTCGCTTTTTCAGGTCCGCAGGCTGGAAATGCACAAAATAATTAGTTAAGACTCATTCAAATTTTCCCCATTTTGCATGACTTTTCTTTGACTATTATAATTTGTGTCTTCCACAGTAAAGTTCTTACCTTCACGGGAAATTTAAGTTGATTGTACAGCTCACTAATAAGGAGGTTGTGCGTAAGAGTTTTCCTCATTTTCATGATTCTAACTATAGCTGCATCTATTTGATACTGGCGATCCTGATACACTCTTTCTTCCGTTGCTTTTTGCTCCTCGTTCTAAAAAAAATCAGTAAATTATGTACTACGAAATAATGAATTAATTTTATATAAAATTTAAAATACGTATTTTAAAAATCAGTACCGTTTCTTTCATTTGGATTTGGTTGATCTTTATTCTAAAGAGCTTGTTAGTGAACTCCAAGTTAAAAACGAATCTATCATTATCCGCCACATCTCTACCTCTCGGGGTCTTCTGAAGAACTCTAGCTTTACCGCATGCCAAGGACTGCAATGTTCTCCTTAATTCGCCATCTTCGATGTTCGTTGCTGTTTTAATGTCCTCCAGCGACAAATTGTCAGCGTCATTAAAAAGAATCAAAACTAGCGCTTGAAAGAGTGAAACTTGAAGCTCTTTGTTACCCTTTTCAAAAAACAAAATATTTATAATTAGTCTTGAAAAATAATTTATCATATTTAGTATCGTCTTTATATCTTTTAATTAACAAAAATTACCTGACTGAACCAGGCTTTGAGAACACAATGACCTAGAGTAGGCTGCCATTGTAACTTTCTTCCACTGTGTTTTCCTAAATAGAATTTATTAAATACATCTTGGTACTGGACCATTTCCAAGGGTAAAGTAACTTCCATGACAGGATAAGTTGGCCAATATCCCATCGTAAGAATCGACACAGTCAAGTCTAAGCTACTCGCCGATAGTTCATTCTGTAAATTTCCCGCATACTGAAGAAAGAAATAATTGTTCAAATTATTAAACTTTACAAATTTATGAATCGAATTGAATTTAAACTTACTTGTTTAAATGCAATATTAATGTCTTTGCTGAGCTCCATGTCTTTGAACATTCCCTCGAGTTTGCTCGTGAATCCACCTCCGCATTCCTGTTTTAATTTTGAAAGCATTGACTTCTCAGCATCAACTGATGCCGATTTTCCGACTAGCAGACGCTTGGCCAGATCCTTTTTGTAGAACGCCTCAAAGACATCCTTTCCATGAATAAACCGGAACAACACCATGATTTTATCGAGTAACCGTTCCAATTCTTCTTCGGTCGCTTCTTTGTTACCTGCACGGAGCTTGCAATCTACAAACTTCGCTGAAAGTTCAAAAGTTGCGAGTTAGTAACAAGGAACTAGACAAATTTACTGATTAAATTAATTAGTAAGTGGATATACACCTATTAGTTCTGCTGGTTTATTTGCTCTTTGATTTATGAACGCCTCGAAGGCTTCTTTCAAACTATTCGCGAATTTTTCATTTTTGTGGAAACAAGTGTTGACTATGTTATCCATTTTGTCCTTGAAGTCCAAGAGCTCCTGAACCATTGTCTTATCCTTTTCGGGGTCTATGACTATCGTCTTTCCTTTCTTCTACCAATTAAAATTCGAAGTATTAGAATTACTTAAATTTATTATTTATTTTAATGATTAATCTCACCGTGCAGTCTTCAAACTTACCTTAATGTAACTATTAAAATTCAAGCACAACTCAGTGAGTCCATTCTTAATTCGGTTGTACAAATTATAAAGTAGGGACAAATCGTGGATTCTATTTTCGTCTAACAATCCACTTAAACCTTTTTGAAGAATGCTCGAAACATGCTCAGACAATAATTGCTTTTCCACCGTGTGAATGAGAGAAAATCTGGAAAGAGGTATTAATGATTAAGAAAGTGTTGGGCCTGTTAAAAGTATTCCTTTAAGGTTGCTAAGATTGGTTTAATTTTGAATAATTTAAATTTAATTTGGTGAAATTATTTTGAACTTTTACATCAATCAAAGTAACACGTTATTTCTAAAAACTTTTAAGAAGATATGCTGATTCGCTTTGGAAGTTATGGTTTCTTATTATTCTCGTGAAATCTTACTTTGTGGAGGTGTCAAGATAATGTAACAAACGCTCGTTTTCTTCTTGTAAGCGTTTATCTACGTGAGCCAGGTACTCAGGAACGTCGTGTTCTGTCATCAGTCGTTGACCCTCTGCCGAGTACAATCTTTCTGTTGCTTGAAGGAACCTAAAAAAAAATATTAGTCTTTGTTTAAAGAATTTATTTATTTCGTTAATCTTGTTCTTCATTTCATACTCATTAAAATTTGAAATCAAAAGAGTTAACATGTAAAGTTCATACTTAGTTTCGAAGGCGTCTTGATAAATTTGTAAGTCGGAGAGCATTCTCAGTAAAGATTTAAGAAGAGTGCGGTCTACTGTATCGCCTTGACGTTCTTTTTCTATGAGCATGAGAAGTCCTTCTACCGTTCGAGTTTGTACGAGGTTATTTAAAACGATATGAAGTCTGAATAAATAGAGTCCCATTTCCCTGTGGAAAAAAATTCGCTTTATACCTCTTTCAACAAGAAATAATACTGTCTTTTTGGTATTTCATATTAAAATTTACGTACCAAATTGAAGAAATACCGGAATTTTGCAGAACGTACGTTCTGTCAAGGTATAAAAAGATACTTCTAATCATAATCATTTGCCGACAATGCGACTGCCAGCATTCATTCATTTTCTTTAAGAAAATATGTCTGTCCATGGATTCTGCCACGAACTGCTCTATATTCGCCTTGACGTGGGCCTCAGTCAAGGTGGTTAAATTAGAATAAAGCGTCGAAGCCATTTTGTGATTACACATATTTTCAACTGCCTGGTAAAGTTCCTCCAGAGAATAGCCTATACTTTTGCTGGTTTGTATAGCCACGACAGCTTCTCGTAATTTTTCCCATGTTTCCTCTTGGTAATTCTCAGGTAATCTTGGTTTATCTGCAAAAATGGAATTTTTATTTGTTTGTATGCTAATTCTGGGATTTAAAAATCTTGTAATTTAAGTCCTTACAATCTCTATAAGCTTAATACTGATCTTTCACCTAATGTTTCATCAATGTATAAAATTAATAAAGTATGCGCTTTAAAATTACATAATTGAAATGCATGTAGGTAATAGGAACTGTAGCTTACTTTTGACAACCTAACCTTTAGCTTTCTGTTCCAAATACAAATAACTAGTTTCTAGAAAAAAAAAAAAAACTTCCTATAAAACAATATAAACAGTTTTTTTTTCAATAACAACAAAGCACAAAAAATTTCTATTTATATTTACGCTTAAACAAATGTTTTTTTATTAGAGAGCCAAGTCATGCAATTTCTAGAAAAGTCTGCACTGGTCGAAATCAGTTGATATGACGTTTTTAAAATGTAAACACATCAGAGAGAAATACGAAATCTCTAAAAAAAAAAAGTAAGAACACACTAATTCATTTTCAAAGTTAGATATATTCCAAAAATATGATATGCGTAATTTTCAATCGATAACGGGTATTTAAACATGCCTATACATAATTACATATAGTTTTCTTCAAAAAAAAAAAAAAAGAAAAGAAAAGAAAAAAAAAGAAAGAAATCGATACAAGAAAGCAATAACAGAACACTGCGAGCAAGAGAATTAAGAAAGTCATGAAAAACGATCAACGCCCTCAAAGCCTCTTTTAAATGATCAATTGAATTAGACTATGAGGAAAGTCTTCAAGGACGCTTTTACTTTTAGCTTTTAGTCTTTATAAGTCCTTGGGACAGGGAAAGGGTATAGATACATCGAAAGTACTTAAAACTTGACGTTTCGCAATACAAGGAACAAGAAAGGCAAAGTGCCAAATAAAAATGAAAATGACAAAGGTGCGTGCCAGCTGATTTGAAGGTTATGTGCGGGTGGTTCGCTTACTTTTGAAGTTTTTGATAATGAGTTTTTTGGCCGAACCAGGCTTCGAACTGGCTAAATTTGGCGTAATCTTGTTAACTCCGTTGGGATTTGCGACAGTTAAAGCAGAGAAGTTTGCCCTCTTCTGCGTATTGGTCTGCGCTGTGTCCGTCATATTTTCAATCTCGTCAATCGTGGCCGCCAAGGCAGAGTGTTTGGCTCGCTTCGAGGAGGCGATACCCGTGGCCGTCGTGTGATCCGTGGACGACGACCTTTTCACCTGTGCTATGCCCAGAAGCTGTGTTCTTCCGAGTCTAGACATATGCAAACATCACCTGGCCGCTGGCCCTCGCTACTTGTAGGAAAATTAATTTCCGTCGAAACACTGAACACTGCACTTTTCCGTCTTTTCCAATTAGTTTTTCACACGCACGATAAAAAAATCACATTTACTCGCGTTTCTGAACCGCACCACAGAATCTCGCGACTCGCGTACATATATTCATATATATATATATCAGAATATATTAATGTTCTAGGCGCAAGCGCAACAGAAACACAAGTGTAGTGCGCACGCATACCCGCCAAAATTCAAAAAAAAATATTTTCTGACAAGCCGTCAAGTTTTTGGTTTTTAATCTCGTCTTTTAGTTTGGTTCTATCAAATTTGTAATGCTTTACCCTCTTTATAAGACTTTTTAACTCCACAGTAAGAAATTACATCAACTTTATTATGCAAAAAATATTTGTTTACATACTTTCAGTTATTTGATCCCTACCTTACCGGCATTTTTTTCCCTATCCGAAGAGCGCCGAAGAGTTCCGAAGAAGCCCGAAAAGTATGTTCGACTCTGATTCTAACCTGTTCTAACTTCTAACCTATGTGCTGTATTATTTTTGAATTTTTGATAAACAAATAACGTTTTTAGCATATAAATTCTAAAAACTAAATATGCCACCTAAAAAAGCGGCTGGCGGTGCTAAAACTGGAAAATCGAAGCCGGCTGATGATGGTGACAAAGGAAAAGGAGAAAAAAAAGGAGGAACTTCAGTTAAAGTAAGAATTTGGCATTTGGTACCTTGTATTTTCTTGTAATACTAAAATAATGTTTAAATAGTTCGTAGCGTTTTTATTAGAATAGATTATTTACAAATTATTTTTAGGTACGTCACATCCTCTGTGAAAAGCAGTCAAAAATTTTGGAAGCTTTGGAGAAACTGAAAGCTGGACAAAAATTTAACGAGGTTGCTGCTTTGTACAGTGAAGATAAGGCGCGATCGGGGGTAAGTTGATTAACAACTCATTATTAGGTATTTAAATGTTTCTAAAAAGTATGCGTGTAAAGCGAACTTTAAGTTAAGTTCCAAAAGCATAATTACTCAAGTTCCTTTTCTTGTGCCTGTGCATTGTCTTTTCTTTTTGAAAATATTCAGCTATTCTCAGATTGCTATCAGTATAATAATTATTACAAAATAGCAGCGAAATGAATAAATATAATTTTAAAACTATTAGGGCGATCTTGGTTGGATGATACGAGGGTCTATGGTTGGTCCTTTTCAAGAAGCAGCTTTCGCATTGCCCATTTCGAGTCTGGGTTCTCCAGTTTATACAGATCCGCCGATTAAAACCAAATTTGGCTACCACATTATTATGGTGGAAGGAAAGAAATAAGATTGTAAATACTATTTTCTATAATTCTTACTTTCTTAATTTGAATAAATCACTTTCATATGTATTATATAAATCATCAAATCTTTCATCTATTTATTTTAATAATAATAGATATTAAGTAATAATGATAACTTACTTAATTTCGCAATATACTCCGGAAATCTAAATACGTGTATTAAAAATTTTAATTGATTTTATTAATTTAAAATATGACTTAAATATTTTAATACTATTTTTAATTTTAAATAAAATAATTTTTTATGGGTGAGCAATAAATAATACGCAATAAATAATTCTTAAAAAAAGAAACTATATTTGTTATGAGAAATCATACTGAAAAGTATAACTCAATACAGCACTCATACAACATAAATACTCCATTTAATCGGTAGTTACAAATCTATTTGTCTACGTTATTCAATTATGTGATGAAAGAAGTCAACAAAAGTCATTACACACTTTACATATATAAAATAATGAAACAAATATTATTGATGTCACCTTTGCAATAAATACATTGTTCATACAAACTACTCAGTCACTTCTCTTAATTATGTGGCTTTCTTACTCAGTATTTGAACTTCATTTATCAGTTTTATAAAGTATAAACCAGTTATCTTTTTTTTATAATTTTTTTCCTGCTATCGCTCTGCAAGTGTCAATTATTGAACAAATTTTTACAATGTTTTAAAGTCAGTGCAAGTATTGCGATTGCAGTCTCCTGGATGCATTGATTTCAAAATTTTAAATTAATAAAAATTTAAAGGCGAATATTGGGGTTGGTGAAACGTACGTATTTCAAAAGGGAGTCATTTTCTTCGCAAACCCATGGCTTTTTGTGATGGCAAGCAACGTCGTGCCAATTTACACCATCGTTGTAAAACTGGTTAAGAAGAGCCAGACAATTTTCGGGAGCTCCTCCCTGAATTGCTTCACGGTTGTCTGGTTGAGGTTTTCCAATGCTGAAAAATAAATTATGGTAAAATAATATTTACAGTTCTTCCAATGTAAATTTATTTTATATTATTTTACTGATATTCATATGAATATGAAAACTTACCCTCCACTTTCAGACCAGTCGTTTTGACTGCGATCATTGGTTGGAGCCAATTTTTGAAGTTCAGCAGTCCAGAACCATCCGTTGATGTGAAGAGGTTGAAGGTCGGGTCTGTCACAGCCCTTGAAGTCACAAAGGCGACCAGAAGTCCAGATGTATTTTACTTTGTCTACAAAAATGTAATTTAACGCCATGAAAGTCTTCATTGCAAGCATGAGATTCGAAAATTTCTAATTAATTAAAAAAAACGCTTCTTACTTTGTACGATGCGACTCTTGATAAACTCGTTCTCGGCTGAAGTTTCTAGAGAAACAAGGTCCATACAACGTTGTCTACAGAAATTTCTGCCAGAAAGCCAGTCTACTTCTTGTCCACTTGTCCTTGGGTCTGCCCAAGAGTAGTAATAACCCTTTCCATTGAAACGTTCATGAATGTTTCCTAGAAATAATTTTTAATTAGAAACATTTTTATTTTACTAACAACTGCTGAATAGTAATTTTTTTGTTCATAGCTATTAAAGTGATTATGAATTTAATATCGAAACTCAACAACTAAGATTTCAATCTCTGAACTCGTAACTAATAATTTTACAAGATTAATATCATCGACTCATCAAACATGTCATCATCATTGAATATTAGATTCCTTTCCCCTGCGGTAACATATTTAGAGATCTAAACGCCTCCTTATCTCCATAGACTTTCCCTTTTCGAAATGAATAAAATAATTACTATCAATGTACTAATCTGGAGAATCGACTCTGAACCGCAGGAAAGTGTTCCGGGTACCAAAAGGGTTTGGATCTGTCACGACTCGCTATTTATTTTACCTCTCACTTTTTAAAATTCATTAGAAACCTGATTTATTTTCTCAACTGGGGTTTTCCTTTCTTACATATGCTTCCTTGTTTTACTGCTTACTATTAACGATTACAGACACAAAAAACATGGACAAATTTATTTTAAGAGATCAAATACTTAAATTTGAGCAAATTTGAGTTCAATTTGAAAATTTGAAGGACTGGAATATCTTTCTGAGGTTTGAAAGATCTTGAGGTGTAGAGGAGAAGAGAATTTTCTTTGACAGAAAAAGCTATTGTGATGAGTGTTATTATTCGAGAAAGTTTATTCATGACCATTTATTGCCATTTTGTGTACCTATGAGTGGAGGTGAATGGACTTCGCAGGTGCGTTGACAATGGGCTATTTTTGTCACAGACGGTTAGCAGTGCGAACATTGCCCAAGAGTGGAATGTTATGTCAATGTGAAGAGAATAATTAAATTCGAGATGCTGGAAGCATTCACAAGAGCTGACGCCTAAAGTGAAACTCGCAAAATGACCTGAGAACCTCCTACTGCGACTGACCTACAGAAGAAGCCGCAGTCACGACCTAGACATTGACTCAATCTTAACGATGGCTTTCCCAAATGCAAACGAAGAAAGTTCATTATGAAATGCGAACAGTGTTCACGACTGGAATGTCGTATATAAACAATGGCTTCGACCGAATTGACATGCCACCCATTCTCAGAATTTTAATTTGCTTAATCTTTCTATTTGTCTTTTCATTTGACAATTTTTTATAATTTTAACAAGTTGTTAATAATGTTTTAATTTACTGAAGATTAAAAAAGTTTATTTATCTTCCAGGATTAAAAAAATTTTACTACATACAACTTATATTTTATATATTTAGTAGCCAATAAAAAATTCCAAAATTATATTTGGAACTGGAGAAGTTTCTTCCCAGAAAGTGCAGACAAGAGGTTGAAAATTAAAAGTCGAACATCTTATCGACCAAGGTAAAATCTATTATGAAAAATTAGAATTTGAAATAATTAGGAATGTCTTTAAATTTAAAGTATCTTTAAACTTTCAGGATTGAGGCTGTGTACCAACAATTTCCAGTTTATGGACTTAATCGACCCGCTTTTCGATTCAGGAATCAACACTTCCGGATTGATCCAATTGAGAAAGTGTCGCCTACTTTACTTCTGGTAATGGTGTAGCCCGAAGTTAAAATTACCAATTCAAATGCAGGTGTCATCGAAGTCGTCACCACGCTTTCTATGACCGTACAGGTAGGATGGGCCATGCATAAGTATAAAGGTAGTTGAGAATTAGTTTCTCTGAATTAGATTAAAGGTGTCAGAGATGATCAAAACGTTATTAGCTTACAGTGACTTCATAAAAAGGAGAGGCTCGCATGTTTTCATGATAAATCAGAAGAGAAAATCTTTTTAGAATGTTCCTAACAGTGAAGATGGATCCGATATTTTGTTTTATTCAAATTTATTCTCTGAACTCTTTAACAATTTCCTTATTTTTGGAAGAAAATATTTTTAACAAGATCTCAGAGATTTTAAAACTTTTAATATTTAAATATTCCTGTTTTAGATTCAAAATATTGTACATAAACTTTTATTGTACTTACTTTGGGCACATAGAGTTGGTACAGGCGGTTCTAGAATTCTCCCAGCAGGTTGAGGTTGAAATTGTGCTGAGGAAAGAGCGACGAACGCTCCCAGAATTATAAACCGCAACATCTTTATTTGTCTGCAAAAAAAGAATATTTTAAATATTAATTTTCCATTTCTTATCTAAAATTGCAATTGTTCCTTCTTAGAATTTTCTAATTGGGGTTATTTTATTCTATATTTCGCAAAATAGTTGCAGATTTATTTTTGTAAAATATTACAGTGATATGATTTCAGTTTAGTATTTTAACTAGATTCGATTTTCTTCACGAATAGTTGGCGTGACATAAATCTGCCAATAATGAAATAACTCTGCTTAATTAGATGTCGATAATGGACTTCGGCAAAGTTCCGAGCGGGCAACTTTCTTTAAAACCGGTTCCACGGTCCTAATATTTTGTAGGATGCCGGTAGGATGAAACGTGACTGAGTGACTTGAAAAACGAGAATACTTGAAATATGTTTCTTTAGTTCAAAAGATCACTTTACATATTGAATCGCTCTTTCGATCATTTCCCGCTACTTCTTACTGAATTCTTAGATGTTTTTTTTTTTAATTTGCATAAGTCCTTTAGAATTATATTAAGAGACTGCTAATATTTTTTCTATATGGATTCCACAGAGTGGTCAACGGTCAATGAATCCACATTTTTTGCTAAGGTGATGTAATATTTGTCTGAAGGTCTTAACATCAATAATTATTTTGAGTTCAAGTATTTGCTTTAACTGAAATATGAATTCGGACCCTTGAATTAGGTTTTATTTGAGAATAAATCAAATTTTAGCAATAGATGGACTAGCTTAAAATAGACTGTATTAAAAGTATATAATTTAAAAAAATAGTTACAAACATAATCTTCGAAAATGCTTTTGTATAAATAATTTATTTTCATACAATATATATCAAAAATTGTATTTGTTTTAAAATTTCTTGAAGACTTATAAACATGTTTATTGATAAACCAGTCACCAAAAGCCAAGCACCGAAAAATAAAAATATAGAAATTTTAAAGTTTAATACTTGTGATTAAAATCTATCTATAATATAATTTTTCTAAAAATTCTAAAGTGTAATATCACACATAATAACGATTTTAATTAAAAAAAAATATTATTGCTAAACTTTTAAAAATACCACAATTTTTTGTAAATACCACACAAAAATTGAAAGGCTTTAAGCTTTAAGAACTCAAATATTTTTCAAAAAAACACTTTAACAAGATACACTTAAAAAAAAAGGAGAAGTATCTCGATGCTTACCTAACTACGTTCTGACTTGAACTGCAACGCTTTTGTGGAGGCACCCCTATATATACACAAGGAGGACACCATTGATGTCCATTACTTTTACGATCGACGATCGCAGAAATTTTCAGAGTCGTTCATTCAGAATTGAAAAAGTATTTCATTCTAATAATGATAAAAGCTCTTCCTTTTAACTTATTCTAAATTTTGTAAGTGATTTTCAACCAATTAGAATTATTATATTACATACAATTAAAAAAAATTTTGTATGAAAGATTCCCAAAAAAAACCAGGTCAAATTTGATCCAGTTTAAAGCGTAAAGAATTTATTGTTTGTAAATCACAAGGAAGCGAGAAGGGTCTTTTTGTGTCTGGCCCTTTCTTTTAAAGTGGAGTGAATTATGACTCTCAGAAATTTTTGACCTAGAATTTATTCGCACATACGTCAAAGTGTAATTTATTTGAAAGTTTTAAGACACGGAAAAAACCTCTTCACTTGACCATTTCAGATTTTTAATTAGTGCTATTTACCTCTTAGAGTGAACTAATCTAACAATTTTAATTTAACTTAATTAATTAATTTATTTAATTTTTAATTTAAATTGTATACTTTCAAAATTAATTCTTATGAATGAAATAATCAATTCAAGACTATGAATTTTAAATAAAACAATTTTGAATTCATTAAAAGCATTCAAAATGGTACAATATTAAATCGACTACCTAAATGTCAAACTTAAACCAAATTTGAATCGAAAAATAACAGATTTGAGTGTTTAAATTTTGTTAATATTAAAATTATTATTTATTTCAGATGAGTCTTCAGAATTTAAATTCCGCTACAGTGAGTACTAATTATTGATAGAAAGCTTCTACAAGGCATTTGCAGTTGAAGGCGAAGCTGCGACGTCCAGTTCGACTCTTTTCCCAATTCCCGGATGTGTACAAATTAATTTTTTACACAGAAAGTCGTTATATTGTCGTAGACACCAAAAATGTATGTTGCGCCGAACTCGTGATTAGAAATACTTTCTCAGCTATTCAATGGCTCAAATAAGGGGCAACAAGAGTTCTCATCGTACACACGTTTCTTATGTTCGATAGGAGCCTTTTTCCCACGTGGATCCGGATTGTTGCTTAAGAAAAGTTCAACATTCTGCACCGCTGCACTTGCGAGGGGATTCCTTCGTCGAAAGTAAAATATATCTGTACTCCAATCAATAGACCCATCGAGAATTCTGAGAACAGAATTTATTTTGCCTAATTTATTCTCACAAAATCTACATTCGGCCTGCTCTCCTAAATAAGATAACGAGACACCTTTCTTCGAGATGTAAAATTGAATCCAAAATTTTTTCTCGCTACTTTCTCTACAATAATTTATACACATTTGTAATAAATCAATATATGTATTTCTAATGGCCTTCAAAATAACTCGGAAAGTAAAAATATGCAACGAAAATAAGATGAGAAATCATTTTCTTTTCTATTTTCTTTGACTTTCTTTTTATATTCTGTTTTTTAAATGTACAATATTTTAGTCATGAATTCATTCTTAATATTAACCTTGGTTTTCAGCTGCGGAAATATCATTGCCAAGTAAACATTTTAAAGCACTGAATAAAATTCCTATCTAAAACAGGACCTGGAATTTTAAACACAGAAACTGTAGAGGAGTAATTAGCAATACCTTGAAATAAAATTAGGTAGTTTGTCTCATTTTCAAATATTTGTTTAGTACTATAACGAATCTTACCTATTTCTATTAGAATGTATATATGAAGAAGACTAACTTTCGCTATATAATTTATGGAAAGCTGAAGAGTGATATTTTTTTGGAATATTTTTGATTTATGATTTAAACTAGACGATTCTAATAAGTGAAAATAGTTTTATCTGCCTATAGGAATTAATATTAAATCATCAGCATATATTTCTTCACTCCTAAAAAAAGTATTTAATTCCGATCAAAATGTATTTTTTAAAGTTTACAATAAATTATTGAGATGAATAAATTTATATTTGTATATTTTTATATTCTCATCGCATAGGTTTTGGTTTTATGTGAAAATTGACTTTCGTGGATTTTTAGATTTGCTTTAGCCTTGAATCTAATTTATTTTTATTTTGATAAACGTGAGTGAATTCATGACTTTGCAACGTCTTTTGGAAACTACTGTGTCTGCATGTTAATCGTCTTTCTATTATCTCCAATCTTAATTTCCAGATATTTTATATTCTGATCAAGAGGCGCGAAACATAGAAAAAACCAGTTTTAAAAAAATTAAATTCTGTGAGGGATCATTAATATTGTCTTATTATTGAATTGATTTATCTTTACAAATAAAAATTTACATTTATTTTTTTTATCTTGATAAATTTCTTATTTTTAAAATATAATAGATTTTTTTTGTATCAATTTTCTTTGATATTTATATTACGTACCTAATATTTCATTTCCTTTTTTCTAGGACATATGACTGGCAGAAAATATAATCGGCACCGTTAGAGGTAAACTATCAGTGTAATCAGATGTTTTAAAACTAGGTGACCCAGATTAAGATTTAACACTTCGCATTTTTATACATTCAAAAACGTTTATAATATTTTTTTCTCGTACATTTATATTCTTGTACATCATTATTATTCAAAGAAAATATTAACTTGAATTTTATGTATCAGCATTTTTATTGCAACTTAAAATTTATTTTTATTAAAATGGTTCATATTTTGTACTTTAAAAAATAAGTATGTAGGAAATTGTGCAATAGAAAATTATTATTGTTCTTATAACCATATTATTAATAAAGCATTAAAAAATTAGTTTTTATTATGAAGTGACGGTTTAAAATGAATTATTATAAATCACATTTTAATTTTAAAGATTTAATTAAAATTGCAGTCTAGATTATCAAATCTAACAAAATTTATTTTAAAAATTGTTGATAAATAAAGGAAAAATAATATTGAATTATTTATACTATTTATAAACATTTACTTCCAAAAATTTGATACCTACTTTATCGACGTTCTAAAATATCAATTTTTCCCTTTCAGAGTACTCTTCTCATTTCGATTTTCCAAAAAAAATGGTAAATTTAACTCTAGTGATAAAGGAAAATTCAAAATACTGAATTAATAATTCTATTTCAACCCCTATTTTTCATTTAGAAAAATATTTTCAGGGTGTCGACAAAATTTCAAATTCAAATATTCGAATGATGACTAGTTCTTCCAATTGCTGCTAAATGGCGCTACATGCCGTTCGAGCATGCGCAGTGCTCCCAACGCGGGTCCCGAACTCTACTGCGCATGTGTCGCGCTCGGCATCCGATTGGTTGCTATTCGCGCGCAATTTGAAATACTAAAAAATATTATGCATTTCAAATTACGCGCGAATAGCAACCAATCGGATGTCGAGCACGACACATGCGCAGTAGAGTTCGGGGCCCGCGTTGGGAGCACTGAGCATGCGCATGAATGTAGCAGAAAACATTTTTTTTGTACAAATTTACAAAATAAATAGGGAACTTTTTCAAGAGCTTCACAAATCAAAATACCGGTGATGATATCTCCTTTGTGAATACTTAATTTCTTTCAAACTGAAATGTGAATCAGTACGTAAACAATCGAAAAAGTATTTTGTGGCTGGAGGTGATCGTTTTTTGAGAATGCTTGGTTGCTTGACATTGACAATACTTGAAAAGCAACATGTCCGCCCTCCGGTAGGCGTCTTCGTTGATCTTTTGTTTACGAAGTGTTTTAGTGTCTAAATAAGAACAAAATTGTTTATCAAAAAGTGCCTCGTTTTCAAGAATGATAAGTAAAATTCTATGGTTATTTTATTTCTTTCACAAATAATGTCGGACACGACACTATGCCGGCTCTGTGCCGAGCCAAAAGAAAACTTCATCGGGATTTATGACTCCGAAGGACAAAAACTAGCGATCGAAGCTAAAATTTTAAAGTGTTTGCAAATTCAGGTTAGTTAAAAATTTAAAAAAATAAGCTCCGTATCTTAGAACTGCTTTATTTTCCTACCATTGTTAAGTATAGTGCAGAATTTTGTGCGAAACCCATTTGACATTTTCAGTATGTAGAATTGTAGATATCCCTCTAGATTTGATAATTGTGTGTAATGTTTTCCCAATAGCCGGCTATCACAGACCGCGTTTTAACAATCATTTTTTGCTTAAAATTACATTTTAGTTGTCTAGATATTATTTACTATACGTAGTTTTCTTGAATTCTAATATAAACAACTGTCCCTTCGTTTAATGGCACTGTCAATTTCAGTTTCGCTTCTACATGGAAAGTGCAAGTGCACACTGAAAAACAGACGTTTTATGCAGTATATTTATGCAGGTTTTTTTTAATCTTTCCTTGTTTACGTGAAAGGAAAGTTTCTTCAAATGTCTGGTCAAGTGTCGAATGTCTCGATAATTTATATATTTTATTATTTTATTGCAAAATGACCGAGTGACCTTTTGACATTTTTTTTTATAAACGCGGCTAATGACTGATCATTTGCGTTTATTAAATAATTTCTCCGTGATGTAAGCTACGAGATAATCCCGAGTTTGTAGGATTTTTTCATCGAGAAATTATATACATTAAAATTTTTGAATTTCAAAAAAAGTATATTCTCGTAGAGCTATTGTTTGTTTTTTTACAATAAATCTTTTTTTTTTTTGCTTTTATACACTAATATTCTCGCATAAAGAAAATTTTAGCACCACATTTATTCGTAAATTTATCTAAAGATAAATTTCCATCAACAGTTTGAAATGTGGAAGATTCTAGGTTATTTAATTGACGTCTTCTTTTATGAATTCTTTATGTATTCATTACTCTTTGATAATTTTATCAACTTCTTTCATTTGCTAATGATTTTTCAACGAAAGGAGAGAATGTTTTAAATTAATAATGTAAGGTTCATAAATTTCTCTCGATACAATTATTTTAACAATTTTTTTTAGGTGTTAATTACAGATGATTTGCCATTATCAATATGCATAGATTGCTGCCTGCTATTGAATCAATCTAGTGAATTTTACGAGAGAACGAATCAAGCACAAACATCTCTTCGGCAATTGCTTATCAACCCAAAATCAGAGCCTCATTCTGTAGAACCGAGTATTGAATACATCGATAAAACAGTGGCATTTCCTAAAGAAGAACAAATCGTCGAAGGAATTGTCGAATGCAACTTGTCCAATGCTAATTATATGAGTAATACAGGCACAGTTGAAAATACCGTCGATATTAATAATTCTGTTGACATTACCACAAGTGTTGAAATTTCTGACACAGTTGAAATTCATGCTACTTTTTTTGCCGATGATAATGCAGATGTTAAATGTTTGAGATATTCCGCAATTCAAGGAACCCAAGAAGGAAAGAATAAGAAATGTAAAACTGCTGTGAGAAAAAACCCACCTAAGCAACCGAAGAAAAAAGTCAGAAAGAGGAGTCAAATGCAGAAGATAGAAGATCAGATGTTAGGATTGACTTCCGATTTAGATGAAGAGCTGAATGAACTCGATTCAAAGTCAAATGCAAAAATTCCAGATAATTATATGACAGGTTAGTAGATCTAGTGGGCTTGTAATTTGTCCCAAAAGATTTGTTTTTAACTTAAATTCAAGTTAATAATTTAATATATGAATGCATGGAGTGTTTGAGATTAAATGCAAATTGAGCTGGGTAAGTTTCATCTGGTCTTAGCGAATGAACTTTATAATTAAATTTGCACATTCGTAGGTACGGAATCCGATATGGAAATGATAGAAGCTCGAGCTGCAGAGCCACATAAACCTGGTCGACCAAGGGGGGAAGGATTAGATAGGTATCCTTGGTTGTGTACAGATTGCAATGACAAGCTGCCGAGCTTGGAAACATTGCAGTCTCATCACGAAGTGGTACATAATCAGCAGGCGAAGTACATGTGTGTTCAGTGCTGTAAAGTTTATGACAAATACTATGGATTTCTAACTCATGTTAAGAGACATAGAACTAAATCTAAATTCAAGTAAGTAAAGAGACAATGTTTCAAACAAACTATGTTTCTATAATCTTATCAAATATTTTATCATGATCTAATATTATTTGTATATTTCTAAATTTACTGTGTGACATGACCAATTCTAATTATTATTCCCTTTTTAAATTAAAATATTTTTTCTAATAATTGCGTTTTCTTACAGTTGTGAAGACTGTGGCAAATCATTTGTTCATAAAAAAGTATTAGATTCTCACAAAGCAATTCACAGCCAAGAACGTCCGCACGTGTGTCTTACTTGTGGAAAATCTTTTAGACAGCAAAGTGCTTTATATATTCACAGCCGGTGTCACTTGCCAGAAAATATGAAAAATCGATTTCAATGTGATCAATGTGACAAGAGGTAATCTTAGTCATATCTGGTAAATAAATTTGAAAATAAATTTTTTAATTAACTTTAATTAATCTAAATGCTTACATTACAGATTTTCCACAAAACCGAATTTGGTCACGCATAAGCGAATCCATTCGGGCGTAAGAAACTTTACATGTGATCAATGTGGTAAAAGTTTCATACAAAAAGGAAATTTGGAAGCACATTTCCTGACTCATTCTGTTGATAAACCTTATAATTGTAGCCAGTGTCCTAAAGCGTAAGTTCTTTATAATAATAAATCATTCAACATTGATTAGTTAAAAATTTCGAAATAATAAATTCATAATTTTGTTTTTATTTCAGTTTCAAGACCCCCCTGCAGTTGAAAAAGCATGAGACTGTTCATACTGGCGCTAAACCTCATCAATGCGCTGTTTGTGGTAGAACCTTTAGAGAAAAAGGCACATTGCGAGAACATCATCGAATACATACAGGAGCAATGCCTTTTACGTGCGAATTTTGTGGAAAATGCTTTCGTTTCAAGGGAATTTTAACGGTAAATTGTTAATCACCTAAATAATTAATTTTATTATAATGTAGGTACAATAAATTCTATTTTCTGGTTTGAAATGGATTATTTCAGATATAAGAACTATTTAATTAATTTAATTAAATTCTAAGTCATTAACAAGGAAAATTATGTTTGTAGACTCACAGGCGGCAACATACTGGAGAAAGGCCTTACAGCTGTTTGGAATGTCAACATCACTTTACTAATTGGCCAAATTACAACAAACACATGAAACGCAGACATGGTATCAATACATCACACACTAAGCATCTCCAACAACCTTTGCAGCAACAGCAGCAGCAACAATCACAACAGCAACAGCAACAAGTTCACCAAACTCAAGTGTCTGTTCAGGAGGAAATTCTCCCCACTACACATACGAATTCCACGACTGTTCAAGTAAGAATTTAACTAATCAGTAATTATAGAGATTTTAGAAATTTTCCTATAAATCAACAAATTACTTTAAATATAAAATTGTTTTTGTAGGTGATAGAGACTGTACCTCATTCCTCGATCTCACAACCAATAATTGTACAGGCTATACCCACGACAATTCAGAGCTTTCAACCGGAAGTATCTGGTCTTGTTCAAGAAACAGTGTTTCGTGAGAGAAACACAGCGTATTTTAATGCAGTGCCTGCAGCATTGCAAACTTTTCTCACTCCCAATATACCGTACAATTTTTACAACATTTCAAATGTCACTGAAAACGATTTAATTCAACACAGGTAAAGGTCGAGCGGTGAGTGAAAGGAGGGGTGTCATATATAAGGTGTTTAAAGAGGCCATATTTAATACATCATTTATTTTTTTTGCATCTTTAATGAACCCCAAGCTCTCTAGAAAATACAAAAACAGATTTTGAAATTTATTTATAATTTGGAATCCCCTTTATGAATAGGTAACAAATTCAATATTCATTTACTTATTGCTTTTTAAAATTGAATTTAAAACTGGTAAAGCAAAAAAAAACCTCTTCCAAAACTTCGATTCTGACAATAAAATTCATGTTTATAGAGTTTTTCGGGATTCGCAAGTTTCAGTGATTGTTAGTTAGTTCTTCCATTCTAATACTTTCCAAAAAATTGGAAATACAATTTTGCATTACTATATATTAACTATTAATTTTATGTTTAATAAGTAGTTTAGATTTTTTAAAAGTGATATGTATCGAAAATTAATCTAACCTGCCTGTTCAGAATATTTTTATACAATCAACTCAATAATCATTCGTATAAAGGCAGATTTGATGTTTATTTACTTTTCCATATTTGTGCAGTATTCATTACATATTACGTAAATATGAGTTTATCAGGAAAAATATTTTCAATACGTAAATTCCTTTCTTTTAAATAACGTCTTAAAAGCAGGCAAAAAGTTAATTATGTTGTTTGTTTTATTCGCATAAATTAATAGCGATAAATTGAATTATATGAAATTTTAATATTTTATACATGTAAATACGAAAATTTGGGTGACTTTTAAAATGAAATGGCTTTATAATTAAGTTGTGCGTTTCAAGTTGTTAAAATTGTATGTAGGATAACAAATTTATCGAAGACCTATGTAAGTGAAATTTTTTAATCAACAAGGTAATTGACAATAGATAACTTATTCGTATCAAACTATTCGAAGGCATTTTTTTTAAATGCATAATTCATTAAAATAAAACGTTGCAATCTCGTCTGTACGAAAACATTTTATCATGAAATTTCTACTCTCGTATTTTCATTCTTTAAGACTGTAAAACACTAATATTTTCTAATCGAATTTTATTTTTGTTTTTTAAGAAATTTACAAATATGAATAAAAATAAAAAGAGTTGAAAGTGGTTAATCAAAATGAAATTAATCAAGCACCTACCATTTCTTATATTTTTTTAGCGTCTCATTTTTCAAATCTCAGGAGTATAAACGGCGTTTACAAAATTTAATATAAAAAAGATTTTATTTTCTAGTCTTACAATTAGTTATACAAAAGTTCCTGAATTGAAAATGATTTATACAACATGAGTAGCGTCAATCCACAGCATCAATCCACATTTTTAAACTGATTGTAGATTTGCCAATTATTTACAACTTTTGAGCAAAAGTTAAAAGAAATCTTCGAGAAGTTCCGAAGGCACAGTGGCATCTTCTAGTATTTCTGGTAACGGTTGGTTTTGTGTCTGCTGTGAAGACTTTATAGATTGCTGTGAAGAGTTTATAGATTGCTGTAAAAATCGTTTAAAAATAAAATTAATTTTCCGCTGTATGATTTATAGTATAAATTTTCAAATAAAAAGATTAATTTAAGGAGATACTTACACTTTGGGTCATAGACAATTGACTTGGACCAGGTAGTGGTTTATCTTCTTCTTCTTCTTCAAAATCTGACCATTCCTCTTCCAGTCTCGTTTGAAAAGTGCTTTTTGAAGAACTTCTAATATAAATTTTGCTCAAATCCACTACTGAATAACTGTTGCGTCTCAGTTGCTTTTCTACGTGTTCCTTAAGAGAATCATAAGCCCCTCTCATATCTCTGGTTAATTCAGTGTCATTATATTCTGAAAAAATTAATAATAATCTTTGTATCGGGATATACAATTTAAAATTATTATATAATTCTGCACTTACTTTTCAAATTTGACTGATCCAAATTGAAAATGTGACGGTAAAACGAGAGCTGCTTGTACAACTGTGCTTCCGAGTACTGAAAGCAAATTAGAATTAATTATACATATATTTAGGAAATTTATTAACTTAATTTTTAAATTTTATTCGTAATTTTTTTAATTCTTTTTCTTTTAACTTACGACTCGGTGTACGTTGGAACTATTGCACTGACTGCATTTCATATTATTGCCAGATGGACACAAAGAAATGTATATAGTTCTGTGAGAGCAAGCAGGGTTTTCACATTCCATCCAGCCGGCATAATATTCGTTAATCATTTTTCTAATTGCCAATTGCAGATGATTGATTATCGAATTATAATCCGTCCAAGGAGCCACTTGGCAATCTGGGTTTGAACATCTTGCTAAACTTGGTTCAATACCCGAACCCTGGTAAAATTTTCAAGAAATATTAACATTTTAAAATTAATTTCAAAAATAAGAGAAGAATAAATCATTTTAATGTTTAAAGTAAAATCACTCACAGTATTAACAACCACATCCTTTATATCGATTTCTGCTTTGCAACTTTCATTTGTACACACGATTTTCAGTGGAATGCAATACTTGTATTTATCTTCATCAATCGACATTGGAATGTGCATTTCCTCTTGATCATGAATCACTCTTTTCGATTTGTACAAATGTTCTATGCCTGTAACAAAAATTAACTTATAAATCTCTGATGATTGAATAACAAAATAAGTAAAACAAATAATTCATAAACATATAAGTTACCCAAATGTTCTGCCAGCAGTGCATCATCAATGCCTTCAATCGGGTCACAGATTCGATTAACTACAGGGAAGATTTGACTCAACAAATAATAATCAGCATCTACTTTCAAAGAGTCGCTTTTCTTAAATTCCTCTATATGATAACCTCTATCTGTAGCCGAATTGTTAGTGCCATCCTAAAAGAACAAGGTAAAATAATTCATTTTTTAAAATAAAAATCGAAAGTATTTCATTTTCTAATAAACTAAAATAAAAGAAGGGTCTTACATCGCAAACAATGTAGGGAATCGTGTCTCCAGCTTTCCACATTCTTCCACCCTCTTTATTCAATCTTAACGCAACTGAAACGTGAGCTAGCTTTTTATTTGGATAGTCTTTTGGATCCTTTGAAAGCTGCTTAGTAATGACCAGCGAAGACAATGGAACGATATATTCTTTGATGTTTTTCGAGAGGTTTTGCAAATATGTAAACATTTTCTCCATCCGTAGATCACTAGGTTGATCGCAGAGAAGTTGATTCAGTATATTTCTGAAATAATTTCGATGTTAAAATTGGTCTTGAAATTAAAAAATAAGTTGTTTGATATTGATAGAGCAATGCTCAGAAGGAAGAAAGTAATTAATAAACTTACTTTCCAGCTTCAGAAGCTAATTGGCACCAATCTCGCCTTACGATATCCAAACCTTTATGTTCTTGGGCCAATTGAATTTGACCATTTGGTCCTTTTGACATTGTTACTGCAGCGTATTTTTTCTTTTGCAAAAGCAGTAAATATTTGAAGACGCCGTCAATATCGAGTTCGACTCTTTTGTAGAGTTTGTTGACTTCCTGCTTTATCTGTTAAAAATAAGCAAAAATAGTTATAATACTCAACTTGAAATCGAAAAAATAACATTGTTATAGAATATTACCTTTTTTCCTATAGTAAAGACTTCATCGTAGTCAACAATGTTCGTGTTTATCATGATCGAATCGGTATCACCGTAAATTACCTCATAGTTTAATTTTTCCACGAGTCGCTTCGTGCTTTGCAAAATTTCTCTTCCTTTTGCTAAAAGATTAAAATAGAATTTGAATTTGTTATTAATATTCCAGTAATAGTAATTATTGTAGATGTAATTTTGCTTTACATGTAACTAAAGCAGCCAATCCTTTAGCGTAAAATCGACAATGCATTGCTCCCAAACAACCATACATCGAATTTGCTGTAAGCTTCAATGCCATTTGTCTGATGTTGTACTGTGTTTTCAATTCCGGAGAAATATTGGCAGCTTTCATCATCTGCTTGACCTGAACTCGGCTTTCCACAAGTTTTCGAATTTCCGTTGGAATGACTCCTGGTTCCAAATCCGATTCGGGGAGAGTTAAATCCTAAGAAAGCAGAAGGAAACAACCCAATTAAAGCTAAATAGATAAAACTTTAATTAAAACATAAAAGAATTTTTCAAATATAAAAGCATTATACCTCGAGATCAGCGTAAGCAGCGCCAGGAACGGTTGTAAAGCATAAATTATATTCCTGTATGATACTCGGGTATAAGGAATTAAAATCCATGAGCAAGATTAATTTGTCGTAAAATCCTTTCTTGGGATCCAAAACCAAACCTCCCGCGTAAGCAGGTTTCTTTCTACGACCTGCGTAACAAATTTCATATAAATAATATCAGGAAATATTAGATTTAGTTAGTATAATTGTAAAAATTTGACAACTCACTCTCGGTAACATCTTTTCCCTTTTTATTCTGTTTTTTGTCTGGAGTTATGTAACCTCTTTCGTGAAAAGCGTGCAGTAATAGGAACTCGTTTCTTTCAGCTCGTCCTGCAGATAAAGTTCTCGATAAAATATTACCTGCAATGCAGGTGATTTGTAAAGCAAGAGGCATGACATTCAATTCGAACACAATTGATAGAATGCATGAAGCTTCAAGCATCGTTATTCTTAAAAGGTTTTCTATTTTTTCAGGAGTGCTGTAAAATTTGAAGCAATCTGCTGGTGTAATTTCTTTACACTCCTTTTCATTTCTTTTCAGAACCTGTAGAGATTAATAAAATATAATTGGGTATGTAACCAGGATGTAAGGACAACATGTGAAATCTTCTCCTTAAGAATCCAAAATTTGTCAATAATATGTAGTAAGAATATACTTACAGAAACGCAAAGGGACTGCAAATCGTAACTTCTAACTTTAAGGTTCAGTTCCTTGGCAGAAGTTTGTATATCACAAATAGGCCGACCGCAAAACGTTGCGCCTAAATTCACTTTTCCCTGTAACAATTAAGAAAGGTAAATTATTACTTTGAGTAGTTTATATTTGTATATATAATTTTTTTAATGAACTTACCTTAAACATTGGAGGAGTAGATCTCTTTAATTTCCCTATCCTACTCCAACTTGATACTTTCAAATTATAGATTCTGTGCATCAAAAGATCAAACTGGAATCCAGTGTCATAACCGATTATTAAATCTGGATCGGATTTGTTAATTATAGTGAGCAGTTCTTCTAGTAAATCACGTTCCGAATCGCATCTAATTACTTTTGTGTGTTTGGTTTTTGAAAGTTTATCCTTTGCATGTAAAGGCCAAGGAACATCTTTCGGATGAGTTACGACTGAAATGAAAGATTAATTTAAAATCTTCAATTAAAATTGAAATATTATTTTAAACTCAGAAAGGATAAAGACTCTTACGGCAACAATGTTTTTCAAAGATAGGTTTAGGCGGTGCTTTGTCAATTTGATAACTGTGATGCAACAAAACTCCAACCATCACAATTTCATTCAACTGCCCCTTAGGATTCAAAGCTGACTGAACATTCAATGTAGCCACAACCATCGGTGGAACTGTCGTTTTTTGCGTTTCACGATTCACAGAAATGTACTCCATTTTCATACAGTTAACCTATCAAAAGATTAGTGCTTACTTTATGTAAATTACATATTAAAAATAAGTAAGATAAAAATGTTTAAAATGTTTTCGAATTACCTGTAATTTGCACCAGGTAACTGGATTATCAGCAACCTTTGAACATTTTATATCTAACCAGCAAGGTCCTTTGATGTTTCGTTCTATCAGTAGTAATTCCAATGCATTCACAGAAGATCCAAATACTGCTTCGATCGAACGTCCGCTATAAGTTGACTCCATTTGTGGATATGTGGCTGCATATCTCACCTCCAAATACTCACCATATTTTGGAACTCCTTCATGATCGAAGGCGTAAGATTTCGAAGTTTTACATGAACGGAATTCCTTTATTCCATTTCTTCCAGCGTAGTTATTAAACTCCTCATAAACGTCTTGTAATGTATTTTCTCGTGGTTCTTCGTCTTTCAATACTGGCTTGATCTGCAATTTTATTTTATTATTTATAATATCTCTATTTACTATTTTCTATTTTGTTCTCTTAATCGATCAATAAAGGGTCTTTATTTTGAAATTACCTGTTCCCTTGGCAAAAGATAAACTCTCCTCGGTATATTTTTCACCATGACGCAACAGGAAACGTATGTTTTAGTCGATTCCATGTAAGTCTTGCCGAAAAGATAAACAACTCCAGGTTGTCTATAAGGATCCTCATAGGCGTCCCACCAGAAGAATCGAAAGACTGATTCATTATCTTCATTGGTGGTAATGGGCAGAATTAGATTTTTGTCCTCAGCAGAATCTTTCGTTTCTTCCATTTGGTATTTAAAATCCTCTTCCCAGGCTTGACAAATTTCACTTGAATCGAACATGTCCAAGTCCGAGGCATCGCAAACAGACATTGATAAAGGTGGTTGAGAATCGACCTTGCAAACTGTAAACTCCGATTCCTCAAATTCTTTTATATCGGATATCTAAAAGACAAGTTCCAAATTAAGTAGAAAATGTAATAATTACCTTACCTATGCATATTATATAATAAAACAAAGGGTAAGACTTAACCTACATCTTCAATTATAGTCTTTGAATCCACGACCTCATCAGTAGCTGAATCCTCAATAATTTGACTCGCAGAAGTTTGATTAGAATCCCGAACAGATTCATGAATTCCGTTACTATTCAGATCTTCGTTTTCATCATCCTCGATTTGCTGACTAAGACTCTGCTCTTTAAATGTTGAAATTGATTTGGATTTCTGTACTTTCGATTTAGCAGAACTTTTATTTGGATCATCAAAAATCAACATTTCATCTTCATCATCTTCAATTTCTTCCTTTTTGCTGACTTGTTCAACTATTTGAGGTTTGGAAACTGGAGTACGACTTGGAGGACTATTAAAATGCAAAATAATTACAGACATTAAATAGGAAAAAAAAAACAAAATTGTAAATTCGATATTCGAAAATATTGTTTTCAAGAATAATGAACTTACGGAACTTTCGGAGTAACTGCAAATTTATTTTTAACCTTCGGTACAATGCGCTTCGGAGTGCTTTCTTCATTTTTTAGCTCAGACATAAGATCATCCAGAATGTTATCCTCATCGAGTTTTTCTGCGGCCTTAGTTTTCGAAGCCATGTTAATAAACATATTCTTAATGCTCCCCTTAGTTTTAGCTGCAATTTTAGCCTTCTTACGCGGACCGATTGTATTGTTTTTCTTAGCAGCTTGTATACTATCCTCGTCCAGGTCATCATCAAATATTTCTCTGCCATCCTCGACGTATCCTTCTCCTCCTTTAAAGTTTCATTATATTTTAACATTATAATTCATAATCAATTAAAAAATATGTTATGTAAACCGTTTACATACGAGTAATCATTCTATTAATTAATTATTTTACCATCGTCGACTATCCAGTCGTCAGTTTGACGATCCAAAACCTTTTTATTGTATTCTTTCTCCTCCACTTGATCGTATACATTCTCCAGTTCATCAATTTCATATTTGTGCTTACTGCCTTTTAATTGTCTCAATTTTTGCAATGCAGAAAGCCGACCTGTTTTATCGAGTTTTTGTCTCTTAGATCTACCAGGAGTGGATACTAAAAATAAAAATTAGGATTTTCTGTCAATACAAACGATTATACAAATTGAAGATCTTTTAAAATGCTTTCCAAATATAAAAAATATATTAAACATTTTTTCAGTAATATATTCTTCTAAACTTTTGAAACAGCAAGTATTGATATTATTATTAACATATTCACGAAAATAACATTGCTTATTGACATTATTGTAACATTAGCATATAATAATCATAATAACATATATCATAATAATTAAATAATTACAGGTTAGGTTTATCATTTCATTTCTAAGTTGCTGCGGTATTATATGTAAAATATATAAAACTAAAGATTCAAAAATCTATATTCATAATCTTAGAAAATAGTTATCTTTGAAATTAACAATAATTGTGCAACATCGTGCTGTGATGGTTTGTGGTTAAGTTGACAACCGTGAACAAGTTTGATGAAAATAGTTTTACTTACCTTCAGAAGTATCCATGTCACCAAAAAACAGTTAAACGAACGTATGGCATGCAATATCACTGATAAATGTACTTTAAAATACTAAAAAAAAGGATAAAACAATGTAAAAATAAACTTAATGCCGTACACTTATATCACTTATATCATGCGTATACATAACACATTACACGGTTAGTTTTGGCGGGAGTTGAGTTTCTTTCTATAATACACTCGAGTCTCCCAAATCTCAACTTCCCAAATCTCAAGTTCTCCCAAATCTCAAGTCAAGTTTCTCTCAAATGTCAAGTCCGTCTTTCCGAAGAATCACCTGATAACCACTGCGCAGGCGTGCACGCATGCGCAATGGGGCTGTTTGTGAAATTTGAGGACTTGACATTTGGGAGAATGCTGGCCAAAATTTCTTGACATTTGGGAGACTCGAGTGTACTTATTCTTTTCTATCGATATATTGTTACTTCGATAGATCGATAGATTGTTAATTACATATATAATAATTAATAATTAATTATAATATATTAACATTAACACCTTCGTGCACTTATTTATTATTAATTAGTAATTAGTAATTAGTAAATACAAGTGAATTATTTAAAATATTTTTTAAAATACGTATATTTTTTTATTTTCATAGTTTACAGCAAATATTGATGAAGGTCAGTTTTTCTTCTTAAGGGCTTGAAATTTGGTAAAATATTAAGGAATAGGATATCTATTTTATCCAAATGAAACTTTATAATTAAAAAATTTAATTAATATTTTTAAATTTTCGCGGTATCAGTTCTGGCGCCATCTGCCCATCCATTTTATATTCTAA
>CAJFCP010000106.1:162750-196975 GCA_904066005.1 Synergus itoensis | reverse complement strand
AAAGTTTCATGAAATTTTACAACCCTAATTCTAACCCTGTTTTAACCAATCAAAGCGATCAAAGCTGTCATTTAAACATATTTCCGGTAACTTTAGCGTTTAATTGGTTGAAAAACACGCGGGAATACAAACATGAATTGTGGTTCGTGTTTAAATCGCTTGATGGCGTCGCAATCAATATCTCTGCCAATATAATATATAATATAATAATATATAATAATATAATAATAATATATAATAATATAATAATAATATATAATATAATAATATATAATATCAATACATATCTTTGTCCAGCAGTGGGATTCCGAGCTCAAAATCCGAACGGATCTCTCTTTTTAACACCGTAGGATAGAAAGAGAGGTCCTTTTGGATAATATCAATACATATCTTTGTCCAGGGCGATTGACAGCAGCGCCACCATCATATTTTTGTTCAAATACAATTTTGTAACAATCGATATTTAGTTCGATTGTATACCTATATATATATGTATGATGTGCAAAAAAGCAAAAAAGGTTAAAAACGTCAAAAATAAGGAAAATAATGGACTTTGAGAGCCCAGATGTTGAAAAGGAGTTTCCAGGACTTTATGCGTCTGAATCGGCTCGGAAAAGCAACGAAAGCGACTGTAAGATATCCTAAATCAAACAATTAATTAACCGGTTCTAACGGTTTATAACCTTGCGAGAGGTTATGTTTCTGGACGTTTTCGTTGGATTTCAATTACATATATATATTATATCCTTTTATTCAGTGAATTTATTGATAAACTAAAGAGATTATTTTTTTATTTTCAACACTTATACTTGGAACTTGACTGCGCACACTGATAACTTAAATTTTTATTTTTATTGTTTATTTAGTCAGCGATGAAGGTGGACATGAGAAGCACTCAAAAAGGGAACTTCTTGGTGGAAAACGAAAAGATAAAAAGGATAGAAAAGACAGAGGATATGCTACTTTAGAAGGTGAAAGTTCACCTGATGAAGATCAGGAAACAAAGTAGGTTTCATTCAATTGTCATTGAACTACTTCAGTATTTTTAAATTTCACTTTTTTACATAAACAAAGTGTTCAATTTACATTCAATTTTCACTTTTAAAAACATAGGAGTCCTTCAAAGTTCAAAAAAACCAAAGCCTTTAAATTCCCCACAAAGAAAGAGAAACGAGAAAAGTCACGAGAAAAGGATGGCAAAGAAAAAGATTCGGATAAGGAAAAGAAGAAAAAGGACAAGGATGAGAAGGATGGCGATAAAGAAAAGCGGAAAGATAAGGATAAATCCAAGCAAAAAGTGAAGGACAGAAAGAAAGGAAAGCACGGAGAAGAATGTTTGGATATTGGCGGTAAGACTTGATCTCTTTCCCTGATATAGAGAAGATATTGTGGTCTTATAGATTTTCTAAATCTAATTTACAGAGGAGCAGCCAATATTCGGCGTAAGTTTGTGCCTAGCAGTGGAAAGAAGCCGATGTCATGATGGAGTGGAATTGCCTTTGGTTGTTCGAGACTGTATCGACTATGTTGAAGAACACGGAATGTCTGTAGAAGGAATTTACAAAGTTCCTGCTGTCAAATCGAAGGTTCAAAATCTCAAAAAAATGTACAATCAACGAGAAGCTGTAAATATCGCAGATTTTGAACCAACGGTTGCTGCTAGTTTGTTAACTTTGTTTTTAAGGTTGGTTAAAAAACTCAATGAACTCTTAACTATTAAAATTTTAGTAGTTTAAAGATATATTTTTGTAACTCCTCAAAAATATTTTTATTTCTCAGAGATCTACCTGAGTCTGTATTAGAAACGAGTGAAAACATATCGCGATTTGAGCAAGCAGCTTCAACGAAAGAAGTAGCTCAAAGAGAATCCCAACTTGCTGAATTAACACAGCAATTACCAGAGTGTAATCGAGTTCTTCTCGCATGGGTTATTTTACATCTAGATCACATTACTTTGTGTGTAAGTATTTTTTATTAGTTAAAAACTAAAACTATAGTTAATACAGAAACCTAAAATTGCTTAAAAGTGTACTTATAATGAGTGAAAATAAAAATTATAGGAGAAAACGACAAAAATGAATGCGCAGACAATCGCAATGACGTTAAGTCCAGTGATGCAGATGAGCCATCGATTGCTCCTGGCTTTACTCTTTCATTGTAAAGCCCTTTTTCCTAATACGCACTTATCCAAGTACATTCCTCCTCTTCCAGCTGGAAGTTCTTCTTTACCTGATACTGCAGAAAATATAGCAGCCGAATTAGCAAAACAAGAATCCTTGCTCTCTCAAATTCACATGCAGATGAACGCTGGTTTTGTTACTAAATCTCGTGAGGAGCAACTTTGGGAAGTTCAGCGTATGATCACTCAATTAAAGGTAACATTTTTATATAATGTTTAAAGATATTAAATATGAAATGATAAGGATAGTACGAATTTAAGTTTAATTCTTATCTCAGAGGAAGTACAAATCGGTTCAGAAATTGGAAGGTACAGTTCAGAAAAGTGTAGATGAGGAAGTAAAGTCGAGCGATGAAAATCACGCAGCAGACATCAAGCAGCAAATTTCAATGCCAGCTTCAGATGAAGATTCAGGGCAACAGAAGGTTCCAGTTCAAGTTCAGCCCCAAATAATTTCTAAAGCTTCGAAAGAAAGCAAAGTATTGGTAGAAAGTAAGACATCTTCTTTAGACAAGGACACGGTGGATAATGTAGATCACACAACTATTCAAAATTCTCAGGAAAGCAAGAAAGCAGAATCCATAGAAAAAGGTATTTTTATTTACAGATTATAACATAGACAATTAGACATGATCTTTACAATTAAAAATTTTAATTTTTTAGTTGCAGAACCGATCATAGAAAATCCACTTGATAAAATTCGAGAGATTATGATTTACGAGGAACTCTTGAGCATGAAAGCGTCCTTAAAAGCTAAGATAGTTCATGAAAGGAATGAGATCGATAAGCTAATGGAATTGATAGCAGAACGTGGAACTAAAGAGATTAAATTAAGGGATAAATCTCACACTCCTAACGACCTTGATTTGGCAGCTATTATTCAATTGACGAGCGAAAATCAATTATTAGAGGTGTCTTTACAATACGTTCATTTATATTTATTAAATACACAAAGAACATGTTGAATGTACATATATTGTAATATTCTACAAATTTATTTGTTTTTTCTTTTCAGAAAAAATTGACGACTTTGATTCGCAGCATTGTAGAAGAAAAAGACGCGTGTGTGGAATTGCGTGTTCAACTAGCGTTGCATCATCTAATGTCAAAAACTAATGTAAATAGCATTAAGCAAATTTAAGAACAAATTTAAATCAAATAGTGCTGTGGATTATTTGATTAGTCCAGCGCAGTATTGCGAGTGAGTTTTTACATCTTTACATCGATCTTTTTGTGTTATATTTTAAAAATAAGATTTTGAATAATCTTGATTTTATTTCTAAATCAAGTCCTAATTTTCAAGATTATCAATTATGCAGTTGGGCAGGTTTAGCTCGACCTTAATTAAAATTGTATAAAGTATTTGATTATATTTTGTATATTAACACATGATGCATACGTATTATGGTCTTCATATCGTGGTGAATCGCGAAAGGTAATAAATTGTATTATATTTAAAAGTATTTTATGCAGAAAAAAGTTATTTTTAAATTATTAATTCATAAGAATAAGATCTACATAAAATAATGCAATAAATTAATACACGATGGCCAGACACATCTTATCATTTCCTAATCTTACGTCAGAATCTCAGGAGAATCTCTTCCGGGCCAAGTCGCTATTTCAATTTCGTCAGGTTTAATGCACTCGGATATTATAATATTAATATTATTAATAGTTTAATATTATTAATATTATTAATCAATATTATTAATAACGTTTCAAAACTATATTCTCATTACTTCAAAACCTCAAAAGGGTGTGGAAATATTTCAATTTTAAATAGGACTAAAAAAAAAGGTAAAAATTAAGTTATACACTTGATAGGAAAACAGATGAGTTGAGGAGGTACGTGTTTACGTGTGCAATCGATAAATTCTCGGGTGGTGAAATACCTCTTGATGTAACTTGATTTCTTAATATCAAGCGAAACCTGCGCAACGACAAAACATGGGTGGAAAGGGAAATTTGGATAATGGAGATGGAAAAGGGATTTAGCTCTTTTGGTTTGGATAAGGTAGACTGCATTTAATTACCGGGTGCAGTTGAAACTAAAGAGAAAGGGAGGGGTCAAGATTCTTCAAAATCTATACGTTCACCTTTGGATTATAACAGTTTTGAAATTTGGAATTTAGAATATCTTCAGATATTCCCATTTTTCATAACATAAAATAGTAAATTCCTCTTTATTGAAATGGTTTATCCCAAAGATATCCTGAGCTCATGTGGAATATCTCTAGAAATTACAATTTAATTGCTAAACCTTTCTTTTAGAAGCAAAATTATATATTTGCATTAGTGTATAATAAAGAATTAAATTCAATTTCTTTTCTAGCAACATTGCAGAGATATTACCAATTGGTTTTGAATCAGCAAAGCTTTATCTTATTTATTAGAGAAACTGTAAATTTTTTTTTTAAGCAATTGATTTTCAGATTGAGTTAAATTTATACGTGCTATAAAACTCTTTGTGTAATATCTTCCCAATTAATAAGCACATTTACTTTCTTCTGAAACATTTTAGTACCTACATACCTATTTTACGACGTTATTACAAAAATTAATTTTTTGAGGTAAGAAACTAAATCTGACTGGACGACCTTGTTGGTCAGTATCTTATGTCTTTAGTCTTATGTTGGTTCATTCTTCAGTTTCGAATTGGCTGTCGCATCGACATGCAGGTATTCAAGAAATGAGAGAAAATCGAAGGGTTGCAAGGAGAAATCTAAATAGACATAAATCGGTAAGTTTTTATCATCGTTGTTCAAAAAAAAATTTATTATATAAAACTTTAATGTTGAATTATATATTATATAAAAAAAATTTTTAAATCCTGTAGAATCCAGTTATTTTATTAATGAAAATTAAAATACATGGAATAAAATAATAAAAAATAATCTTGGGGTTTTGAAAAAAAAACACGAAAAATGATCAGTTTTTTAAATAATATCATTTTTTTCTTTTTTTTTTAGCGTCAAGCACTTGCAAAAGTTGTAATTATTACCTGCAAAGGCAAAAACTCTTCAGAGGATTCTCAAGTATTTGGGCCACGCATTTGTCTTTGGAAATATCTTGGCAATTAGATTCAACTTGAAAATTGTTTAACACTGCATTGTTGGCACTTATAAGCGTAACGACTCCCTCATTTACCGACTCGGCTCATTTACCCTCTTTCTTACACAATCTTACATAAGTAAATTTTTTTTTAATATAGTTATTAAAAAATAAAGATTCCTCGTTTGATCTTTTCAAAGGAAAACTAGAAGCTTAAATTTTAAATTGAACTTAGCAAGGATACATAATAAAAATCTATCGCTTAGTATTAATTAACACTTTGTAAGAAAATAGACCATTGTTGATTCAATAAATTCCATTGAAATGGAAAAGTCTAACGTTTTTATTTAAAAAAAAAAAAAAATAAAGAAATAATTGATTGTAAAAATTTAAAAGAAAAGAGTTGTAAAAATTGAATTAAAATATTTTTATGTAGATTCAACAGGAAGTAAGGATTAAATCACATGTCAATAATAAAATACTGCAGACTTTGTAGACGTGATTCCATTTCAAATGAGTTGCATTGTGAATTTTATGACGCAGAGGAGCATCTTCAGCTCCTGGAACTTTTTTTTCTTTTTCTCTTTGTAAATGAAAATAAAGTTGACAAAGGAATAAAGAAAAATGTGATAGACGTCTCTAAAATTAAATTTGGAGAATAAATCAGAGTTAAGGATTCGAACTTCAGAAAGGAAGTAAGGAGTTAAAAAATATTTTTTACAGGTAACCCGACGAACTATGGGAAGCTGAAAAAAATTAATAAGCTGATCAATCCCTTAGAAAGTAATAAGCCGCATCTAATTATGAATTTAAAATTTCTTCTCTTCTTGATCCTTATTTTCTTGTCATCTGGATCCTGCTTTTTATCTCTAAATATCCTAGACAAATTTCTGAATTATCAGCCTAATTATTTTCAATCCGATTATCCCCCATTTTCCAAAGATCCAAAATTTGGGACCTATGATTTCATAATCATTGGAGCTGGGTCTGGAGGATCAGTTTTGGCCAATAGACTGACAGAAAATCCCAATTGGAGAGTCCTTCTATTAGAAGCAGGAAAGGAAGAAAATTTTTTCACTGATATCCCTTTACTGGCTTCTACTTTGCATATTACTGATTATAATTGGGGATATAAATCGGAACCGCATCCGCAAAACTCAGATGGAAGTGGTGGATATTGTCTTTCCATGGTTGATGGAAGATGCAATTGGCCAAGAGGAAAGGCTCTTGGTGGTACCTCTGTCATCAATTTCATGATTTATGTGAGAGGGACTCGTCAGGATTACGATTGTTGGTGTTCTGAAGGTTGGTAATAATTTATTTATTTAGACCAATATGCTAATTCAATTCTAATTATTCAGAATTTGAATCTAATTAACTGTGTTATTAAGGATGTTGGAGCCAATTTCTAATCTAAAATCCGATTTCTTCATTTTACTCAACAAATATCAAATTTGAAATTTTTTCCCTCTGTAGAATTAATCAATTTTTAATTACAATTATGCGTACAGAGCGAGAAAATATCTAGTTCAAATATTTTTTAAGTAAAATGAAAATATTGAATTTTAAAGTTAGATTTTTAATTCTTCATTTTATGCAAAAAGTATCGAAACTAAATATTTTTTCGCTCTGTACACAGTCTTATATTTGAAAAAATATTAGTGCTACAGAGCGAAAAAATATTTATCTATAATTTTCATTGAGTAAAATGGAGAATGGAATTGTGAGTTTAACATTTGGATGCAATGCCCTTAACTGAAAAGTTAAATTTTGTAAATAGCTAAATAATTATTTAAAATTATAGGTAATTCTGGCTGGAGCTATGAGGAAGTGCTACCATATTTTCTGAAATCTGAAAATAGTAAATTGCACTACCAAAATGATGAGTTCCATGCAAGAGGAGGATATCTCGATGTTTCCAATCCGCCTTACGTATCTCGACTCAGAAAACCTTTTCTTCAAGCGGCGGACGAAATGGGATATTCTGTTAATGACTGCAATGGAAAAAGGTTTTTAAAAAATACATTCAGGATATTCATTGGGTTGCAGTTTCAGACGTCTAGTCTGACGATTTTTGTACATTTATTGTAATAATGACAAAAAAAAAGTTTCCACTGTTCCCAAAACTAAAAATTTTTATTTATTTACTAGGAGAAATTTTAAAGAATTTAGAGGAATTTGCAAAATATTTTAAATAATTTTAAGTAATTTCAGGAGATTTTATAAGATTTCAAGATATGTCAAAAGATTTGAAGATATTTCAAGAGATTTTAATGAACTTTAAGGAATTTTTATATATTTTAAACAATTTTAAGACATTTACAGAAGATTTAAAAGTTTTTAAAGAATTTCAGGTAATATTAAGGGATTTTAAGGGATTTTATTTGATTTACTCCACATTAGAATAAATTCATTAACATTTCTCAAAATCACTTAAAATGTTTTGAAATCTTTTGAAAATTTGTAAACTCCCTTGAATTCTTTTGAAATCCATTGAAATTCCTTCCAATAAAATCCTTTAAGGTGTCTTGAAATCTTGTGAAATCCATAGAAATTTCTAAAAATCTCTGGAACATTCTTTTGATAACTCTTTCAAATTTTTATAAAAATCCCTTGAAATCTTATTGTGAAAACTTTTGAAAATCTTTAAACTATTTTGAATTCTTTCAATCCTTTGACGTTTCTTAAGATATATCTTGAAATTCTCTAAAATGAAAAATTACTTAAAATATCTATAAAATCCCTTGGAATTTCTGAAAAACCTGGGCAACACCGGGTAAATTCCTACTAGTAAATAAATAAAAATAAAATGATTTTGGGAACTTTTTAGATATTCTTAATTCATAAAATACAAAAAAAATAAAATAAAAGAAAAATTTTCGTCAGACTAGACGTCTGAAATTTCAACCCAATAGGATATGCAGAAATTCAATTATGATTTATAAATGATTGCATATATTTTCTAATATAAAAATTCTTCAAATTTGTAGATTGACAGGTTTTTGCGTGGTTCAAGCAAATTTGAGAGCAGGTCGTAGGGTCTCGACTGGCAAAGCATTTTTGAATCCCATTCAATATCGTAAAAACCTCCACATATCAAAGCTCTCTCATGTGACGAAAATTATTATTGATCCTGAGTCGAAAACAGCAACTGGAGTCGAGTTTATAAAAAATCGGAAAAGATACAAAGTAAGAGCTATGAAGGAGGTACTTTTATCCGCTGGGGCTCTCAATTCTCCTCAGATTTTGATGTTATCTGGAGTTGGACCAAAGGTTCATTTGGAAAATTTAGGAATCCAAGTCCTAGAGGATCTTCCTGTTGGATACAATCTTCAGGATCATGTTAGCATGTCAACTTTGACGTTCCTAGTCAACGACACTGTAACAATAATTGAATCTCGTGTTGCTTCAAACCTAGTCAATACTTTTAATTATCTTTTTGAGGGAACTGGCCCTTTCACTGTACCAGGAGGGGCCGAAGCCCTCGCTTTTATTAATACAAAACGAAGTGAGTTTATTATTTAAAGGTGTTGGAGCCAATTTCTAATCTAAAATTTGATTTCTTCATTTTACTCAACAGATATTGAATTTGAAATTTTTTCCCTCTGTAGAATTAATCAATTTTTAATTAGAATTATGCGTACAGAGCGAGAAAATATCTAGTTCAAGTATTTTTTAAGTAAAATGAAAATATTGAATTTTCAAGTTAGATTTTGAATTCCTCGTTTTATGCAAAAAGTATCGAAACTAAATATTTTTTCGCTCTGTATGCAGTCTTATATTTGAAAAAAGATTAGCGCTACAGAGCGAAAAAATATTTATCTATAATTTTCGTTGAATAAAATGGAGAATGGAATTTTATAAAATATGTTTTTATAAAAAAACAATAATAATAAATATTTGTTTATAGTTATTGGAGAAGAAAATGTGGTCAACCCAGAAGAAAATGAGAAATCTGAAACTCTAAAGATGAAAACCGAAAGTAACTCATTAAACCCAAATGAAGATAATCCAGATATAGAATTAGTCTTGGGCCTTGGTGCATTGTCTGGAGATATGTCTGGAAGTATGAGGAGTTTATTTGGCGTCACTGAGGAATTTTATCAGAAAGTTTTTAAAGAATACGAAGGTGCTGATGCTTTCAGTATCGTTCCTGTTTTATTACATCCGAAAAGCAGGGGCAGAGTTATGCTGAGGAGTTCCAATCCATTTCAACAGCCAATTCTCGAGGCGAACTACTTCCAGGAAAAGGACGACCTTGATACCATGGTTCGTGGTATCAAAGAGGTCAGTGCATGCATTTGTAATCAATGAGGTAACGATTTTGTAAAGAGACTTTCAAAATCGTTACCTCATTGATTGTGATAATAGTCGTTTTATTCCGACTGTCGTAATAAAACGAACCGGTTTTAATTTGCGTCTTTACTTAGAATTAATTAAAATATTTTTATAGACAATTCTAAGCTAGAAATAAGTAAGAAACAAAAGTCTCATATTATTTATTTTTTATTCTAGAAGTTATTATTATTATTTATTTATTTTTGTAAATTTGGTATACTTTCAAATTTTAATGCTTCAAATTTCGAAAATTAAAAAACTGTTTCCTATTTTAAAACACAGATTTGTTCCCACAGGCAATTAGACTGGCGTCCACAACTCCTTTTAAGAAATTCAATACGACCCTTCTGCCAAAATCATACCCAGGTTGTGAGCATTTTCAATTTAATTCGGATGAATATTGGGCCTGCTTTGCTCGACAAGTGAGTATAAGTTTAGGCCACTTTGTAGGAACATGTAAAATGGCCTCACGAGAAAACGCCGGAGTTGTTGATTCAAAATTAAAAGTCCATGGCATTTCAAAATTGAGAGTAATTGATGCATCGATTATGCCAACAATTGTAAGAGGTCACACGAACGCAGCCGCTATTATGATTGGAGAAAAAGCCAGTGATATGATTAAGGAAGAGTGGGAAAAAATTGATCGTCAAAATACAGGACGTTATTTATTTCTGTAATTAAACGAGAATGGCCGTATCTGGTATTGACTATACATATTGACTGTATAAGAAGAATTGTTAACTAATTATTAATTAAACGTAAATCACCGATCGAAAATATAGATTGTATAAATAAATAGTGTTACTAGTGGAAGACTGTATACATTTGTACGTGATTCGACTTACGTAATTACTTACTACTTAATTATTTTGAATAAATTCTTTAATTTTGTAATTTAAAATCTAATGTAATTGAAGAGTGAATATATTAAGCGAATTGAATGACTGTTTTTTGTTAAAAAGCTTATGCATTCTTAAATAATAATTTATGGAGAAACTAGTGTTGCTTTGGTGTAATGAATTAACATAATGATGTATGTATTTACAAATACTGCTGGTATGCTAGTTATTAACCTGAGCTCCGCGTCTACGTCAATTGCTTTTAATTGAGAACAACAAGTGCTGCAACGATTAAACTAATCGAACTCAATTTCAATGATGAAACGCCTGAAAGAAACAATACATCTTTTAAATAAATCATAATATATATTTGTAATTTTAATTAAACCGGATTAAATCTGTTAATTCTTGAGAATGGAGAGAAGATTAATTTTTTATTGCTTCGAGGTCAACTAACAATTGATCTTTCAATCGATAATAAAGTAATTTAATTAGCGGCACTAAAAAGATGGTCTCAAAATATTTTTTAAGGGCGTTGGACCCAAGTGTTAAGCTCAAAATTCTATTCTCTATTTTACTCAACGAAAATTATAAATAAACATTTTTTCGCTCTGTAGCGCTAATCTCTTTTCAAATATAAGACTGCATACAGAGCGAAAAAATATTTAATTCCGATACTTTTTGCATAAAACGAAGAATTCAAAAACTAACTTCAAAATAGAATATTTCCATGTTTTTTTTTTAAATATTTGAATTAGATATTTTCTCACTCTTTACGCATAATTCTAATTAAAAATTGATTAATTCTACAGAGGGAAAAAATTCCAAATTTAATATTTGTTAAGTAAAATGAAGAATTCGAATTTTTAAATTAGAACTTGGCTCCAACGCCCTTAGTGACCGATTTAATTTATTTACCATTCTCAACATATCCAATACAATCAAGGCCATCTGAAGTAAATGTATGATCCGCAGAACAGGTACAAATTCCTGGAAAAAAGTATTTTACATAAAAAAATGTTATGTAATTTTTATACTGTAGGTAAATAATTCACGAATAAAAACTGTTACCATGAATACAGTCAACATTAGTTACAGCAGTTGTATGCGAATCCATGTGCGTCTTAGTAGTGCACTGAAGATAATTATCACAGGACTGGTTCAAACCTGTTAAAATAATATTCTTGAAAAATAATCACAATTGCATAATAAGCAGGAACTTTCTAGTTTTAAAAAATCATATTTTCTTACCAACGCTGCGGTAACAAGAGGAAGAACGACGATGGTATTTTCCTAAGCAAGTACACTTTCCTTTTTGGCATTGTGAAAATTCTAGAGGGTCCTGACACTGAGCATCTTCCTGACAGGGTTGACCAATCTCATCAGCCTTTTTTAAACAATCCTTCCTATCAGAGGACATCACATGAGCTACATCGCAAGTACAATTATTTCCAAGACATCTTGAATTATCAACGACGCATTCCTCATCTGCGGTGCACGTCTCTTGTAAAACTATATTATAGAAAACATTTTAGAATTAAGAAAATATTTTAAAATATATTTTTCCAACTTTAGAACAAGTACCAAAATTTATTATATATAAGCAAAAGTGTAAAATACTTACAAAGACTTTTTACACATCGAGTTCCATCAGAACTTGAATGATGGCCAAGAGGACAGACACAACGTCCGGTAACGCAGAAGCTCTTTGAACCCTCAACATAACAATTTCTATGCGATTGGCAATATGATCCCAAACCTGCATTTATTATTTGTATAATAATATTTATTTTAAATAATAATAATAACAGGGTGGCCACATATCAGGGAAGTCAGGAAAATGTCAGGGAAATGCGAATAATTGTCAGGGAAAATATAAATCGACATTTATACTAACTGTGTTATTTATGTCGTATTATGTACATAATTTTTTTAGTTTATTTAACAAATTTTAGAAACTATACAAGAATTTCGAAGGATTGTAAATAATTTCCAGGTATTCTTTGAGATTAACTAGGTTTTTAATGATTTCAAGATATTTTCAATAATTTTAGAGGATTTTAAGGGGTTTCTAGGAATTTAAAGGGATTACAAGAGATGTGTATAATATTTAAATGATTTAGTGGAGTTTTAAGGGACTTCATCAAATTTCAAGAGATTTTTAAGGAAGTGTAGGAAATTCAAGGAATTTGAAGGCATTTTAAAGGATTTTAAAAGGCTTGTAAGAATTTTAGAAATTTTGATTTTTTAGAGTAATTTTAAAGACTTTTAATGTTCCTCATGGAATTTTAAAGGACTTCACGAGATTTTTATAATTTTTTAAAGATTTTGTGGAATTGTAGAGAATTTTAAAAGATTTTTACGTATTTTAAAGGATTTACAAGTTTTTGATGGACTTATAAAGGATTTAAAGAAACTTGGAAGAGTTTTAAGTAATTTTAAGGGATTATAAATATTCTTGTGGAATTTTAAAGGTTTTTAAAAGAATTATAAGTATTCTAATAAATTTTGATTTTTTTAAACAGATTTTAAAGGATTTGATTGAAATTTTTATGGAATTTCAAGAGTTTTTTAAGAATTTTAATAGATTTTGAGGAATTTTAAAAAGATTAGTGAAAATTGAAGGGATTTCATGAAATATTAATAAATTTGAAGGGATTTCGTGGAATTTTAAGATGTTTCTAGGAATTTCAAGAAATTTCAATGAATTTTAAGACTTCCAAAGTTGTAAATTTGAGAGATTTTTACGAATTTTAAGTGTTGTGAAGAGATTTTAAATTTCAAAAAATTGAAAGTGATATTATATACGAAATTTTTTAAAAATGTCAATAATATTTTTACTGAAATTTTGTGCGCATTTTTAATACTTTTCTGTCAGGGAAATTTGTCTAAAAGTCAGGGCAAAGTCAGGGAAATGTCAGAAAGATTGAAGAATTGAATGTTGTGGCCACCCTGAATAATAATAATAATAATAATAATAATAATAATAATAATAAGAAAAATATCTAATATTTATATTAAAATTGATTTACATAATTAAATAGACAAGAAAAATTGGAAAAATCCTAAAAATGAAAAGTATTTACTTTATTTGGTTCATTGAGTTGGAACACTATTTAATTGTCTTTTACCTGCTGTTTTGTAACACCTTTCTTCCACAAAATGTGAAAGAAGGGAACAATCGCATCTGTTTTCGATACATTCTGCATCTGAACCAAATGTTAGTTGACACTGAACATTTTCCTCGCAGGGATCACCTATTCCTCGAGCAACTGTGAAAATTAATTAAATAGTCCAAAATAATACAATTTTTGAATAATAACTTTTTACAATTATTTCATATATTTGATGTATGTTAATTTTCTAATATATATATATTTTTCTAATACATATATATTTTTTTCGACAGCCTACTGACCTCGTAAGCACCTGATGTGGGTGCGATTCCTTTGAAGGACATAATTATCTTTGCAATAACAAGAATCGTTACGGCAGTAGGCATTTTCAACGCAATTGCTGTCATATTGACAAGGAGTTGCAATCCCTGAAAATTATTATCAAAACGATAGCGGATTATTTAAAAGAGACATCATTATATATAAGAAAAAGCACGCGAATTAGTAAAGAACTGTTACTAATCGCTATATGTATAGACAAAAATCTCAATTGAATTAAGATTGCAAAAATGCCATTTTATTTGTCAATAAAAATTGCTCTGAAGAAAGAAGTAGTTACGGAAATTGGAGTCAGACAAAAAATAAGATTTTTGTCTGAGTGCGACTGTCCGTAACTACTGATTTCTAATAATGAGTTTCAATACATGCAATTAAAATAAAGGGTATTTTTATTATAATAAATATATCTATAAATTAATAAAATATAATTCTCAATCTGTGTGATTTATAAATTTCCCCTTTTTTCAATAAATATCAATGACATTTACACTTAATTTTAAAGTATCACGTCTGGCTGAAACTTTCCGTAACCACTTATCAGAAACCCAGCAGTTTTTCTAATTTCACTGTTATCTCTGTCACTCGCAAATTCAAACTATAATTTCGCGATTCAGATACAAAAATATAAATAGGAAATTAATAAAAACCACTAATATAGTCAATATACAAATTTGTACATACGAAGTGATTTTCGATCCGCACAGTGGGAAATCAAAGACATAAATGAGTAAACCGATGTGACTTGAATGGGAATGATGAATAGTGAAATCCTGAAAAAAATTCGCAGGATATCGTCACCGTCACCGAACATCCTCTACACTTGAGAACCTCGAGAACATCGTTTCTTAGTAAGCTTGAGGACGATACTCGACTTAGTCAAAGAAAAAAAAAAAAAAAAACAAGTTAAGGTGGGACCAATTTTAAAAATTGTCCAACAATTTAATTTAATTTAGGAACCATGGGTCGTATTCGGGTGTTAAGAAGCGACTGCGTCGCGGATCGAGGCCGACGATAAATAAATACGTTTAGTACTCCAGTTTAAATGATCCGCGTTATGCAAGAGGCGAAGGAGGCGAAGGTTCAGGCGGTACTATAGGTACCATCCGTTCAGACTCGGACAGTCTACTGGGACTCCCACAAGGCCCTGAAAGGCCCCCTTTGAGAGAAAAAAATACATCACAGATTAAAGTTCCTGATTATGGGGTCTACGTACGGAGAATCACTAGCATTACTTTTTATGTCGAGCATCAGAAATGATGTATACTGTTTCTAAGACGGATTCTCTTTATTGTTTTGTTTTTATTGTAAAAAAAGTATAAGTATGTAAAAAAGATGCTTAATTGTTATGTACACAGAAAAAAAAAAGTCTTAAATCAAGCCCAAAAGTCTAGTTTTTGTTACAATTTAAGTCAGTTTTTGGGCTTAAAACTAAATTAAAATTTTTTTTTTCTGTGTAATAGATAATCATAATCATAATCATAATCATAATCATAATCATAATCATAATCATAATCATAATCATAATCATCATCATCATCATCATCATCATCTTTATCAGTTTATTTCATAGAAGGCAGTTAATAGAGTTATAATACATTAATAAAAAGTATTACCTAACTCGTATTTCTAATCGAAAATGTTATGGTTTAATTCTTTTTACATTCTCATCAGAGAAGGTATTAGATTTGTGTAAAATTTGACCCCCCCAGTTTTTGTCAAATGTCCACGTTTTGGGACCCCCTGAACCCGAAAAACATGTTTTTACGAATGTGTCTGTCTGTCTGTGTGTCTGTCTGTCTGTCTGTCTGTCTGTCTGTCTGCTGTCTGTCTGTGTGTCTGTGTGTCTGTCTGTAGATTTTTAGTTTGTGAGCACGATAACTTTCGAAAGAATTGACCGATTGGATTGGCCTTTGGTATACTCTTTGAGTGTCCTAAAATGAAGGTCAAGTTCGTTGGCCAGCCATTTTGGATAAAAATTCAAAAAGTTGGAGCATTTTGAAAATTTTTGATACCACTTTTTTTTTTAATTTAAAAATTCTATGCACGGATATTCGTAGTACTCAAAAATTCGAATAATTCTTCCTAATGACTTTTTTGGATAAAAAAAAAATTGAAAGACTTATAACATTTTGAAAATCCAAAAAAATGAAAGAAAACTTAAATTAGAAGCCAAACAACGCACGGTATGAAAAAAAGTCTAAAGATGAAAAATGTTTCTTTTTGAACGCCCTATAGGATAGGCATAACAACTTTTTGAATTTCCTTAAAAAATCGAAAAATCAAATTTTGAGCCAAATGACGCGAGATGCAGAGAAAATGATAAGAAACATAATTATTGGTCTTAGAAAGATCTACAAGTTATCTTTTGGCCACTTTTCAATAGGATGAGTAGTTTTCGTTTTAATCATGAAAAATATTGTTAAACAGAGCCGAGCGCAAGGTTTAAATAAAATATCGAGCGCGAAGCGCGAGTGCCCTGATGAGAATGTGCTCCTTAAGGTCGATAGAACCTTAAGTAAATTAGTTTTCTTTTACATTCAATGCTTTAATTTAATTTCATTTAAATTTAATTTAATTAAATTTAAATTTAAAGTAATTTAAAAAAAAAACATGTAGGTACGAGCGTCCTGTAAAGTGCAAGCCTCCTGCAGGGCACAAGCGCGCGAAGCGCGCAACACGGAGCGCGAAGCGCGACGTGTAAATATTATCGGAGCGCGAAGCGCGACGATCGAACTATATTCGACCCCCCGCGCGCCGTAGGCGCGCTCATTTTTGCGAGCGAAGCGAGCCGCGCGCGAAGCGCGCGATGAGAATGTGCCCGCGAAGCGGGCAGATTTTTTTAAATATATTGGGAAATATATCCATGAGATGTTTTGTTTCTTATGTGAGAATTTCTCTTGAAAGTCATAAAATGAGAATTTACGTTTTTAAATTTTAGATTTCGCTTCTGAATGAAAATGAAGTGAATTTATTGTTCACTGGAGGGGATAAGGTATTTGAACGATACAGGAAAAGAACGTGGGAAATCGTGAAGGTCTGGGTCCGACCCTGGTTTAAGAGAGGCAGAGGCGTAGATCCGCTTACACAGACGCTAAAATCTCATTGTCAGTCTGTTACTTGAAGATCGTGTGTCAAGAATCGTCTCCTATTGTAGTTTAGTTTATGTCACTGACCCATTAAAAAAAATGTAACAGTACTAGTTTCTTGCCCAACTTGTTTCTTACTTAAGGGTTGAGTAATTCCTCCTAATAAGGAAGTAGATCAGTAGTAGAAAACTTTTATTTTCATTTGGGAATACACTTTTACGCATATAAGTATGTCTTGATCTTTTGAGTGTTTACAAATAAAGTAAATTATTATTTTTAAATTCCAGATTTTTATTTTTACATTTTCATTTTTTTTAAGAATAAGATATAAGTGGCAATTTAAATAACAGTAGAGGTATAGAATTGGGTTCTGGCATTTCTCGTCTGGTTACATTTTTAGAACGTGAGTATGTTTTCAAAGATAAGAAACATGATTTAAAGTACACACATGTGTAATTATAGACAAGCCATCATAATTTCTGACAAACTTTCTGTAAAATTAGAGGTTTTAAAAACCTAAAGCAATTCATAAAATTTTCTAAGTATATAACTACAATTTCATTTATGAGTGTGATTGTAAATATTTTAAAACGCAAGGAAATTGTTCTGGTTTTATGTAAAAAAAAACTGGTAAAACTACTTGATGAATAATATCTTAAGTCTTATCAGTGTGTAAAACTGATTGTATAGAGATTACGTGTGAAAATACACTTGACATACTTTGACACGTTAAAAGCTTTCATTGAGCAGTTGATACACTACCTAAATTTCCATTTATTGATCAATAAGTTTTATAAAAACATTCTTATACAGAATAAATGAATAATAAATCTTTACGAAATTTACGAATAAAAAAATGTAATTGCTGTTTGTTATGACATTCGTTAACACGCATGTTGAGCGGTACTCAAGCGGAAAAAAGTGGGTTGTTTAAAGTGTATCTTCAGCTTATATTTGTAATAATGCTTTAAGTATTTTCTTTTTTAATTAATTTGAAAATACGATTAATAAAATTAAATGCCCTTACTCACGTCTTCGAAGAAGCTGAATATGATCTTCACTCCCCATGACAACTGTAGTAACGCCGAAGACGATGATCAATGCGATCATCGTCGACCTCCAGCGAATAAGCCACTCGGATCGAAACTCACTTTTCCTCATTCGCACTTGAGTGCATCGAAACCTTTCCACGTCTGCACAAAATAGCCAATTCCTTTTATGCAATTTTATATATATTTAGCACTTTATGTCTTCCCCTCGAAACCAAGTTCTCTGCGGTCCATTTCTTCTCTTTCCGGTTCAAAACTCTTCTTTCTTATCATCAGTATTTTAAGTCACAACACACACAGTTCTATACTTGCAATCCGTGATTTACATGCTTTATTGTTATTCTAGTTTTCAATATTTTCTTAATTTCAATATTTTCTTAATTATTTCTTTACTCGTCGTTGTTATTTTGATTATATTGCACACTTTTGAATTCAGGTATCCTATATAAGAATAGATCTTAAACGACAAGTGCCTTGTGCAAGTATCAAGCGAAAAATGAGTTTATCAGTGAGTCGCGCTCTCAGTATCTCACTATATCTAATCTTACAACCGATACACGGAATATAATGCGGACGACACTCGCCTACTCCTTTCCAGTCTGTGTCAGAACAAGAAACAAGCCCAAGTGTTATCCAATTTCTTCCGAGATGAGAACAACTCGACAGTGAGGAGGTTTGTTTCACAACCGGAGGTTCATCTGAGAAAAATGGTTTCGAAACGGGAGACAAAAGAGTACTTTATGAAGTATTATGTTCGTGTGATGTTTTCAACACTTTTTCTACGTCGCATTTTTATGTCTTTTAAAAAATAAATTTATACATCGAGACTTTTATCTGATTTTGAAATTTAAGGGCGTTGGACTCAAGTTTTATAGGCTCAAAATTCCATTCTCCATTTTACTCAACGAAAATTATAGATAAATATTTTTTCGCTCTGTAGCACTAATCTTTTTTCAAATATAAGACAGCATACAGAGCGAAAAAATATTTAATTTCGATACTTTTTGCATAAAACGAAGAATTCAAAATCTAATTTGAAAATTGAATATTTTCATTTTCTTAAAAAATATTTGAAATAGATATTTTCTCGCTCTGTACGCATAATACTAATTAAAAATCGATTAATTCTACAGTGGGAATAAATTTCAAATTTAATATTTGTTGAGTAAAATGAAGAAATCGAATTTTTGATTAGAAATTGGTTCCAACACCCTTAAGGATCAATAATCGCACCTTTTGCATTTTTTCTTCACTTAGGAGCTTTTGTTTCATGATATAAATATAAATATGATATAAAGTTAAATAAATAATAAATTTTTTAACACTGAAAACTTAAAAATAGAGCACGAAACAATTGTAACAAAAGAATAAAACGATTCTACTGCGGAGAGTCACAACGAAGACTGGGAGCTATAAGCTGGAAATCGAAAACTTCTATCTCGTCTCCCGTTACATCAGAAGGGAAAAGAAGCGTAACCAGGATCAACGCCAGTGAATATCGACTAAATGTCATGGTGCGCCTAAAATCGAACTCCGTTACAATTCTATTGTCTTTGTAATCTTTGACTTTTATTTCACTCCATCAGGGTGGCCACAAGATTCAATTTTTCCATTTTCTTGACTTTCCCTTGACTTTCAGACAAATTTCCTTGACATAAAAGTATTAAAAATGCGCACAAATTTTTAATAATAATACTATTGAAATTTTATCAAAAATTTCGTATAATATCGCTTGAAATCTTTTGAAATGTAAAATCACTTCAAATTACTTAAAATTCGTAAAAATCTCTAAAATTTACAACTTTGCTGAAAGTCTCTTAAAATTTATTGAAATTTCTTGAAATTCCTAGAAACATCTTAAAATTCCACCAAATCCCTTCAAATTTATTAATATTTCATGAAATCCCTTCAATTTTCACTAATCTTTTTAAAATTCCTAAAAATCTCTTTAAATTTCCTATAATCCTTCAAAATTCCAAAAAATATTTTCAGAATCTCTTGAAATATTTTTACATTCCACGAGGAACTTTAAAATCCCTATTGAAATCCTTTATTTACTGAAATCGCTTAAAATTTGCTGAAATTTTTTGAAATTCTTAGAAACATCTTTAAATTTCTTAAAATTCCACTATACAATATTTAAAATTCTATGAAATCTTACAAAATCTTACAAAATCTTACAAATCTTACAAAATATTTTACAAATCATAAAAATCTCGTGAAATTCTTCAAAATTTCCTAACGTACATCAAATCTAAAAAAACTCTTGAAATAAAGAATCTCACAAAATCTTTTAAAAACAAAAAATAACTTGAAATTTTTTTAAATTCTATGAAGACTATTAAAATTCCTTAATAATTTTTAAAATGTCAAAATTACTTAAAATTTTTACAAGCTTCTTAAAATCCTTTAGAATTCCAAGAAAAACTTTTAAATTCCTTACAATACGTAAAGATCTCTTAAAATTCTTGAAAACCTCTTGAAATTCCATAAAAATTTCAATCAAATCCCTTAAAATCACTTTAAAAAAACAAAATATATTAAAATTCTTACAAGCCTTTTAAAAACCTTTAAAACCCCACAAGAATATTTACAATCCCTTAAAATTTCTTAAAACTCTTCCAAGTTTCTTTAAATCCTTTATAATTCCATGAAAACCTGTTAAACCCTTTAAAATACGTAAAAATCTCTTAAAATTTTGTAAAATTCCACATAATCTTTTAAAAATCAAAAATAATTTTTGAAATTTTTTCTAATTCCACAATCATTTTAAAAATATCAAAATTTCTTCAAATCTTTACATGCTTTTAAAAATTTTTGAAAACCTCTTGAAATTCCATAAAATTCTACAAAATCTTTTGGAAGTCATAAAAATTTCATGAAATCCTTTAAAATTCCATGAGAAACATTACAATCCTTTAAAATTCCTTAAAATTCTTTGAATTCCACTAAATCTTTTAAATATTATACAAATCTCTTGTAATCTCTTTAAATTCCTAGAAAACCTCTTAAAATCTTTTAAAATTATTGAAAATCTCTTGAAATCATTAGAAACCCAAAGAATTTCAAAGAATGTCTGGAAATTCTTTATAATCCTTCGAAATTTTCTAAAATCTGTTACATAAACTATAAAATCTATATATGCAATATGACAGAAATAACATAGTAAACATAAATATCAATTTCTATTTTTCCTGACAACTATTCGCATTTCCCTGATATTTCCCTGACTTCACTGACATGTGGCCACCCTGTATATGGTTTTAAGTTTAAATATATAGGAATAGTGACATAAAAACATTAGTCAAATACTTTTTCAATAAACTATGTATTAATAAAAAAGTATGTTTATAGTAAATAGATTTCGCTTGAAAACAAGTGGTTCTAAGACTTACGTAGGAATATAATTATACTAAATTTCATTCAAAGCATCTTTAGCTTTTTTCATCGAAACAAACATACACGCACGGGCGTTCATTCCTTTACTAAATGCAATAAACCTACTATAATCATTATCCTTCAAATTCTCTATAATTTCAATCGACGTTTTGCAAAAGATCATTCCACAATTGACATTGATATCGATAAATTAAATCAATGAAAATGAATTAAATACGTATTTCTAGGATTAATTATTATTGATCTTTCGGATTTTTGTCTTATCGTATTACATGCAATATTAAAAAATTTCGAATTAGAAACGGTTCACCATTAAGATACGCTGACTTCTGTAACGAGGAAAAAACAATAAGTGTTTGATGATAATTATGTTGATGCACGGGGATCATTCACTTTCTACATAAATTTGAGTTTGCAGGAAATTTACCCGAAATTACTTCTAAGGTCAAAAAAAAGTTCGATATCAATAGATCCCGAAATTTGATTTATCTAATATCAAGACTGTATTTGTATGTGACTCTTTTGCATAATTTAACACAGGGTAGAATGAAACACGGAGATTATTCACTTTCTACAGAAATTTCAGTTTTACAGGCAATAAAACCTGAAATTGTGACTAGTTAAAAAAAGGTTCGGTATCAGAAGATCCTGCATTTTTTTTTTCTAAAGCACTGTTTAAAACTGTTCTTTATAATTTAAGCACAGCGCCTTGTGCAGTACGTTTATAGTAGAAATGTGCCATCGCCATAAATTCGAACAAGTCTGTTTTCTTTGGGCATTTATGTCACACACACGCACTCTCACACACTAAGATAGTACGTACATATGAGGCAAGTCCGTGTGTAATGTGTAAAGAGTGAAAATGAAAAATCGTCTTATTCATTTGAGTCTTTATTATTGATGTAAACCTACCAATCGATTTTATTAAAGGTATTCCACAATGTCGCACTTGATTGATATATTAGGACAACTAGCGACATTGGCCCCATAACTATTACGAGTTGAAGAATCTTTGTGTCGTTCAGTAAGAAGTTTTTGAAAAATCGGTAAAATTGTAAGATCTAAAAGTTCGCCATCTGAGAGAGCACTATACATTTGAGATTCGTTTCTGCTGAAGCGTCCAGTCGCAGTACCCCCAACAGAAATCCCAATACCTCCCTCTGTGCTTCTTCCTACTCCTCCGGTGATTCCTCGTCCTCTAGGATTCTGATTGCTCGAAAATTTACTATTATGTATCGTTGCGACGTTTGGAGTGCTTTGAACATATTCTAATCGGGCCTGTTGTTTGATCAGCCTTGATTCTGAGTGTCTGCATTCGCGTATTCTTCGTGTAGTAGCACGATGAGGACATTCTCCCACAGGATGTTTTGATCTAATACACTTTTCTCGCGATCTTTCTGATACCGAACGTTGAATAACTGTTGAAAGTGTATCGTCATATCTTTCTGCAAACATAAAATATTAACCTCATGATGCGAAATAACTGTTGTTATTATCAGGGTATCTATAGTGATCAGGGAATTGGAAATTCCCGGGTTTTTCCCAGTTTTCTCCCGATCTTTTCTAGTCTTCTCCCATTCAAATTTTTTTTCCTCCGATCAATTTATGCCTTTTGTAAATTTGGCTTTTTTGTGATTTTTGAAAATAAATTTTTTTTTTTTTAATTTGATAAAGTTAAAAATCCTATCTTAAAAAATTGGTGTAACGAAATGTCTCGAAAATCTCACATACATTGTTGTTGCAAACCTGATTGGCTTTTGAATTACTTACTTAATTTCGACACTTTTTGCATAAAATGAAGAATTCAAAATCTAACTTTAAAATTCAATATTTATTAATTTTACGAAAACCTTCGAAATCCTTGTAAATTTTACAAAATCTTTTAAAAAACATAAAATCTTTTTAAAATCTCGTCAGATTCCATAAAAATCTTAAAACTTCCATAAAATCTTTTAAAAATTGGAAAACTTTCTTAAAATCCCTTAAAATTACTAGAAATCTCATAAAATTTCATAAAATTTTTGGAAATTCCATGACAACATTTAAAATTCTTTCAAATTCTCAGAGAAAATAAAATTTCGAAATTCCTCTAAATTCTACGACAAGACTTAAAATCCCTTAAAATACCAGAATCCTTTCTAAATCTCTTAAAATTTTACGAAAAACCTTCGAAATCTCTTAAAGTTTGAGAAAATCTCTTAAAATTTCCAGAAACTTCTTAAAATTCTTTAAAATTCTATGATAACAATTAAAATACCTTTTTATCCTTTAAAATACATCAAAAGTATTAGAAATCTTGTCAGAATCCATAAAATTCTTAAAAATTCCATAAAATATTTTAACAATCAGAAAGCTTTAAATTAATAGATTCCTCATAAAATTTCATAAAATTCTTAAAATAAAGTCTTTTCAAAGACATTAAAATCTCTTAATTCTCTTAAAATTCTTGGAAATTCCATGACAACATTTAAAATCCCTTAAAATTCTCAGAAACTTTTTAAAATTTCGAAATTTCTCGAAATTCCACGACAAGACTTAATATCCTTTAAAATCCCAGAAACCTTTCTAAATTTCTTAAAATTTCACGAAAAACTTTCGGAATTTCTGAAAGTTTGAAAAAATCTCTTAAAATTCCCAGAAACTTCTTGAAATTCTTTAAAATTTTATGAATTCCTTTAAACTTCCGCGAAATATCCGGAAATTCCTTAAAATGCTGCGAAATCTTTTAAAAATCCTAAAAAATCCTTTTAAAATAAAAGGTAATGTAACGAAATTTCTTTAAAATCTCATATACATTGTTGCTAGAAACCTACTCTCTAAATTTGAATCAGCGAAATTCGGCTCATTCAGATTAAGAGAGCGATTAACTTTTGAATGACTTGAAGTTATATAAGAAGTAAAAAAAATAATCGCTAATAGAATAAAAAGAAGATAAAGTGGAAAAATGTCCATTTTTCAATAAAATACAAAAAATTCTTGGTCCTAAATGAAATTCCCGGGTTTTTCCCGGTTTTTCGCGGTCAAATAAAATTCCCGGGGTTTTCCCGGTTTACCGGTCCGCTAGACACCCTGATTAGGCACATATAAAATAATAAGTAAATAAATAAGAATTAGGAGTGCACAAAGCTGAGAAAAATTTTGCACACCCCTTTTAAGAGTAGTTTTAATTACCTGTATCTGAATAACTTGCATTAACACTTGCTGAACTACTATTATATGCATCACAGAGATTTCGATGCCTTTTTGTTGCTGCAGTTTCCTTGGAACCATTGAGAATCACATGATTATGACCGCGGCCTCCATGTTTCTCACATCGGTAACCAGTCGAGCTGCTTCCGACGAGTGTTCTGCTTTTATGACCACATTCTCCAATGATATAAGCCTTATTGAATGATTCTAAGTTGTCTTCAGTCCTTGCTATATTTTCAGTAGATATATAACTAATGGAATTTGCCGGAACACTAGTTCTTCTTTTTTTATCGTAAAGTTCATGATGAGAGTGAGCCAATCCATTGTTTTTTACGGAAGATCTTCTTTTACTTAGAGAAACTGGATGTGGAGGCATAATCGTCGAAGCTGAATCAAAATAAATGTATTATTATACAATATATTATATACCGCATTATTTTTTCCGCTCTTTATATTACCTGTACAACGATACTTTGAAACAAACTGTGTTCCTTGCACTGGAAGGATAGACTGATTTGAATAGTCTTTTTCTACCAATTCATCAAAAGAGACATTCTTTGAAGGCGGAGGCGTTGGCAGCTTTGCTCTTCTTATTCTATCAGTCGCTTTGTCTTTCCCATCTGCGGGAATGTCCGCCTCCTCAGCAGAGATAAGAGAATCAGTCTCTTCCACAACTGCTTCTGGTATAATGTCCGGGGTGTGCTGTACATCTGCTATCCTGAATTCCTGACCAGATCTTTTGACCGACGCCTTATTCTCCTCAACCTCTTTACCCCTTTGACCCTGCGTGATATTGTCACCAGATAACTCAAAACCAGGAGAAGCCATCGGATGTGTTGTCGATTCTTTTCCACTCTGCAACCCGCGTGGAACCATCGTTGACTGCTCATGCTCCAACGCAATGTTTGGAACCCTGCTGCTGAATGTCTTCTTCCTGGAAAACCCACCACTCGACTATCTCAGGATTGATGAATGATTGTGCCTGTCAAAAATTTGCGAAAAATCGCTTTTTTGCTTGGATGTATAATGAGACTAAGTTGTGTGCCACGAAGTTAAAGCCATAGTGGCGGCCAATGGAAAGAAGCTTTCGCAAGCATTACATACTTTGGATGTCACTACGCTGCGAATGACTTGTTGTATGGTGGTTAAGAATAGTTTAAGCATTCACGCACTTGGCTAGTTGTTGTTCTATCGAGCTCACGTTGACGTAGTCTCCTTCCGCTTGAGATACCGTGGTCGAATTTAAACTGCACATTGACACAGATATATCCGTTGTTTCAGTATTCACGGAGAGGCCTGCATGCAACGAAGAAAATAAAATATTACACAGACAATGAAAAAAGAATTGGCAAGTTTATCCTGGGTCAGATATTCCATTGCTCAGTCATTATTTACCTTCTTTCTTTATCACCACATCTTGTCTTGGGATATGTAGCCTGTTTATCGCTTCTTGTGTGTTGGCTGTTTCTTCGTCGCCCAGTCTTCTTAAATACATCTGCAAAAAGATATTCAACTACTCAATGTATTTGAACATTGCTACACTTTTTGGCTTTCCACGAATCTTTCTTAAAAGCAAAAAACAAAAAAAAAAAAACAAAAACAAAAAAATAATTTTTAAGAGTGTTGGAGCCTAGTTCTAATCCAAAAATTCGATTTCTTCATTTTACTGAACAAATATTAAATTTACAATTTTTTCCCTCTGTAGAGTTAATCAATTTTTAACTAGAATTATGCGTACAGAGCGAGAAAATATCTAATTCAAATATTTTTTAAGTAAAATGAAAATATTGAATTTTGAAGTTAGATTTTGAATTCTTCGTTTTATGCAAAAAGTATCGAAATTAAATATTTTTTCGCTCTGTATGCAGTCTTATACTTGAAAAAAGATTAGCGCTACAGAGCGAAAAAATATTTATCTATCATTTTTGTTGAGTAAAATGGAGAATAGAATTTTGAGTTTAACACTTGAGTCTAACACCCTTAATATCAGTGTAAGCTAAAGCCACTCGTATATTAGAAAATAATATTATCAATTATTATTAAAGTTACAGATATATTAATAGTTACTTTAGAATTCCTAAGCAAACCTGAAGTTTTCTTTATGTATTCATACACAATCTGCAGAGTGAATTTATGAATCCGTAGACAATTTTTCACTTACCTATCGAGATATACACAGAACATTTGCGAGAACATAATGTGAAATCAACCTACTTGCAGTTCTGATTCTCTTTCGAGAAGTTGTTTTCTAAATTTTTGATTTGTCGTCGTAATCTCTTTAAGTCGATCTTCTAATTCGCTAACTGTAGAATCCTTTCGTGTTTTCGACATAGGTTTTAAAGTTGTTCTTGTTCTTCTATCTATGGCACCTTGAGGATTTCTCCGCAATTCTATTAACTGAGAATTAAACAGGTCGAATTATTACACTGCTCCATATTATCCTAATAAATTTTATTTCTAATAACTGATAACTATACCTTGGGAACGAATACGAGGCACAAAGTGGCTGTGCTGCAAAATATGATGAAAACCGCCAGCATTATGAACATGGCGTCCTGTTTGTCAGCTAGGACAATACTAATTGCTGCTCCCGTGATGCACATTATTACAACGTTGTAAACACTCATGCCTACGTATTTACTATCATTTAATGCTGGTATACTGACATGTCGTGTTTCCCAGGCCAAGAATGCACCGAAAATCTAAAATATAATTGACATATGGTTGTAGAACCAAAATTTGTCATTGATTATTAATTATACACCTACCATTAATAGACCTTTGTAAGCGTATATACTTCCTAAGTAGACTGACATTCTGTTACTTTGACAGTACTCGTTTTCCGGTATAATCATGATATCTTCGTTTGAAGGATGCGGCTAAATTTAAGATTATCAATAATTAATCTTCATCAATTAATTAATTAATTAATTAGTTGTTATTAAGAATTCATAAAAATTACTTACGTAAGCATCCATTTCCTTCGTTTCTCTATAAAAGGGATCGGCTACTTGCCATGTTGTCATAATTACTAAATCGATAAACAGTAATACCCCAACAACCATAAACAGCTGGTAATCTGTTATTACCTGTAAAAACAATTGCCAATTATTTCGCAGAATATAATATTCTGATCCAGTGGGAATAAAACTACATTAAGCTGCTTACTTTTTTATTGAGCTTTACATCTGTGAATATGGAGTGAACTCTCCAAGTTTTAGAAAACATGGAACCGAAGGCTAAGGAAAAACCTGCCATCAGTAACCAAGCTCTGGCGGTACATATGTATGGAAAGGCGGTGACACTTGATAATTGAGAGTCCAGTCCCAAAAAAATGACGCTACTGTAGGTCAATATACATCCCACAATAATAAGATTATTTAAATGGGGTGACGACATTTTTATGTACCTAGAAATAAAAATGTCAAGGTTACTTTACTAGTTTTGTTTGACTTTCCTTTTATAAACTTTATGTTTATAAATAAAAAGCTCTGACCTCTGATTTCTGTATTTTATATTAATTGAAAGAAAAACAACTGCCATCACGATTCCCACACTAGCAGCTGCCGCAAGTGCTGCATAAATCTTGATGTTGACTGTTGAGTGTTCAATTATATGCAAAGTTCGATCCTTTGGTGGAGATCTACCACGCCACATCAAAGGCTGACCTCTACTTAGATCCAGATTATCTGAGACGCCATCGTATTCTCCAACTTTGACCTCACTTCCACCTTTCCAAAATCCAAAAAAAAATACTTGTAACAACTTCAAGGATTATAGTTTCAAAGGGCAACAAGAACCAATACGAGAATTTGCTCCTTACTTTGAAACTGCTTCAACAGAATACATGCTTTTCTTTCATTATCATAGAAACGAACCGGTCCCTGAAAAAATAAATATAAATTATCACACATTTGATTTGAAATATTATAGTTAAATTAAAGTTTAATATTTTATTTTAATCTAATCTAATATTTTTTTGTTTTCAGTCATCCCGCTCTATTTAGGAAGAAGTGGACGAGAAAGAAGAGGATTCAGAAATTGCTATTCGATTAGTTTAAAAATAAGTTTAATATATTCTTGTTTTATCTTCATAATTATATCTTCTTATTTTGAATATTTATTGAGAAAAATTGAATTTTTTAGTTTTTAGGTTTTTTTTAGTAGTCTTTAGGAGAAAATTTTAAGGTTTAGGTTGAAATTCAGGTAGAACCCATTCGCACAAAATTTTTGTTCCCGTATAGAACCATTGGACTGAAGTTTCAGACGTCTAGTCTGACGGAGTTTTTACTTTATTTCTTTATTTTTTATATTTATTATTTTATTAGTTTAGGAATATCAAAAAGAGTTCCAAAAAACATTTTTTATTTTTATTTATTTACTAGCAGAAATTTACCCGAAGCTGCCCGGGATTTTAAGAGATTTTAAGTGACAAAGGAATTTCAAGGGATTACACAGAGATTTTAAGTGATTTTAAGGAATTTCATTTGATTTTAATAAAGTTCAGAGAATTTTAAGGGATTTCAAGAGATTTTAAGCATCTTCAAAGGATTTTTTAAAAAAGTTCAAAACAGTTTAAGGATATTTAAGAGTTTTAGCAAGATTTTAAGGTATTTTTAAAAGAGTTTGAAGAATTATTAAGAGAATATTACAGAGATTTTTATATTATAGATTCCACAAGATGACAAGATTTCAAAAGATATTTTGATCCGCAATATTTCTGGAAATCCCAATTAAAGAAAATCCTTGAAATCCTGAAAAAGTTCTTGAAATCATTTTAAATCTTTTGCAATCGTTTAAAGTCTCTTTAAAATTCCTCTAAATTCTAAGAAATCTCTTAAAATTCCGGAAAACGCTGGGTAAATTTCTGTCAGTAAATAAATAAAAATTATGGGTTTTGGAAACATTTTGTAAAATATTTTTATTCCAATGAATGTAAAAATAAAAAATCGTTAGACTAGACGTCTGAAACTTCAACCCAATTATAGAACCCTGTTGCAAAATCCATATAAGACTCCTGGTTTACCCTGATAGAAATCCATGATCTAACGGGGTTCTATCTGGGTTCTAACGGGTTTTTTAAGCAGGGACTAGCAGTTTTTTACTTACAGTTACACCTTCAAAGCTTGTATTCCTGAGGGCCTCTAAAAAGAGCTTTTCCCACAAGTAATCTCTGTATCTGAAATCTGCTACAGTTTGATTTCGACGAAAATGCCGTATTCGTCTTGCAACATGCTGGATTGCTAAAGCAACTGCCCAAATTCCATCGTACGTGTATCCATGAAATCTCGAGTACTCAGTACCTCTTCTAGAGTCATATTCAACTCTATATTCCTCAGGTGTCTGCGGAAAAGTCATATCGGGGAGATAAGTAATTGTTTACAAAAAATTGCAAAAAAATACTTACAATACCGGAAACTGTTATTTGTTGGTCAGTAGCTAAAGGAAGGAGGTCTGTTAAAATTGTCCCATGTAATGCTTCAGACAATTCCGATGGCGCACAACCGCCACCTGGACGAAGCCACCATTCTTCACCATAAGTCCCCATGATAACCCATTGATATTTTCTACCAAACATGCCAAGCCTGAAAGATATATGATTTAAGAGCGTTGGACCCAAGTGTTAAGCTCAAAATTCCATTCTACATTTTACTCAACGAAAATTATAGATAAATATTTTTTCGCTCTGTAGCGCTAATCTTTTTTCAAATATAAGACTGCATAAAGAGCGAAAAAATATTTAATTTCGATACTTTTTGCATAAAATGAAGAATTCAAAATCTAACTTCAAAATTCAATATTTTCATTTTACTTAAAAACTATTTGAATTAGGTATTTTCTCGCTCTATACGCATAATTATAGTTAGAAATTGATTAATTCTACAGAGGGAAAAAATTCCAAATTTGATATTTGTTGAGTAAAATGAAGAAATTGAATTTTTAGATTAGAAATTGGCTCGAACACCCTTAATAAAAAAATTCAACAGTTTAAGCTATATATTATATACCTGAAAGCCTCGCAAAAGATTCTTCGAGCCCATCCTTCATTAAAATTACCTAAAATAATTCTAACGTCCTTATCTTTTAATTTTTCTAAAGCTGATGTAACTTCCATTGAAAAACTTTGCGTTTCAAGAACTTCCAGCTTGTTATAATCTAAATCAGCAACAAGTCTGTTGTGAGCCTGCAAATAAAAATTCTTATAAATCCTTATCATTAAAAAATTCAAAAAAGTGAAACAAGTTTTTCTTTCTGCTTACCAGAGCGTATCTAGGTTCATTCTGATAAATGGTACCAACTTTCGTCCAATTAAATTGCATCAATAAAGCTACACGAGGCGCATTAAATGCATTTTCTGATGGTACGACTCTGAAGAAGTTCGGAAAGCTGTCCATAGTAAACATAGGATGTGTATCTGCATAACTAAGTTGCGTTAGTCTCCAGTGTTTAGATGCTTTCGCGATTGGATCCGTGACTTGAGTACACGCAGCTCCAAAGAGCATTAATTTGTGTGGTCCGCTATGCATCATATCAAAAAATGCCTTAACTCCAACGGCAGCATTGCACTGTAAAGTAAAAAATGAACAATAAGGTAAACTATCTTTGCGTCTATTGCCCTATAAAAATTGAAAAATAATTTGAGATATTTATATGTGTATCTTTAAAAAAAAAGACTTTTAACTTCTAATATGGTAAAAATAGAATTAAGGGGGTAGTCTCATTCAGAAGGCCTTATATAAGCGTTTTTTCGGAAATTTTTTTAGGATAGAAAAAAATAAACAAGTCTGGCGAACTTTTTATAATGTTTTAATGCATATTTGAACACTCTAAAAAGAATTTTTCGAGAGAAAAATATTTAAACGCAGCTGATTTGTGTGCACATTAGTGCAACACCTTGTAAATTTTAATTTTCATATTTTTTTCCTCTATGTGAACTAAGAAAAATCCGAAGAAATTGTAAAATTAAACATTTTTCGTAAGTCTAAAGAAAAAAAGTGCTTTTTTAAAAAGCACTTGCGAAAAGTTTTAAATTTCACAATTTCTTCGGATTTTTCTTAGTTCACATAGAAGAAAAATATCTAATTCAAATATTTTTTAAGTAAAATGAAAATATTGAATTTTGAAGTCAGATTCTGAATTCTTCGTTTATATTTATTCTTCGTTTTATGCAAAAAGGATCGAAATTAAATATTTCTTCGCTCTGTATACAATCTTATATTTGAAAAAAGATTAGTGCTACAGAGCGAAAAAAGATTTATCTACAATTTTCGTTCAGTAAAATGGAGAATGAAATTTTGAGCTTAACACTTGGATCCAACGCCCTTAAGATTGCCATAAAATATATTAACGTAATGACCATTATTTTTTATTATTCGATCATCAAAAAAGCACATAATGACATGATAATATTGTCGCTATTATAAACGCAGTTTGCAATATGTTTGTAAAAGTTGAAAGAAGTATAATCCGAAAGATAGTGATAAATGAGTGAAACGCTGATATAAAGCTGTAGCTGTAGGCAATGTTTTTAATTTTCAGGTTTGCACTGGAAGAAGTTGATGGTCTATAACGAAAAAAAAAGAATTCTAGGGATATTAAGTGAGAAAAAGGATAACGACCGTGAAATGAAACCGTGCAGCGCACGATAAAAGAAGTGAAAGATGAAAACGGGTCATTGCGGGTCGCGAAATTCTGAGTGAAATTTAGAACTGAATGCGGGTGAGGTATATATATATGCATAATCTCTCAACGTGAATTAATAAGAAGTTGTACTATGAATTAGTATTTTTAAACTAATTAATAGTAAAAATGCTTCCTAAAATGAATTAGTAAACCAATCAGCACTATTTCATCAGTAACTTCTTACTAATTTAGATTGAGAGAATATGTGGCCTTTACTGTAAACTTCTAACGAAGCGATGGCCTTCTCTACGATATGTATATTTATTACACGGACCCACATTCATCCAGACATGGATAATAAAACGATATTGATTATACTCTTTATTCAAGCGATTTAAATTTAGTTGATGATATAAATATATGGAAGAAAGAAGAAAACGGTTCTCCATGTTTGTACGTTACAGTAAATGCTTTTAATCCCAAAGTTGGATAAAAAATATTATATTTGAGATATTCTGTATAGATGATATTTGAAAGAAGTTTAAACTTGCTTTAATGAGACAGGTGAACCACACAGGTGAATACACTTTTTATGATGAATATGCGACATTGAATAAAAAATATGTAACAGCAAGGCACCTTGTAAATTTTATTTTTCATATATTTTTCTTCTATGTGAACTAAAAAAAATCCGAAGAGAAATTGTAAAATTAAAAAAAAGCACTTTTTTTCTTCAAACTTCAAACTTCCATGTTTGTATGTCACAGTAAATGCTTTTAATCCCAAAGTTGGATAAAAAATATTATATTTAGGGGTTTTTCTGTATAGATGATATATTTGAAAGAAGTTTAAACTTGCTTTAATGCGACAGGTGAATACACTTTTTATGATGAATATGCGACATTGAATAAAAAATATGTAACAGCACGGCACTCGGGGAGAGCTCGAAGTAGAATTCGTATTTGAAACAAATAATAATTTCTCATCTTATACCGCCATATTGTACCTTTTTTGTCCCTCTAAACGTGTTCTGGCCTTATTGATTTACAGTAAAAATTTTCTACACAAGCTGCGACACGCAGGTCGCAAACAATTTAAGAACTTGTTGTACACACATTGAATAAATATTACGTTGAGAGAAAAGCTATCTCAGTTTTTTTGGGCTTTCGTGATATTTGAGTGATCACGTGATAAGGTGATTATGGATATAAGCAACAGTATAATAAATCGTTGTCGATCATTATTAATATTATGTATAAACAGCGACAACTCTTGATCCTTCAGGTAGAAAAGTATCATCCAGACGGAAAGGAATTGGACGGATAATTCATGATATTTAAATCCGCCGGAACTACCTTTCCGACTAGAAAATACGCAAGTGCAAACAGAACTAGTTCCATGGAAAAAGAGTGTGTCTGTGTAATATGGATACCCTTTTGAAAGCTTCTCTTGAAGTTCTGTAGTTCAATTTCTTCATATAATACATACATCTTCGATGACGCAAAAGGCGCTCTTCTTCAGAAAAAAAAAATTGATTGCTGCATCAAAAAGAGATGAAACGGATCTTAATTTATCTATGACCTCATTTTCATTTATCCAGAAATGTTTTTATAATGGTCACACAGTCCTTATGTTTTACTTTAAGTTTTTTTTACGTTTAACTTCCTGCTGGAAGTTAACGGATTGAAACTTTATCCGTTTTAATCCGTCATCTATCATAAGTATCCGTTTGAATACATTTTTAATACTCGGCGATCCGTTTGTATCCGTTGTCTATCCATTTGAATTATAATCTTATCCGGTGTCACTCTCCGTTTTAATCCTTTTGTATCCGTTTTTATGTATTACTATCCGTTTTTGTACTTATCCGTTTCAATCCCTCATTTTTTATCCGCGACTCAATTCTTATTTATCCGCGAACTATACTTAGATTTGATCCTGTCACCTATCACTGATTAAAAATGTATCCGTTTGAATCATTACTTATCCATTTCAATCCATAATTTTCTATCCG
>CAJFCP010000106.1:93390-162350 GCA_904066005.1 Synergus itoensis | reverse complement strand
AAAAAATGTTTATCCGTTTAAATCCGCTAATTCCTATCCGTTTGAATTCGTTTAATTCCAGCAGGGGTGTTTTCCTTGATGCCATACAGTATTTGATTAATGAAAAGATAATAGGGACGTGTATGGTAAGATAAATATCTTTTGGATTTACAGTACAAGAAATATTATCCATATCCCGCCGTAATGCTCATTAAGTATTTGTTATTACAATAATAACAATGTCAATTTACTCAAATCATTTGTCATAACATACTAATCCTGTAATGTAGCGAAGCAGCTCACCTTGACTCAGTAGCTATGCAGTATCGATCGCCCGGGTAAACTCGCTTAATACAATGCTTCCCTGCAAAAACCCAGTCACTCCTGCGCACCGGTTTCGCACAACTTTAGTGAATTCACGTTTTATTTTTTTAATTGGCACTCATACAAGAAATTCGTCTAATACTAACTTGTTTGCGAGACAAGGGGTAGTTAAGAAACGCGGAGAATTAACAAGGGTGCGTTCAAAGCACCAAATAGATCTCTTTTCATTTTTCATATAATGAGGTATTAAATATGAAATAAAATTGTTCATATGTTCCAAAATAGATAGCGTTAACAATTATTCATATAAATTATCTCAACCTTTTTTATATATCAATGTAATGTCTTAAAGAAAAACTTTACAACTTTAGAAACTTCCCTAGTGAAAACTTCGGATTGAAATTCATTCCGAATTAATCCAAAATTTTCCGAATCATTCAGGAATTTGTTTCCGAACCAAACAGTTTCATTCCGATCTAATCCGAAGGAATTTTTCAATCCGAATAAATCCGGTCAATCCGAATGAATGCAAATATATCAAAATTTTCAGGAATAATTCGGATTGATTCGGGTATACCGGATTAATTCGGATTCATTCTAATTGAAAGACCTGATTGACCGGATTCATTCGAATTGAAAGTTCGGATTCATTCGGATTGACCAGATTTATTCAGATTGAAATTTCGGATTAATTCTGATTAATTCGGATTGGCGGATTCATTCGGATTGAAGGTTCGGATTGCTTTTGAATGGGTTTAGAATTAATTCGGATTAAAATTAAGACATTAAGGGCATTGGACCCAAGTATTAAGCTCAAAATTCCATTCTCCATTTAACTCAACGAAAATTATAGATAAATATTTTTTCGCTCTGTAGCGCTAATGTTTTTTCAAATATAAAACTGCATACAGAGTGAAAAAATATTTAATTTCGATACTTTTTGCATAAAATGAAAAATGCAAAATATATCTTCAAAATTCAATATTTTCATTTTACTTAACAAATATTAAATTTGGAATTTTTTCCCTCTATAGGATTAATCAATTTTTAACTAGAATTATGCATACAGAAGAAAAAAATTCCAAATTTGTTAAGTAAAATGAAAATATTGAATTTTGAAGTTAGATTTCGAATTCTTCGTTTTATGCAAAAAGTATTGAAACTAAATATTATTTCGCTCTGTATGCAGTCTTATATTTGAAAAAATATTAGCGCTATAAAGCGAAAAAATATTTAATTTCGATACTTTTTTCATAAAACGAAGAATTCAAAATCTAACTTCAAAATTCAATATTTTCATTTTACTTAACAAATATTAAATCTGGAATTTTTTCCCTCTATAGGATTAATCAATTTTTAACTAGAATTATGCATACAGAGTGAGAAAATAGCTAGTTCAAATATTTTTTAAGTAAAATGAAAATATTGAATTTTAAAGTTAAATTTTTAATTCTTCGTTTTATGGAAAAAGTATCGAAACTAAATATTTTTTCGCTCTGCATGCAGTCTTATATTTGAAAAAAGATTAGCGCTACAGAGCGAAAAAATATTTATCTCTAATTTTCGTTGAATAAAATGGAGAATGGAATTATGAGCCTAACACTTGGGTCCAACGCCATTAAATTCAATTTTTCTTTAACGACAAACATTGCTGATATCTGCCCTCGAAATGAAAATAACCGTAATTGCAGATCAGATGAGTCACCTGCAACTTTTTCATATCTAAAATAAAATTCATGAAAGCTCTTCTTTCTAGTTAAGGGCGTTGGACCCAAGTATTAAGCTCCAAATTCCATTCTCCGTTTTACTCAACGAAAATTATAGATAAATATTTTTTCGCTCTGTAGCGCTAATCTTTTTTCAAATATAAGACTGCATACAGAGCGAAAAAATATTTAATTTCGTTACTTTTTGCATAAAACGAAGAATTCAAAATCTAACATCAAAATTGAATATTTTTATTTTACTTAAAAAATATTTACATTTGAAATTTTCTCGCTCTGTGCGCATAATTCTAGTTAAAAATTGATTAATTCTACAGAAGAAAAAAATTCAAAATTTAATATTTGTTAAGTAAAATGAAGAAATCGAATTTTTAGATTAGAACTTGGCTCTAACACCTTCAAACATAATTACAGCTCTGTGTAAATATACTTTTAAATATACTATACTTATATTTTTCCCATTGTTTTCGAACTTACCTCGGTATCATTCCACCACATGTGCAATCGATAATTCCTGAGAATAGTAGGATTCTCGTTGATATGATCGACAGCAAGTTTAACGGATGGCATGACCCCACGTCCTACATGACTCTCAGGAACGTGCCTTCCGTAAGGGAAAAATCCTGCGATGTACAAGTCCCTTCTTTTCACTCCACCAAGGTTAATAGGCTTTTGACCGTTGCACGTTAAAATCACATTCAGGCACAAAATGAGGGCTAAAAGGTATGAACGTGAACGTCGCCACCTAGGCCGCAATTGGTGACGTCCTCGCGCAAAGGTGGCCATTTCCGAGACCACTCTTTACGATATTATCTGACTTTCTCACCGAAATGATACCATCATTGTACTTCTCCACGTCACTTTCATTTCATTGAGTATATATGTGCATTTTCAACAAACAAACACCAAGGCAGCAGATGAATAATTCGTTTTTGTATCGCGTCACATACGCGAATTCTTATACTGCAGTTTACATCGTAACGCATTGTTACTTCAATAAATTCGAATTCTATTAGACATCACAGGAAGCCTTGCACTCTTTATTTGTTGAACTACGCGACGATCACTTTGTAATATTCTCATCGTGAAGACATTCACTGTGAAACGTTCGAGAGTTCGACAAAAAGGTATCATCAGGATCCTCCTTCTTCTTCATAATGGATAATTCCTATGAGCATCTCTTCCGTTTTTACTGAGAGCAGGGCATACTTTATCTGAATGTTTTTTCGTGTGCGTTTCGATCTTCGATCTATATACTGCTTTTTGCAATGTCTTCTTCTCTTATTATTGTAATTCAAAACCATGCTAATTTTAATTTATCAAGACTTTAACACCCAGATGTATATTCTCTTTGCGAAGAAACTGTTCACAATGCACTTTAGACTAATTTAGAATGAAAATTTTAATAAACGATTTTCATGCGATTAAAACAGTCATATTTAAGTCACATAGTTTAGTATTATGAGCACATATTTCTATTTTACTCTTGGAATAATTAACTCTTGGTAAAATTAACTTCCACATTCGTGTTAATTGTGCCGTAGGAAGAAAAAATTCACTCATGGTATTAAAAACGTCTGTCCATCATGTATATTATCCTTTCATCTGTATTCCACAGTTCTTCAGTGTTTGTTTCCTGATTCCAGCCAACTACTTGTGGATAGTATAATTTTCTAGAAATAATCGTGTATTTTGGACGTATAAAATCTGAAACAAAAAATTCTTTCGTTACTTCAGTACAAAAATTACTAAAATTAGAAAATTAAAATTACTCAATTAAGGGCGTTGGACTCAAGTGTTAAGATCAAAATTCCATTCTCCATTTTACTCAACAAAAATTCTAGATAAATATTTTTTCGCTCTGTAGCGCTAATCTCTATTTAAATATAAGACTGCATACAGAGCGAAAAAATATTTAGTTTCGATACTTTTTGCATAAAACGAGGAATTCAAAATCTGACTTCAAAATTGAATATTTTCATTTTACTTCAAATATTTGAATTAGATTTTTTCTCGCTCTGTACGCATAATTCTAGTTAAAAATTAATTAATTCTACAGAGGGAAAAAATTCCAAATTTAATATTTGTTGAGTAAAATCAAGAAATCGAATTTTTAGATTAGAACTTGGCTTCAACACCCTTAAGATAATTTGATAAGTCTCGTGAAAGTTTTATATCTCAATTTCAACGAATAGAGCTAAAATTGCGTGTAATTGAATAATACACATCTTCAACATTCTTTTGGAGATTTGCAATGAAAGTAGTATTTTAAGTAATAAAATAGCTTCACTCATTCAGTATTCATGGATGACCGTGTAGCTTATCAAGGTTGAGCCTTGGCATAGTAACATAATTTGTTATATCACGCTAGGATCTTATACGAATGTAGCGTGTTTCTTACATGTCGGAAAATCAATAATTTAAGCTAAGGAAATTGACAATATTTATCCTCATGAAAAGCAAACTTTATATTGCCAAATAAATCAAATTTGTAGTATATATTTATATTTACATATTACATATTATGTAGTACAAATATATATGCGATATGCGTGCTTCAACAACAGCGTTGAAAATAAAAAGGTGTGTTTATTTACGTCGCAAAAGAAATCAATAAATCCTCCTCTTTGAAAATAAAGTTGTTTAAAAAGCGAAACTCTCTCTTTTTGTTTGTAGCAAACCCCTCAAAAATTCTCCAAATATTACACCCTGAAGCAGTGCTCTCAGATCGAGCTAGAAATTTACCCCCTGATAATCCACTATTTTAGCGAAAAAAGAAATTTTTCAAGTATAATTTGGCAAAATTTTGAAATTATTACTCTTTTTAAGGGTGTTGGAGCCAAATTCTAATCTAAAAATTCGATTTCTTCATTTTACTCAACAAATATTAAATTTGTAATTTTTTCCCTCTGTTGAATTAATCAATTTTTAACTAGAATTGTGCGTACAGAGAGAGAAAATATCTAATTCAAATATTTTTAAAATAAAATGAAAATATTGAATTCTGAAGTTAGATTTTTAATTCTTCGTTTTATGCAAAAAGTATATAAATTAAATATTTTTTCGCTCTGTATGCAGTCTTATATTTGAAAAAAGATTAATGCTACAGAGCGAAAAAAGATTTATCTATAATTTTCGTTGAGTAAAATGAAGAAAGGAATTTTGAGTTTTATACTTGGATCCAACGCCCTTAATTTCTAGCTCGATATGAGAACACTGCCCTGAACTCCCTGAAGGCATGAGAACAAAAAATGTAGGTATATCTGCTTCATCTGCTTCTAAGGGTTCGCATGGGTTTGCAGCCCTACTCAAAAAATAAAGGGTCGTTTGTTTGTACGTCCTACAGACTATATATGTTTCACATTATTTATTAACTCGAGAAAAGTAACTGTAAGATTGATCGTCGAGATAAGAATTCTCTTGATGGTATAAATTGCAAAAAAACTTGAATTTAAAAAAAGTACAGTGCAAGTAGGTAGAGTTTGTTATGGTAGCTAAAGTTTGATGAAAGTTGCGAAGAGGGTGAGTAGCCAAGGGAAGGGAGACAACTTAACCCAATTGTATCCCTTCTTTAACGTCATCTTGCTACAAAAACAAACCAGAAACATAAAACTTGCAAAAGTTAGATCCGATTTATGTGCACAGCACTCTAATCTAACACAATATCCTTCTTCCGTAATATAGTCTCTTCAAAAGTACTCACACGAAGAGGACTTACGTAGAGCCGTATATCATTTTGACACCAGACTGACGTTTATACGCTAGAGTAAATTCAAAAGTACCAAAACATTTAAAAAAAACATAAATTAACATAAATTTAACATTTATGTTATTGCGTAACATACATTTTATAAACATAAATTGACTAACTTTTCGGTGATAAATTATAGCGGATTGAATGTTCTACTATAATTTTCCAAGCTTACGTCTTACATAAACGTCAAGCTGAGTTCAAAATGGGGAAAAATACAAGACATTCTTATTATGAATATGTACTCTGCATAATATACCTACATAGAACCGTAATTCCCCTTTTCTGAATTAGATTCGCTCACTTTATACCGACGTCAGAGGAATGCTTTATGTATTTGCAGAAACTTTTGAGAAGTTCTCAAGCTATGATGACTACGCGAGTTTTTAGAGTGTTACATAACTTTTTATGACTCTTTGTGAAAATATTTAGAGAAGATTAAGATCTTGAAAAAGATTCTGTTCCAATTCGCAGTTTCTCTGAAAGTATTTTATATCCAAACCGCAAATGTTAAGGGTGTTGGAGTCAAGTTCTAATCTAAAAATTCGATTTCTTCATTTTACTCAACAAATATTAAATTTGGAATTTTTTCCCTCTGTAGAATTGATCAATTTTTAACTAGAATTATGCGTACAGAGCGAGAAAATATCTAGTTCAAATATTTTTTAAATAAAATGAAAATAATGAATTTTGAAGTCAGATTTTTAATTCTTCATTTTATACAAAAAGTATCGAAACTAAATATTTTTTCGCTCTGTACACAGTCTTATATTTGAAAAAATATTAGTGCTACAGAGCGAAAAAATATTTATCTATAATTTTCGTTGAGTAAAATGGAGAATGGAATTTTGAGCTTAACCCTTGGGCCCAACACCCTTAAGCAATTTCAACATTAAAAACGGTTACTAATTGGTATCTTTTAGCCTAAGACTTAGAGAGTAATTTCGTATGAAATTGATACGAATTATGATTATGATTATGATTATGATTACGATTCATATAATTGGAAAGTTTCGGAATGAGGGTAACCCATCCCTCTTTGACTAATTTTAAGGAATCACATTTAAGTTCGCTTCGCGCAATTCAATGTATATAGAGCGGAATGACAAGAGGAGAAATGCTGGTTCTCCAATGCACTATTTGGCAAAACTCAGCGGTCAGTAACCTATGGCATACCCTCACTTCAAGCATGTGCCGGTCACTGGGTCAGGAGTTAATGTAATACAGACGAAACAGGACGCAAATTACTTCACGAATTTCATTTTCAATTGGAAAAGTATCCAATAAAGTTAATCCTATAAACATATTCCAATAAAATTAATCCTATAAACATATTCTTATAGGGTGACATACAATATTGACATCAATAGGGAACCACTTGAGATCAAGACCAGCATCATTCACTTGACATAATTGTGATCTATTGGTTACAAGTAAAGAAAGAGATTTTGCTATGCTATATTTTATAAATTCTTTATGTTTTAATAAATTCTAAATGTTTTTGTTACCAGGAAAAATGCTTCTGGAATACGCGGATGCAGTAGAACAAGTATGCAATAGCCAGCCCGAGGTGCATTGAAGTCAAGTTGTTATGCCTTTGCATTTTACTATTTAAAAACGTAAGAGCAAATAAATTAGAATATTACTTATAAAGAGATATAAATAGATATAACTAGACTGTAAGTAATTAATTCTCTTACTAATTAACACTTTTAATAAGTAATATTAAAATAATATTATTTTTAATATTTAAAAGTAAGCTTTAATTCTTTGACGTGGAATATTTCATGTCTAGATTGAAATAGGTTTATAAAAAAGTTCCTTCATATTCATACTGTATAATAAAAGTTTTCAGGTAAATGGTTTATCTCATTCTCCAAGAATTGCGAAGTTTTGAATAACGTTGCTGATTAAAATAATGACCCACAATTTCCTATCTGTAATAATAATATTTATGCGGAAAAGGAAATGTCCAGAGGATAAACAAAGTCATTTTGTAGGTATATAAAAATCTCTATAGAGAAAATTTGACATGACAAAAAAAATTTCTCTAATACCCTAAATAAGAGCTCTATAATTTACTTCTTTTCTTGCAATGCGTAGAATGAATATTATATTTTCGATTAGCTTACCTTAAAAAAAAGGGATTCTTATTTTTGTTTAGTTTCAAAAGTCTTTGAGCATGCAGGTCTTCACCGCCAATAACAATAATCAACGGAACAAAAGTGCGCACTGATTTTGATTTCGAAAACACTTGTTCAGACATTATCCTTCGTTTCTAACGTAGAGAAACACTTTCACGATATTTAATTTCGTTGTTAAAATAGCGCTTAAAAAACGATTGTTTAGATACGATTAGTTTTTAGTTATGAAAAACATAACACTTTTCGCTGTGTAGGGAGCAGCAAGCAACCCCATTAAAAGACGGTCACTCACGTTCTCATGGCGGTCGATAAGAGTAAAGTTGACTAAAATCGATCCTGCGTATTCCGGAATGACTTCAATTTATTGTACTGTCGACTCGCATTATTCAACTGTTCTTCAGGATGAAAAAAGATCATCCATTTGTGTCCCTTTGTGCTTAATTGATTTTAGTCACCCGGCTACCCATGTAACCAAAATATTCACGAACCCTCACTGGAAAAGCGGAAGTATCATTATTATTTATCTTTCGTTATCCAAGACTCTTCAAACAGATTCCTCAAGTCTCTTTATGAAATCTTAGCTTGAATTATTAACAGTATTAATAACCGGACCGGGTAGAGAAATGTTATTTGATCACTTTCATTGATTCCCACTTGCTACCCGACATTGGGGGTGGTTTCCCTCGAGGTTGAGAGGTCACATCTAACGAAACGTTGCTCTTACTGGATGTAATGCGAATGAGGGGTGGTCCTGCGCAGCAGCGCCCTCACACGGTAGTTCACCGAACTTGAAAGCTACCCTGAAGCTGCAAACCCCTAAACTCTCTCATTCTCCACATTCCTCCCTCACTGTCCCTCACTCTATCCTCCTGAGCTTTCACCCCATCGTACTACTCCTTGTTCCAATTCGCTCCTGGCGATACTTCTGCGCCGAGAAATGTCAGAAACAGTCAGAAATGGGATAAAACGATCTTTGTATATATGTACCAAAAATAACTCTACGAAAATGCTATGGATTATTACCTCTCCGTCAGTAAATTAAAATATAATATTTCCAGCGGTATTTCGGTTTAAATATACTGTTTGTGATTTCCTTTCCATTTCTATTTCTCGACCTTACTGTCTTCGATTATAGGTACCAGGGATAATAATGTAGAATCACGGTTTTCCTCAATTTCAGCTTCTCAACTCGTTCTCGTTTAAACGTTTTCATTTTACCACCAAAATGAAAAACCAAACGGCAGGGGAGGCCTGAAAATTAAAGAATTTTTATTGTATTTCTGTAAAAAAAAAAGTAAACATTTGATGAGATTTTTTGGAGGGTGATAAAATAGAAGGCACTTGAGGGCTCTTCACCTTTCCCCCTAAAGATATTTCGACCCCTAGAAAAGGTTAGAAGGGTCACACCCCGAACCGTTTTATTATAACCACTCAGCAAGACTGAACAATGGGAAATGGGGCTAAAGGGGCTGCAGCCCTGTACCTTGCATTGCAAGGGGTCTTCAAATTAGTATTGTCTTTAACAACAACGGGCTTGCGAGACCGCTACATTCTTTTTTAAGTTTACAAAAAATCAGGCATCTTTTTGATACCCAGAAGAAGAATTTTGAGGGGTAATATGTTTTTTCACAATTTTTTTAGAAGACAATATAATAATATAATATAATTGAACTACCGGATACAATAATACGGATGTGTATTTTTTATTGCTTCTGATTTTCTTTTCTTTCTGTTTAATGAAAAAAATAATAATAATAAATAAAATCGATGCATATCGCGCTATTGCATCTCATCGGGCGTCAGCGATCTAATTTTGTTCCATTATAGTTTCATTGTTGATTTTATCATTTTAAGTGGCCAATCTTAATTGGAAATTTTATCTCTTTTTTTCTAACAACTATGACTTTAAAATCTGTCCAATATGAATATTGATTCCAAAATGTAAAGCTCGTTTCAATGTAGGATATTTTGGTGACTCAAAAATTGGTAAAGTACTAATTGACTATTGATTTTATATAAAGCGTAACATTTATCTTCAATGGGAATAAGCAAGTGGATCTAAGCGGATTATACACTGTAAGTTAATACTCGTTGAACTAAATTTGATAAATTATTTAAAGCAGAAATATTAAAGACTTGATTAAAAGTTATAAATTATAAAATTAGTACACATGGGCTCAATTATAAATTGATTTATCGGATTAAAGAATTATTGCTCAGTAAAAATGGTTACAGAACAGTTTCACATAAAATTTCGGAATTGAAAACTTGATTTGTAAATATTAGAATCAGAAATGTTCTAATATTTGTAATCACCCCAAAAAAACAGAACTGAAATTTAAGGTTATGGTGCCGGTAAATTTACTTAGTTAAATTTTGGCATTTTTTATATGTACACAGATAAAAAAAGTGATCAACATTGCGGAAATATCTATTTTTCCTGAAAAGCAGAATAAGAAAGCATTTTTTCACTATACCAGAACTAATACTCTGCACCCACTGAAATTGTTTCACTTGAGACTGTTTTGTAAACAATACTTTGAATTCCATCCAATTCCATCAATTTCATATAATTTCCATTTGATCCTTTATTTGATAATTGCATAAACCTTTGTAAAAAATTTTCTAAAGATTTCGGACTCCACTCCAATATCTTTGCTCCAACGATTGCTTTCAAAATTATTATTATTATTATATTTTTATAGTTTTTCACAAATGTTTTTTTCCTTTACGTAGCTTACGTAAAATGTGGTAAGATGTATTAGGTAAGTGGTAAGTTGCGTAAATGCACGTAATTCGCGTAATTGTCGCAGGGATTAATGACATGTGATCGTGTCATGTGATCGTGATCGATGTGATATATATGTACATAATTTATTTTTATAATTGTTTATAATCTAATCAATATTGGAACGATTAGAACATCAATTATGGCAATAAATAAGTGTTTATCATAGAAAAAGGATATTAACGTGTTTATCAAGCTCCGAACAATTTGCTAGTGAACAAATTTATTTATTGATTGACTGCGATCTATATTTTTAGGTTAAATGCTTCAAGTTTTTCAGTCTTCAAAATCTTAATGTGCACAAAACTTCTAATTTTCTAAAAATGGGTAAAACATCCAAAGTCTTGGTTAACCCAGATAAAGAAAGGTCAGTTCGGAATGTCTTGGAAAGATGCATCAAAAGAAAAAAACTTAAGAAGGATTTGGACGATCTTCGTCAGCAAGTCATCAAAAAGAAGCATGCTATGGTAAATTCATTGAAAATTTGCAGTACTTTTTATGTATTTCACGTGATCATACTTTAAAATACTTTACTTTACTTTTAAAATCTTTACTTTTGCACAGAGGAAGAATCAAAATCAAGTTAAAGCACAAAAGACGACGTTTGAAAAAACTCTTGCTGAATTCGCTGGAAGGAGACAAGTTATCGTAAGTGGTTTTTGTAATTTTATGGTTTGTTAGACATATAACCACATAACTGTGTTATATCTTGCGAGTTTTCAGCCGACTTTATTAGAAGTCCTCAAATCGAATTTTTCTTGAGAAAATCCGACGGACTATAGCAAAACTTCATTGAGGAAATGCCTTTTTTTAAGGACATGTCACACAGCATAACGATATTGATGGTAGATATCCCATTTATGTCCCAGGATATTCTGGAAGGTGCAAATATCGGGATCCATATATGGGATAGCCCAGGATGGTCTCGGAACGTGAAACGCACGTCCCACAAGCATCCAAGCAAACCCCAGGATTTTCTAGGACAAGGGTGGGACATTCTATCGATATTCCTCTCTGAGGGATTCCTTCAAAATAGATACGCAATTATATTTGATTAAAAATCTATAAGATCAGATCGTGAAAAATCAGTTTTGAGAATCGCTTATTTGAAAAGTATTTTACTTTTCTTGTATTACAAAATTTAATACAGCAGATATTTTAAATTTGAACCGTAGTAATCGAAAAACTGAAACAAATTCGTCTTTAATCCCTGTCTTTAAGAACATACTAGAATGTATGTATTAGAATTTTTAATCGAACTTTCTGCAACATTCTGTTGTATGTTTTACGATGAATAAGCAATCAGATGTAAGCAAAACCTAATAAAGTACTTGCTTCCATGTATTTTATTTTTAGTGATCAGATGTGTACACGTTTACGAAATTTCTTTTTAAAGAACATAAAAATCAGAACGGAATTTTGAATCTTTTACAGGATGATAACACTCAGTCTAACGAAAATGTAAAAAAACCTGGTCAGAAGAAAATATGCTCAAAACTTCTTGCCGATCCGGTAAGAAAATCATATAGTTTTCCTTTTATATCAATTAAGCAGAAAATATCGTAAATTTTAAAATATAACGGAATGTTTTTCTTTTTTGTTTAGTTCGTTGGCATATTTAAAAACGGAGCGAGAGGCAAAGAAGTGAGTAGAAGTAAGTATTAAGTATTATTACAGATGTCCAATTTTTGTATATATCCCTAATAATAAACATAAAAATACTTTAATGCCTTTCAGAACAGGAATTTTTTAATGAGACCGACAACGCACGCGTTAATGGCGATGTTTTCAGGCTTCTTCAGGGCGATGACTCCACAGTGGAGTATGTTTTTATGTTTTTGTACTGTTAATGTTAAGACAAAAGTTTTTAAATTGTTATTCAATTTTAAAAAATTTAAATTTTCTTTCGCAGTAAAGTGGCGAAGGGTTTACGTGGTAAAATGGCTCAGATTTTACCGGAACATCGAAAGATTTCAATGAATATCAAACAAAGTCCAGTACTGGTAAAATCATCACAGTAAGATGATTATTTCATTTTATACAAGCTTGATTTCTTCTATAATGATCACTTATTTTATAAATTATTCCCTTGTTTTTCTCTTGTTCCAGGAATAAACGAAAAACTGGTTTAATCCAGGGTGCCAAAGCAGAAAAGAGTGACAAAAAACCTGACTTAAACAGAGTTTTAATGCGTTTTGATTCGAGTTCTACCGAAAAGTTGGAAGAAGATTCTGATGAAGATCTATCAGACTTTTCATTGAAAAAAAATCAGAGGAAATCTCGAAACGAAATGGCTGAGTAAGACGAACATTACTGATATTTATTTGCCAATATTTAAAAATAAACTTTTTCAAGAATATCTGAATTCCGCCTTATTTTAAAATTATAAACTAAAAATAATTTTTAGGATTCCACGAAACTTGAAGTTAACAAATCCTGATGAAGATTACAAACACGAGAAAGTTGAATTAGTAAGAAGAAATAATGAAAACTGTGAAAGCAAGAGTTCCTCATCTATTGATCATGAATTTTTATCAAGAGAAATGTGTAAAAAAATGTGTAATGCGGTTTCACAGCAATTAGCACCTGAAAACTGCTTTATGAGCACTGAAAGAGGTATAACTTTATTACCTAAACAAATCTAAGTCTAAGAATTTTGAATTTTTTCCTTATTACAATACGTACTTTTTTTTAGATCCATTGAAAACAACAAGACTATCATTGAAGTGCTTATATTCCGATTCACATCGACAACGTTTACTGAGGAATAAAGCTGAGTGTTCAAGAAATGGAAATGTTTCGACGTCTGGTAGTGTTGATTCGAATGAAACCCAAAGAATTCTCAATAATCTCAAAGAGAAAACTCAACATAAAAAACCGACCAAGAAGTGTCTATTTACACCTCAATTAAGATCCGATGATACTGATGATTTTCAGAAAAACATGGTTTACGTAAAGCAACTTACTAACAGTCCTACAGAAAAATTAAAACATATGAAAAATAGAAAGAAAATTTGTTCAAAAGTGCAAGAACCATCGGCTGCTGCATCATCATCATCAACAATCTTAATTTCCGAAATCAGTCAAAAAAGTTTTGATTCAAGAAAAGATAAACAATCATTTGGTAATAATTTGTTATCATGGCAGGATGATACCACCAGGGCTAGAAGGTTTCCAAAAGATTACGAAATTATTACTGAAGAACACTACGAAAAAGGTATGAATGGCAATTCTGGACAAGACTCAAAGTACGCACCTGTTATTATTCGTCGTTCAAATAAATCTTTGCAAAATACTTTCAAAAATGCTTTCCGTGAGAATCCACAAATTTCACCACTCAACTTGAGTCAAACAGATTCTGAAACTAAAGATATCAACAAGTCTCTCTTTGTTGGAGAGACCATGAAATTAGGTAACTGGATAAGGCATCCAAAAACTCCAACAAAGAAGAAAGCATCACATGATGAACGTTCTCATCTTTTAAAATCCAAGTTAGACTTCATGGCAGCTAAAAACAGACAAACAAAGTCCATCGTTCCATGTTCTTCACTTGGTAAATTCTTTACAACTGGAAAAGCAAAAGGGAAAAAGAAACATGTCGTAAATTTTGAGGATTTATTTAAGCTTTCAACATCCTATCAATTTTCTCGTGACTGTCAAAAAACAGTCGAGCACCAGAATTCTATGCTTCAGCAAAGAAATTCCTCTGATTTCAAATCACAAGTGAGACGTGACGATCAACTTAAAAAGCAGAACCAAAATACACAAGAAATTCATCAACAAGCCAGCAAGTGTCCTGTGATCTTTTTACAGTCGGTAAGTTGCAGATAGTAAAAGTTGATAAAACTGTATAACTTTGTAAACATTGATGATAATATATTTTCTATTTTCATTTTAAGGAACCACAAAGCTACCCTGAGAATGTCGAAGACATCAAACGTGATAGAAATATAACGTTTTACGAGAATTCTCAGCAACCATTCAACTGTTTGTCTTCTTTCTACCCTTCGCAGCTGCAAAACTTGACTAGCTCTCATATGGAACCAGAGAAAACTCTAATCACAAGACAGCCATCTGACTTGAAAATTAGGAATGGAATTGGAAATCTTAATTTATTCCCACATACATTAATTCAACCAAGTGATGTTTACGATGGAAACAGAAATATTGGCCAAATATCATCATCAAGTACTCAAACGCATCATCTAACAAGTCAACCAATTAAGTTTATAGCTATAGAAAGTGACCAGCAAGTTCAACGAAGAGTACCTGTTTATTTTCATGAAAAAAAGCCTTACATTGCGTACCTTCCATCCAATAAGCACGAAGGCTCATGCAAAGTCATACAAAGTCAACCACGAATTGTACCTTGTATGCAATGTGCCAACAGTGCGTCCGGTACTGTATTCTGTCATCAAAATGTTTCAACTCTGCCACCTGTGGCACATCAAAATTCATTCCGTTCTAGCTCTCAGGGATACCATATCGATAAATCAGGTAATGCAACTATTCCGGAAGTGAGGTTTATTAAAAATAATGCGCAACACGGGGTCCAAGTTTTAGGTTTTGATGACTGTAGACTGGCACAAATGTATATGACAGGTTGAAGTATTTGATGTTAAGAGGTGGAAATTTATTTTTTTTTCTCATGATTGACATGAAAATTATGTTACTTCACACAAATTAGGAAAATTCTCTAAATTTTATTTTATTATTTATCTCAATCATCAACTTTATGTGTTTATGCCATAATATATCCAGGTGGTATTATTACAAATTTATTATTAGTCATTTTTGTTTCTACAACTTTTTTTTTTATACATGCTGAAAAACATATCGGAGGCACGTATAAATTCCTGTAATACATAAACCATTTATGTAAACGGTTAATAAAAGTAGATATTTTGGATTTGGAATATTCATAATATACATGAAATAACCATAGAGTTTAAAAAAAAACGAAATAATTGACGTGAATTTTATTTGTGGTCTAATAAGCTGAGCTAATTTAGAGAGTCGTCTTGTAGTTTTTAGTTAATATGAGAAATCGTGCAAAGATGCGATATTTCTATTATGATAGATATATTAATATCTACACAAGAAACTCATTTCAAGGCCTGGTAATGCCCGGGAATGATAAGAAAACGGAAGCAGATAAAAACCAATCACATGGACTTTTGGGCGGAAGCTGTGTCTCCGCCTTCGCTAGTACCACCATCGCTACCAAAACAGAAAGGTTCAAACTATTTCTTTCTTAGCTACTCATTCACAACTTTGTGAACGACTTTGGTTTCAGGAACCTTCGTTTAAACAGTACAGTGATTAAAAATTAGCTTTAAAATTAATTAAATTCCATAATGTGCTTATTATATAGGAATTTGTGTCCTTTTTTCTGCTAAATACAGTGTTTTCATTTTTAGTGTAAAGTGTTAGGAGCAAATACTCATCTTCCAGTAGATTCTGTTTGTGTAATAATGAAGTGCATCACTATACTTTTTATATTAGCATCACTACAGAGCACCGCACTTGCAGTGGAAGTTACAGGTACTTTTTTTTATTTTTCGTGCTTAAGTGTATAATTAAATTTTAATAAAGAAATTATTTCAACTACTAAGGGATAATACACCGAGACTCGAAAATTTGAAGATGTAGTGTAACATATTAAATTCTTCAGGTAGATGCCCTTCGGTACGTCTTAAGAATGGCGCTGTTCGCACAAGAGGTAGAGGACGAATCATCAGATTCAGGTGCTATGTTGGATATACTCTTGTAGGCAATAAATATGCCACTTGTATTCGCGGAGAATGGGATACTCCCATGCCCGTATGTGTTAGTAAGTGTGCAATAAATTTGTGTCATTAATTTAATTCAATAATTATTAATTGTAATTAATTTAATTTGATCAGCTTTCTTCATATAATAATTATAAAATGTATTTATGTTAAACCCAGTGATGTCAACTACTTGAACTTTAATTTCAGATTCACAGTGTCCTGAACTCGCCAAACCAGATCATTCTTTAGTTATCCCAAAACACAATGGGGCAATACTAATGTATTTCTGTGAGCCTGGATACAGATTAATTGGCTCGTCGGAAATTTATTGTGATGGTCGACAATGGAACAGTACATCACCTTACTGCCGAGGTTTTTATTTACATTTTCATTTTTTCATAATCAATTAATTCATGATCAGAATTAATTAATAATTTATACTTTATTTTATACTATACTTTTAATGTTAGATACTTCTGAGGTGGCACCGACATCATGTGACTTTGAAAAGACAGATCTTTGTTGGTGGGAACAAGATCCGAAGCACGATTTTGATTGGCGTATACACAACTTTGAAACACCGAGTGCCCACATTGGAACAGGTCCAACGCACGACCACACATTGGGTCCAGGAAATAGCGGTAATTGTTTGGCGCTACTATCTCTTGCCAAATTAAAACAGATATTCAAATATTTTCTTTTCGTCAGGGTATTATCTCTACATCGAAGCGTCCGGACGTCTAGTAAATGATACTGCCAGAATTATATCACCTATCTATGACTCCTCCCTCACTCGCTCAGGATGTTTTTCTTTTTGGTACATAATTTTGTTTCCTTTCAAAATGAGATAAATAATATTAATTAATATTATTATTAATATTGCTAATGAGTATTAATTAATATTATTAACAGGTATCACATGTATGGTGCCACAATTGGTGCTTTACGAATATACGTCAAACCGGAAGTTGAATCCACACCAAAGCTCATGTTTAATAAAGAAGGTAATCAGGGAAATCAATGGCTGAACGGAATATTCAATTTACCAGAAAGCGAGAGCAACTTTCAGGTGAGAATTCACTGTACATAAATGCATTAGTTACTAATGTAATTAATAATTGATAATTAATTTAATTTACTTCTTATATTTTAAAAGTGGTTGTATTTATAGATTATAATCGAAGGAGTAAGGGGTAGTGGCTATGTGAGTGATATAGCCATCGACGATGTATCAATTTTACAAGGCAATGAGTGTATTGCAAAAAACAACACAAGTTTTACAGCATCCGATGACGGTATTCAAAAATATTGACTTAAGGGCGTTGGACCCAAGTGTTAAGCTCAAAATTCTATTCTCCATTTTACTCAACGAAACTTATAGATAAATATTTTTTCGCTCTGTAGTGCTAATCTTTTTTCAAATATAAGACTGCATACAGAGCGAAAAAAATATTTAGTTTCGATCCTTTTTGCGTAAAACGAAGAATTAAAAATCTAACTTCAAAATTGAATATTTTCGTTTTACTTAAAAAATATTTGAACTAGATATTTTCTCGCTCTGTACGCATAATTCCAGTTAAAAATTGATTAATCCTACAGAGGGAAAAAATTCCAAATTTAATATTTGTTAAGTAAATGAAGAATTAGAATTTTTAGATTAGAACTTGGCTCCAACATCCTTAAATCTGACGAAGAGTAAATTTCCAACCATATATACCTGAAATTAATTCTCTATTAATTTTTATATACAGATCAAGTTGAAATTCTCAACGCCGGACAAAGCTGTCGTGGAAGGTGTATAAACGGACTTCCGGACAAGACAAATTCTGATGCTTTGTCAGATGCTTGTCATTGTACACTGGACTGTGCAGAAAACTCAACTTGCTGTCCGGATTATGCCGAGTATTGTGTTTTAGGTGATTGGATTTGAATACCACTAATTGACACTAATGTTTACTAATTAACAGTAAACATGCTATAATTGATTTTAATTAATAATCTCTCCACCCTTTATCGTGTTTTAGAAGCTCCAAGTGAAATGACTGATATTGTGGAAACAACTACTCCTATTCTGACAACAAAATCTCTTAAAATAACTACACGAGAAGAAGAAACTCCTGGTACAGAAAGATTGCTTATTTCGACAAAGCTAATTACTCCTTCAACCAGCCGAAGCGTCACACGAAATATCAGCCAACCAAAAACAACGATCAGACCTACGGAAGTTAAAATAATCACAACTCCATCAACAATTGTTAGAGGTACTACTTTTAAGAGCCTTAAAACAACAGTAGGTGTTACTACAGTGAGAAAAGAAGCGCCTTTCATAACAATTGATGATGTTGATACTCCAAAGAACAATTACAATGAAACACAAGGTAAAATAAATGTTTTAGATAATAATTACTGCAAAGGTTTTTTATATTCTCATTTTTAATCATGACAGTCTTAATAAATAGCAATGCCACTCTGCATTTATGATTGTAAAGATGATCATTGTTTTATGTTACAGATGTTCACGTTACGAGCGAAAATTCCGAGTACTTGAATCCAGATGCCTCAAAGTTAGGGTTAACTAGATTGGTTGGCGCGTTAATTGGAATTCTTGCCGGTGTCTGCCTGTGTGTGGTAGCTATACTTGTAATTCTTAAGGGACGGAAAGGATGTAAAAGAGGTACAAATAGTTCAGCTCTCTCTGAGGATAGCGACGTACGATTTTTAACCACAGAAGAGACTTTAGATTTTACTCTTGCTAGACCATCCAGTGACTACAATGAATTATAAATGAAGAAAGAACTTGCCATTGAAAATAAACCGTAAAGAAGTTTTTTTTATGACTGAACTTCTTAAAACAAATCACTTCTGGCATTAGAAGTATTAACAATCCGAAGTTATACAAGTCTAGAAGATAAAAAGTTGAAAAAATCGGGGTAAATTGCTACAATATTTCTTTACACTCTTTTATACTTTTTAAATCCAAGTTGTGAGTAGAAATGTATAACGAGATAAATGACGGGTAACGAGTTTATGACTTCAATTCTATAGAATACTATAATTCTATAGAATATTAACTCCATAGAATTTCATAAATGCTATACAGGAGCTTTGATAAAAATACGTAGTATTTGGTAATGTACAATACTATTCTTGCGTTTCTCAAACTTAGATGAATCCTACGATTATAACAATATAACTTTCTTTCCTAGTCTCAAATCAACATGCGCGAATACACCTCGCAGCAAAAGCACCAAGTCTTAAAAGCCTCTACTAAGCAGCCTTGTATGAACAAGGTATATCACGTACTGTTTTCTTTACACGAATTACTATTCTTTTTATGGCTTTGTATGCAAAACTTATCAGCTACATTTAGTCTATTAAGAACTAGGATTATTCAACGGATAGTTTGGTGTTGGTGTCTTGATAGAACCCCAGAACATAATTAGTTTACTTTTTTCGTGCCTGATGAAGAAAAGGAAAGGTCTATTAGCGATAAACTTCTTTTGACTGCCAGTTCTTTCTATCGCCACAGCAGTTGCGGCCGCAGCTTCTGTCCCTTTTTCGTTTATGGTGATTTCCACTCTGTGCAAAACATCTCCCGCGTACAATCCCGGATTTTGGATATTTGGTGAATTTCTGAGAGCATCCAAGCCGAAGGTAGGCAAGTGGTGCGAGTTGAGGAAATTGAGGAAATCTTGGTCAATAGGTCTACTCTGCCTTGATTGCCTATCCTTCTTCGAAGACGTTGTTGTGGCTCCTTCCCTCCTTTGGTTCTCAAGTCTTTCTCTAGGAATTCTCTCGATGTTATAACCATTAGCCCATTGTTCTACAGTGTAACCTCTACTTGTATCTTCATACCTGAAGTAATTTCTCCTGGTGGAACTCGGGGCCTCCGTCTTATTTTCTTGCTCGTTTTCTCCTATTCTTGGTGGAAAATAGAAGCCATCCTGGGGTCGCAGTTGAGGGTCGATCGGCTGGTCACGTCCACCTATTTTTGAGGATTCCATGTTGGGGGCGCTTCTTAAACCCGATGAGAGAAGACTCAAGTCTGCTTTCACTGGGTCAAATAACGTGTTCAAGCCAAGAGATTGGAACGCACGCTTCAGACTCAAAGAACTTGATAACTCCATTTTTGGAAAGCCAACAATGCATGTTTGATTTCGCATATTCTTAATTAAATTCTCAAGAATGTCTGGGGTCAACTTTCTTTCGAATTCTTTCAAAGCAGCAGCTCCGGGTTTACTTGGAAGCAGAGCATACATTGTTACCTGCAAGAAAAGAAAGTAGATGATTATCCCTTTTAAACTTTTAAATGCTTTCTAGTCTTCAAAATTATCTATCGGATTATTTATATCTTACCTCTAATTGTTTGTAAGGCAATCCCAATATTTTGACCCCCAATTTCTTGTCTTCATAGAAAGGGTAATCGGCTCCATTATACATCATGTCCACGTTTACTGTTAGACCAGGTTCAATGTTAAACGGTTTTCTGTAGAAGGATTCGAATTTTAAAAGAAACAAATTATAGATAAAACACAATTATATACAAAATTAATTTGAAGGTGTATACTAGATATTTATCGAACCTCATGGTAGCAGATTCTATAAAGTATTGATCCCACTCTCCGTTGAAATACAAAGCTGATGCAAGGATAACATCTGTTTCCGGACTGGGAAGAGTGGATAAAATTTTTGGTATTTTGCCCATAGTTCTATCGTTTACCCACGTGTTTATTGCGTTTTTAGCTTCTTCACCATGATTATGAAAGTCTAAACTTATAATTTCACTTTTGTAGACGTTTTCGTTGATTCCTCGGAATTCCGGCCTTACTCGGTAGCCATCCTGATAGTAAATAGAAAAAATAGATTGAAATTTATATTTGAACGTATAACGACAAAATTGGGTATACTTTATTTATATTCAGGGTGTCTAGCGAACCGGGAAACCGGGAAAAACCCTGGAATTTTATTTGACCGGGAAAAACTGGAAAAAACCCGGAAATTTCATTTAGGACCAAGAATTTTTTGTATTTTATTGAAAAATCGACGTTTTTCTACTTTATCTTTTTTTTATTCTATTAGCAAACCAACACGCGATTATTTTTCTTTACTTCTTATAACTTCAAGTCATTCAAAAGTTAATCACTCTCTTAATCTGAACTAGCCGAATATCGCTGATTCAAATTTATAGAGTAGTAGGTTTCGAACAACAATGTATACGAGATTTTAAAGAAATTTCGTTACATCACTTTTTTAGAGCGGAATTTTAAAAGGATTTTTTAGGATTTTTAAAAGATTTCGCAGCATTTTAAGGAATTTTCGGATATTTTGCGGAATTTTAAAGGAATTCATAAAATTTTAAAAGATTTTTAAGAACTCTAGGGAATTTTTAAGGGATTTTAAATGGTTTCATGAAACTTCGAGAAAATTTAAGAGAACGCAAGAGGTTTTTTTATGATTTTTAAAAGATTTTGTGGAATTTCATGATATTTCTAATAATTTTAAGGAATTTCAACAGATTGTTCTGACTTTTAAAAGATTTTATGTAATTTTTAAAGATTTCATGGAATTTAATTATATTTCTATATACTTTTAATGTATTTTAAAGGATAAAAAGGTATTTTAATTGTTATAGAATTTTAAAGAATTTCAAATAGTTTCTGAAAATTTTAAGAGATTTTCTCAAACTCTAAGAGATTTCGAAGGTTTTTCGTGAAATTTTAAGAGATTTAGAAAGCTTTCTGGGATTTTAAAGGATTTTAAATCTTGTCGTGGAACATCGAGAAATTTCTAAATTTTATGAGATTTCTAATAATTTTAGGGAATTTCAAGACAGTTTTCTGATTTTTAAAATTTTAAATTTTTTTATGGAATTATTAAGAATTTTATGGAATCTGACGAGATTTCTAATACTTTTAATGGATTTTAAGGGATTTTTAAATGTTATCGTAGAATTTTAAAGGAATTTAAACAGATTGTTCTGATTTTTAAAAGATTTTCTCAAACTTTAAGAGATTTAGAAGGTTTTTCGTGAAATTTTAAGAAATTTAGAAAGTTTTCTGGAATTTTAAGGGATTTTAAATCTTGTCGTGGAACATCGAGAAATTTCTAAATTTTATGAGAATTTTAAGGTATTTTAAATGTTGACATGGAATTTCCAAAATTTTATAAGAATTAAGAGGTTTTAATGACTTTTAAAAGACTTTATTGGCATTTTTAAGGATTTTATGAAATTTTATGAGATTTCTAATAATTTTAAGGGATTTCAAGAAAGCTTTCTGTTTTTTAAAAGATTTTATGGAATTTTTAAGTAATTTTATGGAATCTGAGGAGATTTCTAATACTTTTAATGGATTTTAAAGGATTTTTAAATATTATCGTAGAATTTTAAAGAATTTGAAGAAGTTTCTGGGTATTTTAAGAGGTTTTCACGAATTTGAACAGATTTCAAGAGATTTTTATGACCTTTAAAATATTTTATGGGATTTAAAGGCGTTGGACCCAAGTCTTAAGCTCAAAATTCCATTCTTCATTTTACGCAACGAAAATTATCGATAAATATTTTTTGCATAAAACGAGGAATTCAAAGTCTAACTTCAAAATTGAATATTTTCATTTTACTTAAAAAAATATTTGCATTTGATAATTTCTCGCTCTTTACGCATAATTCTAGTTAAACATTGATTAATTCTATAGAGGGAAAAAATTCCAAATTTAATATTCGTTGAGTAAAATGAAGAAATCGAATTTTTAGATTAGAACTTGGCTCCAACGCCCTTAAAAGATTTAAAAATTTGTCAGGGTATTTTATTGAGGGATTTAAAAAACTTTTTATGTTTTTTAAAGGATTTTGTAGAATTTGACCATGAAAAGACTGCGGAAAAGACCGGGAGAAAACCGGGATTTTACAATTCCCAGATCACTAGACACCCTGATATTACTTTTAAACGAAACATATTACTGACAAAAGATATTACCTGAATAAAAATTCCGTTCGCATACGAGGCTTGAGCGCCATTAGTTGCCTTATCCGTATCAATCATTGAAAGTAAAAGGCCAAACATCTCATGAACTACTTCAGAGTGTCTAGAAACATCCACACCTGATTCCAGACCAAGAATTTTAGCAACTTCATCAAAAGTTTTCCCTGCTGATGCTAAAAGAACAATAGCCATAGTTCCGGACAAACTAAGGGGTGAAAAAACTATATTCTCTAGACTACTGTCACCATTTAAATTATCCCTAGTTTTATAAATTGCTTCGTCCATGTCTAGGGCAAATTTAGTAATACCCTTTGAGATAATATTTGTCACATGATCAGTCCAGTTCCGCGGAAGAACATCATGTAAAGGACGCATTGTGTTTTGTAAAATATTGTATGGATTTATTACTGGTGGAGAATTAAATACAGTCTTTGTACTCTCATAATTATATTGTGGCGCTGAAAAAGAGATAATTATATTTATAACGATAGTTAACATCGAATATAGACATTGGCCCCCACAAAGGGGTGGCTGGAATGGCTACAGTCAGGGGCTGGTCGTCAGACACTTTTTTTTATAATATGAACCCAAATAAGCACTTTTAAATGACTTCAGTCTTCATCTTATTTGAACTGAGAAATTTAAGAAATTAATTCATTACTTAAATTTACGCTTATTAGTGTTAAAAAAGGATGGGGGGGCGCAAAATTTTGTGGCCAGGGGGCCCTTCTCGGGATGTGGGGGCCATGAATATAGATCAAAATACTCGAAAGAAATAAATTATTGAGTATCCGGATAAAATATAATATTTAATTTTTCTACCTGGTTTAGACATTCTGTCATATTCATCTGGATAGATAATAACTTGTGCTCTGCTGCAGACCAGCACACAACATAATACCACAAAGTTTCTCATATCTGGAAAAATATTAGATTGGATGAATTATTGAATTTCAAAAATTGTGAAACAGTTTTAAATGTTGTTTTCGGTTTTTATGTTCGAAGTAAGGATCTAGTGGAATCACGAACACTCTACCTATTGAGGGACTCTGAATCTGAAGCTATAAAACTTACTAAAAATAGATTCTGAATAATGTATCTAGTCTCGATTCAACTCTATGAATATAAGCGCAAAATAAAAATTTTTCTCGCCAGCAGGAAGTAATTTTAAATTTTGTGAGTTTTGTATTACATCCGGAGTTCCACACATACAATAAACGTATGACTTGGTGACATAAACCGCGTATAATATGAAGAATAAAATATTCTATGATAACTTTTACGATTTTGTCATTCCAGAGCCATTCATTGATATTCACTATTGTCGAATGTTAATGATAAAATTAAAATGATAAAAATCAAGCGCAAAAAAAAAATGATGTCTGTTCTATGACCTTTTGTATTTTTAGATGTTCGCACTTGGAAAGAATGAGAAAGCAAGGTCATGATTAACAGTATAGATCATCAAAAGGTTAATATAATTGTAAGGTTCTCAAACGGAATGAAAACAATGAAAAAAAAAAAGTTATGCTTTTTGCATTCTCATCAGAGAAGGTATTTAAAACGTTACTTCCCGGTTTTCATCAGATCTTCACGTTTTGAGACACGATAACTTTTGAAATAATTATCGGTTTTAAAAAAATAAACGAGATTTTTTGGTATACAAACCATTCTAATCAGATTAATTTTAATTTACGTTACTTTATTTAAAATAAATACCTTATATTTTCTAAATTATCTGTTAAATAATTATTAAAATTCACACAATTACCTGTTATGATGTTATGTAAACTTCTGCAGTCAATGATACACTCTTCTTATTTTTAATAATTAAATTACGAAGATGATTTTCGTCCGTGTAAATAAGACAAATAAATGTTAATACTTATAATTTGGTGCTGGTAGATTTCTCAATATTCAAATCGGCACCAAAAAAGAAAGTGCCCTTGGCATCGAAACGATCTCCACTTTTCAAAGACGCGAATTCTTTTCCATTATTTATTGTTTAAAAAACGCAGTTAGGTTTTAATTGATGATGCGGTTTTTGTAAATAATTTGAAACTATCCGAACATGAGGAAGACTGAGAAAGTTACTCGATGTGATCCAAACAAGAGCTTGGATCCCACTGGTGTGTCAGAAAAACGAAGAACGATGGCTTTGATGCGGATGAATGTTCACTGTGACTGGTTCTCTGCTATTAAGCTTATACTCACATTTCCCACACTACTACTCCCACTGCGATTTGATAGACAAGGATTACCTTGTTAAAGATTAGCTTTTGCACAGACTACCTGGTTACGCGCGGTTAATCGAAAGTCCTATGCAAGGACTCATCAATTGACTGACAGTGCATTGCGCTTGATGGTCAAATAGAGAAATGCGGATGAATCTCTCAATGAGAAATAGAAACATAATCCAGTAAGCATATTTTTTTAAAATAGCTCTAATAGCAAAAACGACTATTTTCCATTTATTGCGGTCATAGATTATTGTTTATGAATCGAACCTTGCTTTGCTTTTTCTTAGTTATAGCTATGTATATGCTATTCATCAATTACTATTTATCACAAGCAACAGTTTTCAAACATGATCCCCAGTCATGCAAATGAAAAAATTTACTCATTGTCATTGGGTTGAAGTTTCAGACGTCTAGTCTGACGATTTTTTATTTTTACATTCATTGGAGTAAAAATATTTTTAAAGGAATTTTAATGAGACTTTAAGGGTGTTGGACCCAAGTGTTAAGCTCAAAATCCCATTCTCCACTTTACTCAACGAAAATTATAGATAAATATTTTTTCGCTCTGTAGCGCTAATCTTTTTTCAAATATAAAACTGCGTACAGAGCGAAAAAATATTTAATTTCGATAATTTTTACATAAAATGAGGAATTCAAAATCTAACTTCAAAATTGAATATTTTACATTTTACTTAAAAAATATTTGAATTAGATATTTTCTCTCTGTACGCATAATTCTAGTTAAAAATTGATTAATTCTACAAAGGGAAAAAATTCCAATTTTAATATTTGTTAAGTAAAATGAAGAAATTGAATTTTTAGATTAGAACTTGGCTCCGACACCCTTAAACGATTGCAAAAGATTTTAAATGATTTAAGGATTTTTTTAAGATTTCAAGGATTTTTTAAAAATTTGGATTTCCAGAAATATTGCGGATTTTATGAAATTTTATGTGATTTTCAGGAATTTCAGGAATTTTCAGGAATTGAATAAATTTGAAGGGACTTTACCAGCTTTTATAGTAATTTATAGTAATTTTAAGGACTTTTAAGAGCTTTCAAGGGATTTCACAAGATTTCAAGATATTTCAAGAGATTTTAATGAACTCCATGAAATTTTGAAATATTTCAAACTATTTTAAGACATTTACAGATGATTTTAAAGATTTTAAAGAATTTCAAGTAATTTTAAAATATTTTAAGGGATTTCATTTGATTTCGTCTAAATTAGAATCAATTCCTTGAAATTTTTTTAAATTACTTAAAATATCTTGAAATCTTTTGAAAATCCCTGAACTCCCTTGAATTCTTTTGAAATCAATTGAAATTCCTTAAAGTCACCTAAAATCCCTTAAAAAGGCTTTTGAAATCTTGTGGAATCTATAAAAATCTCTGTAATATTCTCGTAAATAATAAATAAAATAATATTCTCTTTTAAAAATACCTTAAAATCTTGTTAAAACTCTTAAATATCCTTAAACTGTTTTAACTTTTTTTAAAAAATTCTTTGAAGTTGTTTAAAATCTCTTGAAATCCCTTAAAATTCTCTGAACTTTTTAAAATCAAATTAAATTCCTCAAAATCACTTAAAATCTCTATGTAATTCCTTGAAATTCCTTTGTCACTTAAAATCTCTTAAAATCCCTGGCGGCTCCGGGTAAATTTCTGCTAGTAAATAAATAAGAATAAAAAATGTTTTTTGAAACTCTTTTTTTGATATTCTTAATCTAATAAAATAATAAATAAAAAAATAAAATAAAAACTCCGTCAAACTAGACGTCTGACACTTCAATCCAATGTTATTGTCAATGATATTTAGCTATTTTTATTTTTCTGCTTATGAGGAAAATTAGCCAAGCTTGGCTAATTTCAGCTTTGTGAGTTATAGAAAAGAGATCTTCGAGATCTTAAGTGTCATTAAGATCTTAAATAGTCATTAAGGGTATTGGAGCCAAGTTCTAATATAAAAATTTGATTTCTTCATTTTACTCAACAAATATTAAATTTGGAATTTTTTCCCTCTATAGAATTAATCAATCTTTAACTACAATTATGCGTACAGAGAGAAAATATCTAATTAAAATACTTTTTAAGTAAAATGTAAAATATTCAATTTTGAAGTTGGATTTTGAATTCCTCATTTTATGCAAAAATTATCGAAGATAAATATTTTTCGCTCTGTACGCAGTTTTATATTTGAAAAAAGATTAGCGCTACAGAGCGAAAAAATATTTATCTATAATTTTCGTTGAGTAAAATGAAGAATAGTATTTTGAGCTCAACACTTGGGTCCAACGCCCTTAAGATTTTAAATAGTCATTAAGATGCAACTAGAAATTAGTCGAAGTTTGTAAATATTTCTACCAACTATTATTACCCATACTTCACCTAAATATAAATATATATGAGTTTTGTTTACGTGTAGGAAAATTATGAACACCGAAATCTTCCAAAAATATGATTTGTAAATATGCTGTATGTATAAAATTAATCGTTTGGAATGACACACTAAATTGGATAAATAACAGACGCCCAGATACAAATTTAAATATTTGATTAAAAGAATAAGTAGCCTCACTAATGAAAAAATATTGATTTTGCGAAGCTCACTTTTAGTGAGTGCTGCTTATCTCTTCGCAATAGATATACGGGTTTTGTATGACGCTGAAATTCATTGAAATGATTCAGCGCATCTCGATGAAACATCAATACACAGAAAAAACTTGAAGTTAATTTCTCTACTAATTGTATAAAATTGCGTTACATACTTTTTTCAAATTGAAGTTTTTATAATGCTCATTTCTTAATATGCAATATGTCTTAATCTGCAATGCTGACATAAACTGTTAGTTTCCACCGCAATTTCAAGAAACATATATCGTAAAATTAAAATATTATGAAGTTTTGGATACTACTTTAAAAATTCGGGAGATTTCAGAATATTGTTTACCATTAATTATTTTATAATTAATTACAGTAGTAAAAACAATTACTACATATTTCTATATGCACTTTGTCTCATGACGACAATTGCATGATGTCAGACGTCTAGCGGATCGAAATCTGCGGAAAACCCAATAAACTGGGAACTTCCCATCGGTGCGCATATATACCTATATATATTCGTACTTTTGTCGGCGTACGGGATTTGTTGGAGTTTATCTTCCTATCAGTAATGTTCAAGAAGTATACATGAGTCTACACTTTTCCAGATAAACGACTATACCATTTCGCTATTTTCTTTTTAGAGATATAAATCTTCTTATAGGCCGTTTTATTATCAATAAAAGAATAGTCATAGAAGCATTCCTGTATTCTGTGCGATAAAATAAATTGCAAAGTCTCTTTTGATCTCGTGTCCCAGTCTCTTAAGTACAATAAAAAAGTGTGCAGAATTTATTGCAACGAATTTCTCTCAGTTTCTTTTTTTGGCTATCTCTAACTCTGATATATTAATGTGAATACTATCTCTCTCACTTGTTATTTTTTAAACCATGTGCTAAGTCTATTTTTAGTTCACCTAATTTGAATCAAAATTTAAAAGTTAATTTATTCAGTTGCTCAAACTTTAAATGTCTGATTAAATATTTATTTTTTATGTAATACGTAAATATAAAAAAAATTGATCAAATAAAAAGTGATCAGTTTCATACATGGAAAATTATAAATTGATGGAAAAAATCTTATATAGGCAATTGTAAGAAGATTCGCATACGTTATATGGAAAACCATAAAATTAATTACTATTTACGTCTTGCATGTCTGCATATATCTAATTATCTACACATATACCTGTATACTTATTATTTTCTATATATAGACAATAATATGCCTTCATGTAATATTTGATATATTTATTTCTAACATAAAAGTATGAGCATTAAGTCCAGTTGATTACACAAGTTAAGAAGAAACCTGTCTTTATGTTTTACACGTGTGAATGCGATTAATTCTTTGTTTAAAACTTGTAGGAAAAATTTAGGTCAATTTTTATAAATAATTGGATGCTAAAAATATAGAAATTTTGAGTTTTTTAGCTGTGAAAACATCAAGATCCGTTCATTGAACCTCTTCATTGCCTGACCTTGGCTGCATAAATTTGCTTCGACGTGCTATGTACTTCAGAACCTTTGAATTGTAAATCTGTATGTGCTCTTACTCAATGCTTTTTCGCATAAAAAAGTAGAGAGAAGAAACAAAGTGTCTCTTCTACCGAAGGGCGGGTAGGGGGGGGGGATAAACTTTACCTACTTGAAAACTACCGTTGACATACTATAAGTTTATTTGGTCGGATTTATTCAATTTTGAATACTTTAAAATGATTCAATTTCAAATAAATATAATTTTTGACATGTTCAAATACGGGAGATACCCTCATTATAATAGAAATATTTATGCTTAATTAAAATATTCAACTTCTCAGAGTACTTTTTTGTTACGGTTCCCATTGAATCGTCTCTAGAAGAATTTTTTTCTGTTTTGCTGTATCATCGCAGTTACAAGTATCTATGCTTTTTATGAGTTCCAAGTATCCGTCTAAAAGTTGCATTCTGCCTTCGGGTGTTTCAGCCATATTTGTAAGAGTCTGAATAAAAAAATAAATGTAGCTTCATGAATTTGCATACAAAAGCAGGGTGGCCACATGTCAGGGAAGTCAGGGAAGTCAGGGAAATGTCAGGGAAATGCGAGTAGTTGTCAGGGAAAATAGAAATTTATATTCACGTTAAATATGTTATTTCTGTTGTATTGCAAATATAGATTTTATAGTTTATTTAACAGATTTTAGACAATTTCCAAAGATTTCGAAGGATTATAAATAATTTCCAGGCATTCTTTGAAATTCTTTGGATTTCTAATGATTTCAAGAGATTTTCAATAATTTTAAAAGATTTTAAGAGGTTTCTAGGAATTTAAAGTGATTATAAGAGATTTGTATAATATTTAAAAGATTTAGTTGAATTTTAAAGGACTTCATGAAATTTCAAAAGATTTTTAAGGATGTTAATGGAATTCAAAGAATTTTAAAGGATTTCACGAGATTTTTATGATTTTTTAAAGATTTTGTGGAATTTTAGGGAATTTTAAAGTTTTTTGTGGAATTAAAAAGGATTCTAAGAAACTTGTAAGATTTTTAAGAGATTTTAAGGAATTATAAATATTCTCGTGAAATTTAAAAGGATTTTAAAAGGCTTGAAAGAATTTTAAGAAATTTTGATTATTTTAAAGTGATTTTAGGGAATCTAAATTCTCTTCATGGAATTTTAAAGAATTTCACAAAATTTTTATGATTTATAAAAGATTTTGTAGAAGTTTAAGGAAGTTCAAGAGGTTTTCAAGAATTTTAAGAGATCTTTACGTATTTTAAGGACTTTAAAATTTTTTCTTGGAATTCTAAAGGATTTTAAGAAGCTTGTAAAAATTTTAAGTAATTTTGACATTTTAAAAATCATTTTAAGGAATTTTAATAGTTCTCCTAGAATTTAAAAAAATTTCAAGTCATTTCTGGTTTTTAAAAGATTTTGTGAGATTTATTATTTCAAGATAATTTATTATTATTTAATGTACGTTAGGGAATTTTAAAGAATTTCACGAGATTTTTATGATTTATAAAAGATTTTGTAAGATAATTGTTAAGGATTTCATGGAATTTTAAATATTGTAGTGGAATTTTAAAAAATTGAAAGATGTTTCTAGGAATTTCAAAGTTCCTCGTAGAATGTAAAAATATTTCAAGAGATTCTGAAAATATTTTTTGGAATTTTGAAGGATTACAGGAAATTTTAAGAGATTTTTGGGAATTTGAAAAGCTTTTGAAGTTTATCGTGTAATTTAAAGTATTTCAAATGATTTTGAGGAATTTTAAAAGGATTATTAGTGAAAATTAAAGTGATTTTATGAAATATTAACAAATTGGAAGAGATTTCGTGGAATTTTAAAATGTTTCTAGGAATTTCAAGAAATTTAATGAATTTTAAGAAATTCCAAGGTTGTAAATTTTAGAGATTTTTACGAATCTTAAGTGATTCGAAGTGATTTTACATTTCAAAATATTTAAAGTGATATTATACGAAATTTTTGAATAATTTCAATAGTATTATTCTTGAAAATTTGTGCGCATTTTTAATACTTTTATGTCAGGGAAATTTGTCTGAAAGTCAGGGAAAACTCAGGGAAATGTCAGAGAGATTGAAGAATTGAATCTTGTGGCCACCCTGAAAAGTATTTAATTAAAGTTTATTTCTTTAAAGGAATGAATAATAGAAATGTATGAATCATTTGAATTTTGTGTACCTTTAGAGTCATAAGCTGTAATTCTCGACTGTGATAATCCATTACCAATTGTAAAAGCCTAGACATAATCTGCAATTCTATAGCTCTCAACTTTCCAGGTGTAGTGATAGTAATGAAGGCTATACAATTCACTGCTTTCGTATGTATAGGACGTCTCTATATATAGAGAGACTGCTTAAAAAATATGTATATATTATACAGAATTTTTATCCACTGATCTTGGAAAACTTACTTCGTCATTTAGCATATTCTTCAGAGTTGACAGTAGATTCATCTCAATGACTTTTTGTTTACCCAACTCCTCCCTACACAATATAGCCAAGCACGCTAAAGCCCCTGTTAAAATTTGTTCATCTTTTCTTTCCAATAACAAGACTAATTTTTCAATAACACCAATTTCAATCGCATGTTTTTTAGTATCTAAATTGAAGAAAGACAACAGGGTGTCCAAATGAATTACCTATAAAGAAAAAATTAACTATTCACTATAATTTGAATACACTGATATATAATCATTTTTTCAATGAATTTAGCCAATGTCTTATTACCAGTATATCTTTCTTCTCAAAAGTGATGAGATTAGCGATTAGATTCACAAAGTCGAATGAACAAAGCGTCTCGGCTGCTGTAATAAAGAAACATAATAGTTAAAAAAATATCGTTCCGTAAAATTAGCACATGTTTTCTCCGTATATTAATCTTAAAATTTCCGTGTATACACGTCATCAATGGAATTTCATTGTTAATATTTTAAAATTGGAAAAGTAGCGTCAGTGTTTCATTCATCAACGAATTAAATTCCTAAGAATTTCTGCCGTGGGATTTTCTGATGATAAACCTTTTCTTATCTTGTTTCAACTCACCTATCCACGAACGAGCCAACATCTCAATTGTTTGAGCAATTCTAATTCGAACTGCAGCCAAACGATCGCGCAAACCTTGCGCCAAGTTGTTAATAATATTTATGTTTTTTAAAATCACATCTCGTCCTATTGACTGAGCAGCAAGCGATCTAAATATCATTCCTACTCTCTCCCTCAAGTAAGAATCATTAGATACTAAAAAATTGGCAAGTCTAGCAAAAAAACGAATGATTTATTATTCACTTATTATTATTATTTATTTATTATTTATTATTTATTATTTATTTTTATTGTGAAAAATAAACATGTACAAAGATTTTATGAGTAGAAAAGATTTCAGATTCCAGGGTGTCTAGCGGATCGGGAAACCGGGAAAAACACGGGAATTTTATTTGACCGCGAAAAACCGGGAAAAACCGGAAATTTCATGTAGAACCAAGAATTTTTTGTATTTTATTGAAAAATCGACGTTTTTCTACTTTATCTTCTTTTTATTCTATTAGCAAACCAACACGCGATTATTTTTTTTTACTTCTTATAATTTCAAGTCATTCAAAAGTTAATCGATCTCTTAATCTGAACTAGCGGAATTTCGCTGATTCAACTTTAGAGAGTAGTAAGTTTCGAACAACAATTTATACGAGATTATAAAGTAATTTCGTTACATCACATTTTTAGAACGGAATTTTAAAAGGATCTTTTAGGATTTTTAAAAGATTTCGCAGCATTTTAAGGAATTTTCGGATATTTTGCGGAATTTTAAAGGAATTCATAAAATTTTAAAAGATTTTTAAGAACTCTAGGGAATTTTAAGGGATTTTAAATGTTTTCATGAAACTTTGAGGAATTTTAAGAGAACTCAAGAGGTTTTTTTTATGATTTTTAAAAGATTTTGTGGAATTTCGTGAGATTTCTAATAATTTCAAGGAATTTCAGGGAAGATTTCTGATTTTTAAAAGATTTTATGGACTTTTTAAGAATTTTATGGAATCTGACGAGATTTCTAATACTTGTAATGGATTTTAAAGGATTTAAAGGATTTTTAAATGTTATCGTAAAATTTTAAAGAATTTGAAGAAGTTTCTGGGTATTTTAAGAGGTTTTCAAGAGAGAAACAGAGAACAGATTTCAAGACATTTTTATGACTTTTAAAATATTTTATGGGATTTAAAAGATTTTGTGGAATTTCATGAGATTTCTAATAATTTTAAGGAATTTGAACAGATTGTTCTGATTTTTAAAATATTTTCTCAAACTTTAAGAGATTTCGAAGATTTTTCGTGAAATTTTAAGAAATTTAGAAAGGTTTCTGGGATTTTAAGGGATTTTAAGTCTTGTCGTGGAATTTCGAGAAATTTCGAAATTTTAAAAAGTTTCTGAGAGTTTTAAGGGATTTTAAATGTTGTCAAGGAATTTCCAATAATTTTATAAGAATTAAGAGATTTTAATGTCTTTGAAAAGACTTTATTGGCATTTTTGAGGATTTTATGGAGTTTTATGAGATTTCTAATAATTTTAAGAGATTTCAAGAAAGTTTTCTGATTTTTAAAAGATTTTATGGAATTTTTAAGAATTTTATGGATTCTGACGAGATTTCTAATACTTTAAATGAATTTTAAAGGATTTAAAAGATTTTTAAATGTTATCGTAGAATTTTAAAGAATTTGAAAAAGTTTCTGGGTATTTTAAGAGGTTTTCACGAATTTGAACAGATTTCAAAAGATTTTTACGACTTTTAAAATCTTTTATAGGATTTAAAAGATTTTAAAATTTATTAGGGTATTTTATTGAGGGATTTAAAAAATTTATGTTTTTTATAAGATTTTGTAGAATATGACCAGGAAAAAACTGGAAAAGACCAGGAGAAAACCGGGAAAAACTTGGGAATTTCCAATTTCCTGATCACTGGACACCCTGGTTTCGAGTAGTTTGGATTTTTATACTTTTTTTACCTCTCGGGAATTTGCAATTCAATTGCGCGGTAGAGTTCCTGTGGGCGAATAATAAGGTCAGCTATAGTGGTTACTGCTTGTCTGACAATCAAAGGGTCGCTGCTTTGTAATTCTCTTTTCTGGATAAAGTATAATCATGTATGTACATTTTTTTTAATTAACACCCCGACAATTAAAAAAGGTTTAATATGTTTACCAATTTCGGTAAAGCAAGTCTGCCAAACCCACATTTTGCACGAGTTATATCTACGTGGGGAGCAAAACATTGGGGTTGCAAATTTAATTGCTGCCTTCCACGGCAATATTTCTCCTGTAACATATCTAGAATACTCAAAAATTACTTAAATTTAATTAATTAAAGTACTTAGATTTAATGTATAATACTTTAGGGAATTTTAAAGAATTTCACGAGATTTTTATGATTTGTAAAAGATTTTATAAGATAATTGTTAAGGATTTCATGAAATTTTAAATATTGTAGTGGAATTTTGAGAAATTGAAAGATGTTTCTAGGAATTTCAAAAAATTTCAGCGAATTTGAGGGATTTCAGTAAGTAAGGGATTTCAATAGATTTCCAATAATTTTAAGAGATTTTGATACATTTTAAGGGATTTTAAAGTTTTTCGTGGAATTCTAAAGGATTTTAAGAAGCTTGTAATAATGTTAAGTAATTTTGACATTGTAAAAATGACTTTAAGGAATTTTAATAGTCCTCATAGAATTTAAAAAAACTTCAAGTCATTTTTGGTTTTTAAAGAATTTGTGAGATTTTTTATTTCAAGAGTTCTTTTTTTAGATTTAATGTACGTTAGGGAATTTTAAAGAGTTTCATGAGATTTTTGTGATTTGTAAAAGATTTTTTAAGACAATAATTGTTTAATATGTTTTCCAATTTTGGTAAAGCAAGTTTGCCAAACCCACAGCACGAGTTATATCTACGTAGGGGGCAAAACATTGGGGTTGCGAATTTAATTGCTGCCTTCCACGGCAATATTTCTCCTGTAGCATATCTATAATAATATTCAAAAGTTACTTAAAGTATGAAAATATTACTTGTTTGCAAGTTTTCCTAGATATTGTATTCCGTTTCGAAGAATAGCATATACATATAGGTGATATCGCTTGTGAATATAATTTGTCACTTTCCATTTTTTGACGCAGATGCTACATGACATATAAAACCTACAAAACTTTCACTTATTTTAAGCAACGAAATATATTTTGTGTATCTACTGTGAGAATGTGTACAATGTACATATATGTATAATGAGTAAGCGAAAGCACGCGTATAAAAAGTATTCTCGCTCCTTGATTCATTTTTTTGGTTGTTTCAAAATTAAATCCTATTAATTTTTTAATAAATGCGCTAAGATGTAATACCGCATTTACAGACCTTCAAGCAATTACATATTTTCCGGATAGCAATAAAAACTTACAGATTTATACAAAGAATAGATAATATAAGACATGAAACATTCCACAGGTACATCTATCATAAAAGTAATTATTCTTTATGCGCTCCATCAGGATTTTTCTTATTACACACTTTAGATTTATATTTCAAAAAAAAGGTGATGGTAAGAAAATAAAACGACACAATAATAATAATGATAATAATAATTATTATTAACTCTTTTTCGCAAACATTCACATCGTACAAAATCGTCAACTCATGCATTTCTGACTTTTGCGCACCATTATTTTCGTCATATCATACAGGAATATCCTAAGTAAATTTTTTTAGCAAAATCGAAAACCTCGTGCACAATTAAAGTTTCTTTATTTCAAGTATAAGGCACTACACTCTGAAGTAGAATACATATATTTACATGTCAAGAATTACTTTTGTTACAGATTTGTGATAAAATGATACTGATTTGTTAAATCTAGATTTTTTAAGTTGCCTGAAATAAATAAAGCTTTAGGAAGTGCACGAGTCAGTGGAATTTGGGTGCTATTAAAGTATTGTAACGCAGTTGTAGCAAATACATTAACACTAGTATCTAATTAAAAATAGCAGGTATAATTGGTGATTATCTTCTATCACTTGGATCCTTTGGACCTCTGAAAAAATATTACTTGCATTATTAATCGATTTTTAAATTTAAAAATATTAAATTTTTATTTTAAGGGTGTTGGAGCCAAGTTCTAATCTAAAAATTCGATTTCTTCATTTTACTCAACAAATATTAAATTTGTAATTTTTTCCCTCTATTAAATTAATCAATTTTTAACTAGAATTATGCGTACAGAGCGAGAATATATCAAACTCAAATATTTTTTAAGTAAAATGAAAATATTCAATTTTGAAGTTAGATTTTGAATTCCTCGTTTTATGGAAAAAGTATCGAAACTAAAAATTTTTTCGCTCTGTATGCAGTCTTATATTTGAAGAAAGATTAGTGCTACAGAGCGAAAAAATATTTATCTATAATTTTCATTGAGTAAAATGGAGAATGGAATTTTGAGTTTAACACTCGGGACCAACGCCCTTAATTTTTAAAGTCTCACATTCTCAAATTTCATTAAGTAATACTAACCGCAAGAACTCCTTTTTCATTGCGACCTACGACTTTGCAAGTGGGACGAGCGTGAACGCCGAAATATTTATTACACACGCAATCCTCTTCGAGTTCTAGGTCAGCAAGTCCTTCACTTACTCTACGGGCAGCCACTTGAATGAACTGTTTCTTCTGATTCGGTTTAGCGTCCAAGAAATTATGTGTACTAAATGCTGCACCTCCATTCTATAACAATAGAACAAAAAAAACTTGATGTCTGCAATTTACAAGCTCTGAATTTTACAACTACTGCTACTGTAAAAATATGAACCTACCTGCACAGCAAAGCTAGCACAAACATCATTGTCAGTAAGAGCCAAATTGCTCTTCATCTCGGTATTTCCTTCCAAAGGTTTCTTTTTACTATCAGCAAAGGTGTAAGCACTGTCATAATCAAAACCAACAACGTTCTTTTGTGGTTTGCCAGAAACTTGAACACTGTCCGTCAAGAACATATGGTGATAGGTGAGACCCAAATCTTTGTATATTTTATGTGCGAAAAAAAGCCTGAGATGTTGAATCTGAAAAAAGAAAATTATGCAGTCAATTCAATTGTTTGATTTCTAAACGATTATAAGGTCTTTTGTTATTTATATTATTTATTTATTTATTTATAGCTTACCGATATTGGCAGAGGACTCTTTTCGCAAGGTGTACTGAAGACTCCGATGATGGCTTTAGCTGCGTTAGCTCTGAATGGATATCTGATAGCTTCTTCGTAAGCATCAGTCACTCTAAATATGCCCAATTCCATAACGAGTTTTTGTTTTACATAGGCCAGTTTCTTCTCCAAATCACCTTCCTTTGCATCCTGAATATAGGTAGAAAATAATGAAATATTTAGCCAAAATAGTTCATCAAATTTAGATAACTTAAGGACGTTGGACCCAAGTGTTAAGCTCCAAATTCCATTCTCCATTTTACTCAACGAAAATTGTAGATAAATATTTTTTGCATAAAACGAAGAATTAAAAATCTAACTTCAAAACTGAATATTTTTATTTTACTTAAAAAATATTCGAATTAGATATTTTCTCGCTCTGTATGCACAATTATAATTAAAAATTGATTAATTCAACAAAGGGAAAAAATTCCAAATTTAATATTTGTTGAGTAAAATGAAGAAATCGAATTTTTAGATTAGAACTTGGCTCCAACACCCTTAAGGCTTCAAAAGTATCCTTTAAGAGTTTGTGTAGAACTGAGTCCAACACTCTTGAGAATAATAAAATAATGATAAAAATTACCTGTAAAGTAAGTTGGGGTTCGGTTTTGTCAAACTTGATGTTCTTCACTTCTCCGTCAACGTTTAAACTACCACCAGTTGTGTAGTGCTCCGGCCAGTTCATTTTCTCACTGAATCCAATGAGACCGATGTGGACATCACTTGAAAAGAAATACAACAAGTCAATATAAGCCGTATCATTACATAAATGTGCAATTTGAATTTCTGAATTTAAAAAATACTCACGTCATGCCGTGTTGTTTAAGTTCATTCCTCAAGTCAGTTATCAAAGGAGTAACTAATTCTTTGAAGACCTTTTCATTATCAGTAGTCTGTTCTACAACCAAAACGATGTCAGCTTCCTTTTTTGGTACCTTCACACTGAATGCATCACCCACGGCCATCTCGTTTTGTCCCACTTTGCAGCTAGCTGGAAAAATGTTAATTTATCAGTCACCTCTTTTGTTAAATTATCAAATTAAAATTAAAATAAAAAATTATTATTAATTATTATTATTATTATTATTATTATTATTATTATTATTATTATTATCAAATTATTATTAAATTAAGTATCAATTATTATCTCGTATAAATATGTAAATTTCTAATCTATTTCATTATAAATAAAATAAATTTCAATCAGCGAAATACAAGAGTTATCAAACATGTGGTTACGCCCAGGATCAAATGCAGATCACGTGTAGCTTTTATCATATCTTCTTACCAAAACTATATTTCTGATTAATTCTTATTTATTTAATAATGAAATTTTAAAACTCACCGCATGCATCAGGTGTGTTGATAAAAACTCGATCAAGGCGGCAAGAGGCATAGTATGCTGTAGCTATGAGACAAGGTCCTCTCTTTGAACCAGCGCTGACAGCTTGGTCGCAAGCGTCTCGGAAATGCGTTGGATTTACGTGGTTGAAGCATGAACTGAAAGTTTATAGAAAATAATGTAATGAAGGGTGTTGAACCCAAGTGTTAAGCTTAAAATTCCATTCTTCATTTTACTCAACGAAAATTATAAATAAATATTTTTTCGCTCTGTAGCGCTAATCTTTTTTCAAATATAAGACTGCATACAGAGCGAAAAAATATTTAGTTTCGACACTTTTTGCATAAAATGAAGAATTCAAATTCTAACTTCAAAATTCAATATTTTCATTTTACTTAAAAAATATTTGAAATAGATATTTTCTCGCTCTGTACGCATAATTCTAGTTAAAAATTGATTAATCCTACAGAGCGAAAAAATTCCAAATTTAATATTTGTTGAGTAAAATGAAGAAATCGAATTTTTAGATTAGAACTTGGCTTCAACACCCTTAAGGCTTAAGACTACAAAAGTATCCTTTAAGAGTGTTGGGTCCAAGTTTTATTCTCAAAATTCGTTTAAAAATCATTTTTCTCTTTGTAGTTATATATTTTAAACATACCTCATTGGTGAATTACCAGAGAAGTACTCTGTACAAACTGGTGCACGAGGAGCTGCTCCGTGTTTTACAGCTGTTGCAGCTGGACAGCTTGCACCCAGTTTGTAAGCATTTCCAAAATCGGTTGCACTTTCTGTGATCTAAAAGAATGATTGTATGAGATTTTTATGTGCAAGGCTAACTTTTATTCTTTTGTATTATTCATAATTCGTTTTTTCTCACCTTGCCTGATGGGAGTGTAAAGTCATCGTGAGGCTCGTTGTTTCCATCACCCAAAAGACCGCGTAATCTACCTAGATAAAATCCAGATACTTGCAAGCTGCATATCATTGGGGCTGCACTATTACAAGTAAGTCTGAGTCCATATTTGGACTTGACACTAATAAGAGGTGGTGTGATGAATGCTTTGAGATTTTCCGTCGTGGCTGGGAAGTCTGCGGCCTTGTCATTAACAAGAACCTACAAATATACAAGACTTTGTATTAATTTTTGGATCCAGTACGAAAATTATAGAATTTTAAATGTTTAAGGGTGTTGGACCCAAGTGTTAAGCTCAAAATTCCATTCTTCATTTTACTCAACGAAAATTATAGATAAATATTTTTTCGTTCTGTAGCACTAATCTTTTTTCAAATATAAGATTGCATACAGAGCGAAAAAGTATTTAGTTTTGATACTTTTTGCATAAAATGAAGAATTCAAAATCTAACTTCAAAATTGAATATTTTCATTTTACTTAAAAAATATTTGAATTAGATATTTTTTCGCTCTGTATGCATAATTCTAGTTAAAAATTGATTAATTCAACAAAGGGAAAAAATTCCAAATTTAATATTTGTTGAGTAAAATGAAGAAATCGAATTTTTAGATTAGAACTTGGTTCCAACATCCTTAAGGCTGTTGGATCCAAATTCTAGCTTCTAAATTCAATTTCTTCCTTTCACTTAACAAAAATTATTTTATACGATATATAATATTACATATTGAAAGAACTTTTTCATTCTATACACACTTTTAAAAAAGAATATATCTACAGAGCGAAAATCTATCCAATTATAATATTTGTTGATTAAAACGAAGAGATAGAATTTTCAGGTTGACACTTGGGGCAATTGAGAAAGTTTAAAATTGAAACGATGAATTATGGGTAGGAACATAATTTTACTTACATTTCCGTTAGATTTAATGGTAATGCTTTCTTTGGGTTCTGTGACAGTGATGCTAGCAAGGTTTCCATTATTGAAATTAGCGACTACAGAGAAGTTCCTATCCTGAATGTCTTGAGATAAGATATAACTGCAAGATCCTGGCATAGTGAAATGACGTCCGTCAAATGTAAAGAAGTGACCTCCGTCGATAACTATTCCAAACATACTAAACGGTGGCACGATTTCTTCAAGGAACAAAGGTGGTCTGAAAATTAAAAATCCATAATGTATAATTTGATCAATTAACGTATTAATTGATCGTATAGTTAGGTAACAATACCTGTAAGTATAGTACAAGTCGACAAGTGAAGGCAACTCATTATTGCGTAGAAGGTTGAAAAGAGAGATTTTAAGAGTGGTAATTCCAGGCAACTTCCATAAAAGTTCATAGTCAGCAGGAATACGTGCTTCGAAGTAGTTGAAGAGATTTTCAATCGTCACATAAGGACGCAAAATCTTCAAGATGGACTGAACAGCAGCAATCGTATGGGTGTAGATGTTTTTGATTTCAGCGGAATCGTCAACCTGTTTCGTTGTAAGAATATATCCATAATATATACCAAAAACTATAAATCATAGTATTGCAATTGAATTTCTGTAAGAAACTTAACAAAACTATACCTTTTCGTGTTTAACGTGCTTCATGATATAATTGTAAGTGATTGTGAGAAGCTCCTTCAGTTCTTCAGTTGGCAACATGCTCTTAATGTTTATGTAGAGTTCTTCAACAGGGGCTAGTATAGCGTCTGGAATTTTGTATTCGGCAATGCTTTGGTACTTTTCTTTAATAATTTCGTAAATAGGAAGAGCCTTAAGCTGCTGAACAAGAAGAGTGACAAATTCTTTGACGTCCTTGTCAATTTGGTTTGCAGCCTTGAATAAAATCTTGGCAATGTCTTGAGCCAATTCTGCACTAACTGTTGCTAATTCCTTGAGTTCCTTTTGGTGTTCGTTGATGATGCTGAGAATTGCTTTCAAGTAGGTTGTAGCCAAGCTGGAAGTTGCGTCAATTATCTCAACAGCGACTTGTAAAATTTTTTCGTAGGATTCTTTAATTTGAGGCCAAGTTGCTTTTACGGCTTCCGTGAATTTTTCAATAATGACATTCAGTTGTTTCTGCAAGTCTGCGACTCGTTCTGTGAGTAGTTTGACTGTTTCTGCAATTGCTGCAATAACTCCACCAAAGAGTTTATTCCTAAAAAAAAGTAATTGTAGCATTCGGAAAAAAATCATTTATGCAAGTTTCTTTCGCAAATAATAAAATACATACAGTTTTGCTTGAATTTCTTGAACAGTCTGATCTGCATGAAGCTCTTCCTTCAGTTTGTTCAATTCAGTTTGATAGTGTTCGATCAAAGGTTTCAGGTTTGGTTGAGCTTTCTTTAAATGTTCAATCAAGTCTTTGGATTCTGTCACAATCTCCTCGCCTATGTTTTGCACGATGTCTTTTATTTGCTTAATGTCTTCAATAGCTTTTCCACGGATGTATTCCTATAAGTCAACAAAGAAATAGACTTTTAATAATTTGGAAACTCTGAGAAGAAAAACAGTATGAAAGCTTTTGAAAAACTTACGATAACAGCTACAATATGGTCCTTGTTATAGCCAAAATCTGGTTGGAGGAACTTGCTTTCATCCAAGTGAATAAGCGCGAAGAATAAATTCTTCTTTTCGCCCTCGTTGAAAGTATCTACATGAATTTCACCAAGCTGTCCAAAAACGAAACGTCCGTGACCAGCAAGCTTTTGATTCGGTTTGTCTAGAATGTTTAAATGTATTTATGGTATATCAGTAAGAAAAAGTTGACCTCAAGGTAAACGAATCTCATACAATCAACTGCAAAAGATACCCTTACCTTTTCGGTAATTAGAGAACTTGAAGCTATTCAAGTCCTTTGCTTCAAAGTTGAACACAACTGGTTTATTTCCGAGTGTACTCAACTCTGACTCAATCTTCTGCAGAGTAGGTGTAATCTCCATTTTTGAGTCGAATTTAATCAATTCCTTGTTAGGCGACAATACCAAAAGATGCACATCTTTCTGATTAGCAGAGAAAATAAGTCCTACTCTCTTTGGTTTCTGATGTTCGTCTGTGTACGAAAACATAGACCCTAGACTAATTGTCGATGTTGAGATCGCAAAGTGCTCCCTGAGTTCAATCTTCAATTGTTGACCTCGGCTAGTGATTTCGATACTGTCAGTGTAATTGAAACCTTGAGGAATTGCAACACGCGCCACTTTAGCAACTACGTTTATTTTCTGAGATTTCTTGGCAAAGAGATCAATATCCAAATTAGCGTCAATCAAATTTTCACCACCACAGTGGAGTTTTCCTTTCACTATCATGTCCTAAAAATGAATTTGGATTAAATATCTTATTGTAGATTTTCATACTAATAATGCCAATAATTTTTTTTTTATTTACATACCTTTGGTTGAGAAGGATATGTAAACTTGGTCTCTCCACTAAGAGAAACAGTATTCTTCTCAATGTTCACATGTCCGTTAGCTGATACTCCAGTCTTGTCAGCAGGTTTGTTTTTCCTATCTAAGTAAAGGGCAACATCTACTTTGTATGCTCCAGTGTGTTTAGTATTTGGAATTTCATATGCAGAGATGACAGCTAATTCGCGACTTGGCAAAGTAAGAATAGCACCGGATTCTTTAGTGTTGGCGTACAGGTGAGTTGTGTATTCAGTCTTGTCCTTGGAAGAGTGTAAGTACAAACTTGACATATGATCGTATGAAGGTTCATCTAACAAATATTTCGTACTAGTCTTTAATCCAAATTCAGCAGGAATATTGAACTTCTTCAGATCTACTTCCACTGTCAACTGATGGTTCAAATGAGATTTTGCTGAAAGTAAACGATTGTTTCATTAGATTACTCACTATTTACACATTTTGTAATAATAAGTGCCTAGCAGTAATACTTACAGTCAGTGTCAAGTAGCGATTGTAATTTAAAGTGAGCACAGTCTTTGCTCTGTTCACAGTAGCTGTTAAAGACGCGAATTTCTTTGTTTGTAACTTTCAGCTCCCCAACTATTGCTGAAGGGCCAAAGCTGGCATTCAAAAGAATCGCACTACCTACTTCATTATCAGTCTCCCTGGTAAGTTCTTGACGTGTGTACTTAAACAATGAACTCTCGGTGTTTTCACCGATCTTCAGACTTCCTTTGCCTTCAACAATTACTTTTCCGGCTTCCACGTGCTTCTTATAGTCGGTACTGTAAAAATGTTATACGATAAGAATATAAAAACTGCACCCTCTGTAAATTATAAGTAACTATCTTTTGAATTATACTTTACCTTCCACTAACTATATTCTTTCCGTCACTGGTAACAGTAACAATAATTTTTCTACCAGTCTTGGCTGGCTTGTTTGCTACTTCCGCATGGATCTTACGTGGTTTCATCTTATCAGAATCGAAGTTAACTGTGATGACGAAGTCGTCCACACTTTCAAGCTTAACATGGTAATCAGACGTTACAAGTGCTTTCGGCGAATCCAACTTAAGTTCTCCTTTGAATTCTCTTTCGCCCAACTTGGTAAGCTTCGAAAGGATTTCAGTTTTTCCATTTGGACACGTGAACACAAGATGGGCACTGGGTGACACTGGATCCATCTGAATTTCACTCTTCATTGTATATTTAACACTGTCTGCGGTTACAGAAACGTCAGTGTTACGAATTTGACCATCCTTTTCTCTCTGCAGCATAAAAAATAATCAATTAAGTATATATAGGGTGACGGTCAATAGTTTGACTGATAGATCAATGTTTAGCGTTTAACATACCTTGTGCGTGAACTCAAGATTCACATTCTTAAGTTTTTCAATTGGAGTTGTCGCTTTAATATGACTTTTAACGAAAGACAAGTCTGGCAAGTATTCACTATTTATACCAACACTGGCTTTTTTGTCTCCATATAAAACATCAGCTGAAATAGAACCCTTTTTGGTGTCGGCGGTAGGATCATGAGTATATTTTCCGTCAATAGTAAGAGGAGGATTGCTTAAAACGGTCAAAACAATCTTTCCTGAACCTTCGCTTTTGATGGTGTTTGATGGTACACCCGTGTGCTTTATATTAGTTTCGAGATTGATTTTTTTATCATCATTGTAAACAAGAGTACTGGATTGGATAATTTCGATCAAGCCTCCAGCCTCTTTTGGAATCAGAATACTGTCCTGACATTGCAGTTTCAAGTTTTTCAGCGTATCAGATGGTAGTTTAAGTTCAATTGCACCTGAGTAGGTGTTAGGCTTGTCCACGCGATTACCCTTGCCGTACTGACCATTACCCTAAAAAAAGAAGAGACAGAATTATTATTATGTCCTTATTATTATCCTATTATTTTTAAAAATAAAAAAAATGTTATAGTTATTTTTACCATACCTGGAATGATGCGTCTTTTCCCAGAGAAGATTTGCCTTCCCATTTTACACTCTCTGGACCATATACAACATCCAGGTCGAGTTTAAATGGCTTGGGAATAACAGATCCTGACAATGAAACATCAACAGCTGCGTTTTTGTTGACTTCACCTGCCTGTACGTTCTTAAGTCCAAGGGTGAGATGGATATCTTTTCCATCAGAATTGATCAGCTTTACATCATACTTGTTCTGGAAAACTGGTTTCTTCAAATCAATATTTTTTCCGTCAGCGCTGAAAATTATTTTTCTTGCAGGTCCGCCTTTAGTGACATGATGAGCTAGTTCAAAATTAGCCTCTCCCTCAATAAAGTCTCCGTTACTCTTTATCACACGTTTTCCCGTGAAGGTAACGTAGTGTCCGTTGGGCAAAGTGAGATCGATGTCACCGTTTAATGTACCGTCATTCAATTTACCTTGCAACTTTCCCTTGACGTTGACTTCTGTCTTGTAGGAAAGAATTTCAATAACGTTTTTCATATCAACTGATGTTTTCGTGAAATCAGAAACGGTAGATAATTTAATTCGCTTGCTAGGATCCTTTTCAGCATCGTAGAGAACTTCAAGATTAGCTGAGTGCTGAGTACCAGTTATGGTGATGTCACCACTGCCCTTGATCTTTCGATTTATTTTTGGAATCTCAATATTCAGGTCAGTACTACCCTTGCCGCTCTGATAAGAGAACTGACCGGAAGCTAAGATGAGACTCTTGACATTCAAAACGAGATTTCCTTTAGGACTATTGCCACGTTGAATTTTCAGAATAAAGTCTACGTACTGGGTACCATCGACAGCCACTTGAGCATGAGAGTTGACCTTCTGAACATTGGACTCTAATCCAGTATCCACTTTGATCTTCTTTCCATTCAAGTTGACGTCTCCATCAAGTTTAACGTTGATGTCGTTGGGCTTGACATCGTAAATGACTACAGCATTAGCTTCATATTTTCCACCTGGAGACAATTCTATAGAATTTTCAAATTTACTCTTGGTATCGCTTACGATTATTCTCTTGGCTTTTATTTCTATCTCATTCTTCAACACATGAGCTTCGAATTCAACTTGATAATCTCCTGGTTTTGAAGAACCAGTCTTGGCAGATATCTCCGTTCCAAACTTGAACTTGTCATATTCAAAGTCAATTTCACTTTGAAGAGATTTCTTGGTGAAAGCACCTTCCACTTTCAAGAGGAAGTGTAAAGCTGGATACAGGACTTTGCTCGAAAAACCAAGAGCAAAGTTCTTTGGATCAAAGTTGTAAGCGGCTCGTTGATTTAGGATCAGGCGATTTTCTGTCTGTTGGGCTTCGGGTCCATGAGCGAAGATGAGATTTTGTTCAAATTTGCCAGTTTCTCTTTGGTACTCCCATTCTATGCGGAAAGCAATGTTGGGATCTTTGGAAGGAACTGCTGCAACCGTCAAAGTATAGTGATTTTCTTTTAATCTTTTGCCGTTTAATTTCACGTCCAGAACTTCATCCCCGTAACTCAGCTTGGTATCCAGTGCACGAACATTTGGAGTAGCTATCATATTTCCATCTACACCAACGATTTTACGCCCCGAGGAAGTCAAAACTACCTTGTCAAAGATATACTTCTTTCCACCTTCGTGGTCAACAACCTCAACAACACCCTCCAAACTATACTGTTGACCGTCGCTCTTGGCTGATTTTCCTCCACTTCTTGTACCTGCAAGTCGCTCAATGTGTTCCGGTACTTTGTATTCCAAGATAGGTTTGTATTTCTTACCATCTCCCACTACACCAATTTTACCAAAGTATTCAATCTGATCATGGCGAAGGGCAATGGTTAAAGAACGTTCCTGATTGTTATCCTTGACAATGACTTCAGCCGAAGCCTTGTACATAGGAATAGCAAAGGTAACTCTAGCAAGCTTATCAGGTTCCACTGCACCTTCAACTAGGAGCGAGACATATCTGCTCGTTCTGCTATTGGGAGTCTCAAGAAGAATTTCCAAGGAGCGTGAATGGGGATTTTTGGTATTGTAGAATGCTTTGAAGTGGTAGTTAGTGACATCAATGTTATCAACATAGACAGCCAACTTAGCTGGTCCACTCAGGGGGAAGAGTGGCTTCTTTCGGAAAGATTCAAAACTGTCATAAGGCAAGGTGACTCGTCCACAGAAGGAGAAGCCAAACAAGCTCGAAGATTGATCGAAGCAGTCAGCGTGTTCACGACCCTTACCAAACTTAGGTGCTACGTAATTTTCTCCCTTTGCACCAGAACTGAGTAGAACTTCGCTGGATACACTGATGAACTCTTGTTTAGGCTTAAGCATACCCAAGTTAACATCCACACCTTTTCCCTCGAGTATTTTAACAGTTAGTTCTGAGCCAGTAGATGTGTGTAAGGTGGAGACGACTTTCAAGCCAGATTCAACATCAAGCCCTCGAACAATTAGTCTACCTTCTACTCTGATTGAAGCACTTGGTTCCAGAGCAAATTTTACCAAAGCGTTTTCAGGATCTTTGATTATGGCAGGAATGTCAATCTTTCCACTTGTTTTGAGGTGGACAACGCTTGAACCTGTCACTCCTAAGGACAAAGCTAGACCTAAACCAGTGGGATATACTAAATCAGCATCCAAAAATACCATGTGGTTTTCAATTTTATAGTTGAAATTCTTTGCTTTGTCGATTCCTGTGTCCAGCATATTGAAAATCTTTTCAACAATATTTTCCGGCGTATATTTCTGGTTAGATCCCTCGAAACTCAAATAGGCCAATTCAACTCCAAATAATTTGATAGATAAGTCGAGGTCTAGATCCTGATCAACCTCGTTTCCACGCAAGTGCACATTCTTAGCGAATTTATCGAGTTCAGCTGGTTTCACCTCTCGCTTGCCACGTGTACTCTTTTCAAAGCGTTCCTTAATCTGTTTGGCAAGGTTTTTCAAGTAATCCAAACCTTCTGTCGTCAGATCCTTAGGGTCTCCTTTTCTCAAGTATCCCTTAGGTCCAAAAAATTTCTCTATAATCCTATCCAGATTCTCTACACGACCATCAAGTTCTAAGAAGTTGAATGACCGTCCGAAAACCTCAGTAGTTAGATTCAAACTAGCCGAGCGAGGAATGAAACTGTTTTGACTATAAATCACGTTGCTTTCTACCGTTGAGCCAACTCCAAATGCATCAATGTTGTAAGACAGCTCGTTGTTGAAAGAGAATTTGCGGAAATCTTCGGGGAACTTCTTGCGAGGTTTGATTAAACCTAATTGTCTTTGAGCCTCTCGTTTGTTGGGATCAGCAGATGCACGTAAATTGCGTAGGTGAGATGTTATAAAGGATCCAACTTGATTGATGGGTTCCTTGTCCAGAACTTCCTTCAGGGTATTGGCTACATGTGGGCAAGGGCATTTCACAAGCGACAAGTAGGACTTGATTCTTACTTCACTGTCTTCTTCAATATTAGCGAAAATCTTGGAGAGGACGTTTTTCCAAACCATGGAACATTTTCCAGGTAAAGCTTCGATGGCTGCCACTCGAACTCTGTTTCGTACGCTCTTATTAGCTGCAATTCCAGCTATCTTCTGCATGGTCGCTTCATCCATATATTTTGCATTGCCAAGGGCCTTCAAAGCAGAAATCACTTTGTCTTCTTGGTCCCTTGTAGTGGTCTTTCCATTACCAACTTTGCCGACAATTTTAGCCAGAGCTGCCTGTACCTCAGGAACATTCTCACATGAATGTTCTTGACAGTATTTGCCAATTATTTGTCCGATACCTAAATATCCAATCCTTGGCAAATCGGGTTGATCCAAGAGTGTTGTTACAGCTGTCACAGCAGGAAGATTAACATGTCGAACAAAGGCTAAGCTGGTGTAATATACAAGAGCCTGAATACCCTTCACTTGACCTGATGTGATTAATTCCACTGCAACTTCAGCTGCTTCGCCAGTTCCAGCAAGAAATAGAGCATCCAAAAATATTTTCTTGTCCTTTGCGCTATCCTTCACACTATTGTAGACATCAAGGATATCTTTCTTACTACTAAAGCCCAGTATTTTAACGAATTCAGCGAAACGTTGAGCTGATTCTGGCTTTACAGCATCAGGAGATTGTTCCTTGACAGCATTAAGAGCCTTTTTAATAGAATCTACGGATGATTTAACAACTGGATGAGGAGCTTCGAAGAAGAGAGATTTTGATACAGATACTGGGGCATCGCCGCCGCTGCTAGCTTTTTGTCCCTTAAGAGTAAGAGTTGTTTCAACAGTTGTTTTGGCTCCAGCATCTCCGTTGGTGAAGGGTCTGAACTTGTAAGTTTCCGTGGAAACGGCTTTGTTGAGAACTCCGGCTTTGAAGCGTTGCTCGACTTTTTGTTGGGCCGAAAGCAGAGGAGATGATTGAATTGTAGATCTGGGATCGAAAGTTGTTGAGATGAGATCCTGCTTAATGTTCTCTCGATTGGTACACTCATTCAGATTTCTATATTTGTGAACGACGATGGAATCATCTTCCTTCTGGAAAGTGAAGTCTGTCGTGCATCCTCCGAAGACATCAGCCTGTGCAGATAAAAAAAAAATAATTATAGACAAAGGATTATAGGTACAACAGAAAATAGGCAACAGAATCACAGGAAATAACTTAAACTCCTCTATTAAGGGCGTTGGACCCAAGCCAAGTGTTAAGCTCAAAATTCTATTCTACATTTTACTCAACGAAAATTATAGATAAGTATTTTTTCGCTCTGTAGCGCTAATCCTTTTTCAAATATAAGACTGCATACAGAGCAAAAAAATATTTAGTTTCGATACTTTTTGCATAAAATGAGGAATTAAAAATCTAACTTCAAAATTGAATATTTTCATTTTACTTAAAAAATATTTGAATTAGATATTTTCTCGCTCTGTACGCATAATTCTAGTTAAACATTGATTAATTTTACAGAGGGAAAAAATTTCAAATTTATTATTTGTTTAGTAAAATGAAGAAATGGAATATTATATTAGAAGTTGGCTCCAACACCCTTAATCTATTGCATATTGTATTTATATCTTTTGTATTACATTCAAAAGTCGAATAATTTGTTCCAGTCTTAACTAGTTTTGATTTATATAAATAATAACAAACCTCATGATGGGTCGTGGAACCATACTCCTGCATTATAGCTGATTGGAATAAGGAGATGACTGCCCTTTTGATGTTGAGAGAAGCTTGAGAATCGCTTGGTTCAGCACAAAGCTCAGTATCAATATGCCCATTGTGGTAATTGAACTGCAGAGGGTGTTGCTCCACATCTTTCAATGCAACGGGCTAAAAAAATATATTTTATATATTTTAAAAATTATATATATTTTAAATATATTTATAAATATATTTTAAATGTTTTCATGAAACTTTGAGGAATTTTAAGAGAACTCAAGAAATTTTTTATTATTTTTAACAGATTTTGTGGAAATTCATGAGATTTCTAATAATTTTAAGGAGTTTCAACAGATTGTTCTGATTTTAAAAATATTTTCTCAAACTTTAAGAGATTTCGAAGGTTTTTCGTGAAATTTTAAGAGATTTAGAAAGTTTTCTGGAATTTTAAGTGATTTTAAGTCTTGTCGTGGAATTTCGAAATTTTATTTTTTCTGAGAATTTTAAGGGATTTAAATGTTGTCATGGAATTTGCAAGAATTTTAGGAGAATTAAGAAATTTTAATGACTTTTAAAAGGCTTTGTTGGCATTTTTAATGATTTTATGGAATTTTATGAGATTTCTAATAATTTTAAGGGATTTCAAGAAAGTTGTCTGATTTTTAAAAGATTTTATGGACTTTTTAAGAATTTTATGGTATTTAATGATATTTCTAAATCTTTTAATGGATTTTAAAAGATTTAAAAGGTTTTTAAATGTTATCGTAGAATTTTAAATATTTTGAAGAAGTTTCTGGGTCTTTTAAGAGGTTTTCACAAATTTGAACAGATTTCAAGAGATTTTTATGACTTTTAAAATATTTTATGGTATTTAAAAAATTTAAAAATTTGTCAGGGTATTTTATTGAGGGATATAAAAAAATGTTTATGTTTTTTAAAAGATTTTGTAAAATTTAACCGGGAAAAGACTGGAAAAGTCCGGAAGAAAATCGGGAAAAATCCGGGAATTTCCATTTCCCTGATCACTAGACACTCTGTAATTGTGATTAGGAAAAATTAGCACAATCTAAGAAAAAATAATTTAGGGTTTCTTACCGCTCCATTGATTACTACATCTTTCAACTTTATTTGCCGAAGACAGTCAGGTTTAACCGACAGTTCAACAGTCGCTTTCAATTTCAAACTAGATTCTCCCTGAGCATCTGATACAGATGTTAGCGATTTTCCTTCCAAGTCATAGGTATAAGTCTGTCCTTCTTGATAGTCTTTTCCTGTGTGCACTGAAAAAAGGGAGATGAAATTAATAAATAGAAGAGGGCTGTTTACAATTAAACTATCAAAATATCTTCAGAAAGATGTATAAAAGGATTAGGTTTTAGATTTTAATTCGCAAAAGACTGGAATAAAATAAAATAAAATACTCACTTCCATGGCAGCCGGTAGTACATTTATCTGTAACAAAAAAATAAGTTGTAAAATTGTATGTACTTGATTTCTAATAATCAAGTTGGGTGTTGGAGCCAAGTTCTAATCTAAAAATTCGATTTCTTCATTTTACTCAACAAATATTAAAATTGGAATTTTTTCCCTCTGTAGAATTAATCAATATTTAACTAGAATTATGCGTACAGAGCGAGAAAATATCTAATTCAAATATTTTTTAAGTAAAATGAAAAATATTCAATTTTGAAGTTAGATTTTGAATTCTTCATTTTATGCAAAAAGTATCGAAACTAAATACTTTTTCGCTCTGTATGCAGTCTTATATTTGAAAAAAGATTAGTGCTACAGAGCGAAAAAATATTTATCTATAATTTTCGTTGAATGAAATGGAGAATGGAATTTTGAGCTTAACTCTTGGTTCCAACGCCTTTAATTGATAGAAAGGTGAAAGGTAATTTTCATTGCTTCAAGCTGTCAATTTATTTAATAATTTATTACGTTAATTTATATTGGGAAGAAAAAAAATAAACGTGAATCAGCTGAATAAAGATTAATGAGAAGAAAAAATATATTTATGCATAACAAAGAATGACCTCCTGAGTTCGGTGAGGAGAGATAATGATAATCCTTAACTTTCATGACCTTTCATCATAGAAATGTTATTTTTGCATTATTAATTACAGTTCCTTAAAATTTCGTTTTATATACCCTTGGATAGAATCTTGTGAATTGGTACACTATCTGGGATTTATTCCACCTAGGTAAAATAAATCCCAGATTTTTCTGCTTCAACTCAGTAACAATCATTCCTATAAACCGCAAATATTTAAATTAAACTTGAAATTAAATGAATTTTTCCATAAGGGTGAAGAAATTTTCCAAAATTGTATCTTTAGGATAATACGTTATCATAGTGTCTGTCCCTGCTGATAAGACTCTTAAGTTATCGTTTTTCAAATATCAGGCCTTAAAATTGTCCCCAGTTGCTTACAGATTATTCCCATATAATTTATCTCATTGTCACATTAACTAGAAATTGACTGTTACTAGTTTTCCGTAAAATTTGAATATCCTGCATGATTAATTGATTCGCAAGATGCAGTGCATAATCAAGAAAGAAATATGGTAAACGTCATCGCAAAGGGCAAACGATAATCGATGATACTGAAAACATATTTCTTGCCCTCTGACACACCTAAATATATCTTGCAGATAGCAGTATTGACCTTAGTCATTGAATGTGTACAGAGTGGTGTTTGCGTGAAGCTTTATTTGAATGCTTTACACTATTTTTTTGTATACCCATATACTTTCATTTGAATCGTAGATATCGTAGTGAAATGCTTCGTAATCTATCCTAATATACGATATAACTCGATTATCACTTAATTCTTGCATCATTTTAACAGTTCACTCTATTAAAAAAATGTTATATATGGCCATTTATCAAGTTTCTCAAGCACGCAAATTCTCGATGCCAATTACTCAGAGAAAAAAATTTTGTGTAATCTTCACCCGGATTTCAGGGTAAAAATTATCAATCGGTGGATAATTGTAGCAAAATTTTGAATTTTATCCTAAAATAATTTATAATCTTCTAGTTTTTGATTTTTTCTGTACGAAAAAATTAATAGCAGCGATCCACAGAAGCTATGAATAATGTTCAAGACACCAAATAAGTAATAATATATATGTGATTATCATTTCTTGGAAGGCGAAGTAGATAATTAAATGATATTATGCATATGTAGTAAAAAAGAAGATATACTTTTATAATTTTATCGTAATATTCTCGAAGAGAATTCCATTCTGGTTTATCAAAATCATATTTTTTATCGAGGGATACATGTAAGATACTGACTTGAATAATTAACGTATATGGAACGAATAATATATTTTGAAACTTGGGCGAATGATCAATTTGGCTAATACTTCTGACATTATTTTCAGACTTTTTTTCACATTTGAAAAATGATGCGTAGGAAAAGAAAAGAAAGGAAAGTGTATCTTCTATTTAAATCTGATTTTTGAGCGTTATACAGATTTCAGGATTTTACGAGGATTTAAGGGATTTAGAGAGATTTTAGCGGATTTAAAAAGATTTCAAAGAACTGAAAAGGGATTTAAACTGATTTAAAGGGATTCTAAAGTACTTCGAGAGATTTTTAAAGATAGAAAGGATAAAAACGGATTTCAAGTAATTTTACGAGGTTTCTGAAAGTGTGAATGGATTCCGAAGGAATTTCAAAAGATTTGAAGGTATTTTCAAAGATTCCAATATTATTTTTTTTTTCGTTCAAGAAATGTAGAAGATTTTAGAGAATTTTTAGTGACATCAAAAAATTCAAGATATTTCAAAGGATTTTAAGGGTTTTCAAAGAATTTCAAAAGATTTCAAAAATTCCTCAAGAGATTTAAAAAAATTTCAAAGTATTTTAAGATTCCAAAAGATTTCAAAGGATTCTAAAGGATTTAATAATATTTCAAGCAGTTTCAAGGATTATTAAAAGATTTCAAAGATCTTAAATATTTTAAAGTCCCAAAAATGTTTCTAAAAGGTATTAAAAAAAATTATATATATATATATATATATATATATATGCCCGCGATGGCACACAAATATGTTATTCGTGTTCACTGTCCGAGTATTAAAACAAATCACTGGGAAGCTCTGGGATGTCAGATCAATTTACAAAATATCCGGTCTAACACAGGGGAGAGATAATGATTTCAATGATATACAGTCCCCGTTGTGAGTAGCGATTCATTATATAAATAAATAAATTTGAACGATTCATTTAATTTTTTTACGAAAAGTACCTTATTTAGGATTAATAAATAACTTTTTTCTTTTCCTTATAATCGGAGGTGCAACATGAAAAAAATAATAACATGCAGAAAAAAATGAGATCAAACTCAATATAGAGATTTATTTGCAAAACTGATATTTAATAAGTTTCAAATATTTGAATCTATACCAATTTTTTGGGAAAGATATGTTTTTCAATATTTTACGGATCTAAATAGATATTGGTTGAATTTTTAATTTACAAAAATTAAAAAGAGGAAAGAAACTTTTTCCACTGATTTTCATTTTACATTGTTAGCATAGTTTTATACTTTTTTTTGAATAAAAAAGTTTGCTACAGGAATGGTAACAAATTTCCATCTGGTAACATATTCCATCCACTTTGAAAAATGAAATGAAGAATTGGTAGCCGATATTATGAAAAATTAAAAAATATTTCTAACTAATCACTGATTCACTGAATTATTTTACTTACTGGCTGTAACCAAAGATGAGAAAAAGAAGATATAAATGATAAGACCCGCGGTCAGAAACCGGGGTGGATGCCCCATGTCGATATCAGACTTAAAGCGCCGCACTCTCGCGGGTACCAACTTCGGGTACGAGAACACCACAACGCGATGCTTTTCTTTGTCCGGCCTTTTATGCTTTCGTTTCCCCTCCTTCATCGGTTCTCAGTTTCCTACCCCTCTGATTCTAACATAAGTGCACAAGCTCTGTACATATAGAATAGTACATCTCTTCATACAGATTTTATGATAATCTTCATACCTCTTCTGTTATTCATCAGTGTTTGTATATTCGCCCATGATCATGAAGAAAAAGGGCTCAATATTCAATTTTGAAGATAGATTTTGAATTCTTTGTTTTATGCAAAAAGTATCGAAATTAAATATTTTTTCGCTCTGTATGCAGTCTTATATTTGAAAAAAGATTAGCGCTACAGAGCGAAAAAATATTTATCTATCATTTTCGTTGAGTAAAATGGAGAATGGAATTTGGAGCTTAACACTTGGGTCCAACGCCCTTAACATTAGGTTGAAGTTTCAGACGTCTAGTCTGACGACGTTTTTTTATTTTTTTATTTTTCATATTTATTAGATTAAGAATATCAAAATAAAAGAATTCCAAAAAATATTTTTTATTTTTATTTATTTACTAGCAGAAATTTACCCGGAATTGCCTGGGATTTTAAGAGATTTTAAGTGACAAAGGAATTCCAAGATATTTTAAGGAATTTCATTTAATTCTAAGGAACTTCAAAGAATTTTAAGGGAATTCAAGAGATTTTAAGCAACGTCAAAGGATTTTCAAAAACGTTTAAAATGATTTGAGGATATTCAAGAGTTTTCGCAAGATTTCAACACCCTTAATGAGATATTACTTATACTGTATCATTGCTCCATAAATGCCGAATAATATTAAAATATTTTTATCGAAAATAGAAATGCCGACCAGGGCCTCCGCGGCCTCGTCACAACCCTATTTTAAATAGGGCTAATTTTCGCCTTTAAATTTAAACAATCCTCACACGAAAGAAATGAAGACTATGTATCATGAAAAATGATAAATACTATAATTATAAAACTATGAGCAAAGTGAACTTCTAGATCTATCACATATTCGCGAAAACATGAAGATCTTGTTTACGCGAAGAAGATGAATCAATTGGAATAATTATGCTGATTTAAAAAAAAAATGATAACTGCTGAAACCTAGAATAGCATTTGTCATAGAGACTATATTTTTCGGCATTCATGCATACGTAAAAAGTGACCTTTATAACAAATGTTACTCACACAGGTCCTGTTATGGGATAGCAGATAAGTGCAGTATACAATCTCAAGATAAAAATATTTTCCTGTGATAAGAATTCCTACAATAGGCTACATTGGATAGATTTTTCCTTTGAACATTTAATCGCTTTCCAGATAAAATATTTAAATTATATCGCAAATTATGTGAAATGAATGATTAAAATGTAGTAAACAAAATTAAAAATATACGGCATGTTTATAGCTAGAAAGATTGTTTCCCTCGTAAGCGTATGGCGCACTTACTGACTATAAGTTTTACGATAAAAGAAAACTATATTCATTTTGTTTTATTGCAGTTCATTCCTCTGGTTCGTTCAGATTTTCCGTATCTGAGAGAATATGACACTATAAACGGGCAAAGGTTGTTATTGACCTCCAGTTAGTTTTCTTAGTGAATTAACTATGTGAACTCTTAAAATCTATTACAAACATATATAATTTTTTTGTGCATTCTTGTATATATGTACTAAGTCACGTGTCAATTTTTCGTATCATTTTTTTAGTTAGGTTTATAAATATACATTTTGAAATACGATATACGTAATACATAATTGTTATGAACTTAAGGGTGTTAGAGCCAAGTTCTAATCTAAAAATTCGATTTCTTTATTTTACTCAATAAAATATTAAATTTGGAATTTTTTCCCTCTGTAGAATTAATCAATTTTTAACTAGAATTATGCGTACAGAGCGAGAATATATCAAACTCAAATATTTTTTAAGTAAAATGAAAATATTCAATTTTGAAGTTAGATTTTGAATTCTTCGTTGTATGCAAAAAGTAACGAAATTAAATATTTTTTCGCTCTGTAGCGCTAATCTTTTTTCAAATATAAGACTGCATACAGAGCGAAAAAATATTTATCTATAATTTTCGTTGAGTAAAATGGAGAATGGAATTTTGAGCTTAACACTTGGGTCCAACGCCCTTAACTAGAAAGAAGAGCTTTTATGAATTTTATTTTAGGTATGAAAAATTTGCAGGTGACTTATCCGATCTGCAGTTACGGTTATTTTCATTTGGAGGGCAGATATCAGCAATGTTTTTCGTTAAAGAAAAATTGAATTTAAAGGCTTTGGACCCAAATGTTAGGCTCAAAATTCCATTCTTCATTTTATTCAACGAAAATTATAGATAAATATTTTGTCGCTCTGTAGCGCTAATATTTTTTAAAATATAAGACTGCATACAAAGCGAAAAAATATTTAGTTTCGATTCTTTTTGCATAAAACGAAGAATTCAAAAACTAACTTCAAAATTGAATATTTTCATTTTACTTAAAACATATTTGAACTAGATATTTTCTCGTTCTGTACGCATAATTCTAGTTAAAAATTGATTAATTCTACAAAGGGAAAAAATTCAAATTTTAATATTTGTTAAGTAAAATGAAGAAATCGAATTTTTAACTTATTTTAAATTTGTATGAAAAATATTACGTTATTTAATCTGTACTGGCAATATATAATCAATGAAGGAAAGAGATGTATTAGTTTAATCTTAATTCCATGAGTTATATTCACGCTTACATCATACCCCTGTCAGGAAACTTAAATTCACTGAATTTACTTTATCATATGGAAAGAAACAAAACATAATCGTTCAAAATTTAAAACTATCGCACCAATAATTTAAAATTCAATTTCTCCGGCTGAAAATATTATTTCGAAATTTATCTGAAGTAATAATTATAATTATAATTAATATATATTATAATTAATTAATATTATTAACTAAAATTCCTGTAGATTTTTAGTGATTTCCGAGTAGAGAAAGTCATTCAAGTTCAGTAACTTTTGCCTTATTTTCGAAGTAATAATATTTTTGATTCGAGATTAGAACCAGCTTGAACTCGGAATCTATCTAGAAAAGCATTGTGTACAATTGATTTGACGTAGAAATGTTTCCAAAATAAAAAGGCTATAATTAAGTATTACATAGCAAATGATTGTAGAGTCCTATAAAAAGATATACAATATTTCACAAGTGAAACATTAAAAATTAATTTACTTCGGAACGAAGTGATAAAATGACAAACAAAAAGATGTTTGGCATATGTATACCCGTATCTTAATTTGGATGTATGATAAAAGTATTAAAAAAGAACGCTGGGGTCGATCGCCGGTCGCTTATAGTTCAAAGAGGAGTGGAATTCCCTCTGTACATATGAGTATTAATTCCTATATAGATGTATATAGCAAATTGATATAAAAATAATACAGATAGATACAAGGTTAACGGCGTAGTTAGTAAAACATTATATACCATATTTTACCAAAGTCCTATGCAAAGACAAATAATGCAATATACAATATGTCGAATAGAATAATAGATCATAACAATATTCATAAAGCTTAAAACTCAATAAACATCGCAGAAGCATCTAGAAAATTTAACTCATCCATTCAATATGCCTCTATATCTACCTTTGGCACCGTGCATTGCTCTATCTGCTTTTTGAACAGTAAATATAGTAATCTATCAAATAAAATCGTATTTACAATGGGATTGATCAATTTTGATTACAATTTTTATTTTTATTTTTAAAATCCGTAGAGACCCAACTAGTTCAGTGAGTATGTATAAAAAAATTGCGATAGATTAAAAAGAAGTTTAAATTTTATACAGTTTTATAAGTTTTACAATTTTATAAGGTTTCAGTGTTTTTAAAAGATTTTTTTAATGTTGCTGGTGCAAATTTGAACTACTTGGGACACCACAGATTAAAATTGCTTTTCTGAAGAGTTTCTTGTTAGTTGGATAAAATCTCCTAATGCGGGTTCTAATTTTGGACTTGTTTAAGGACGTTGGACCCAAGTGTTAAGCTCAAAATTCCATTCTCCATTTTACTCAACGAAAATTATAGATAAATATTTTTTCGCTCTGTAGCGCTAATCTTTTTTCAAATATAAGACTGCATACAGAGCGAAAAAATATTTAATTTCGATACTTTTTGCATAAAACAAAGAATTCAAAATCTAACTTTAAAATTGAATATTTTTATTTTACTTAAAAAATATTTACATTAGATATTTTCTCGCTCTGTACGCATAATTCTAAATAAAAGTTAATTAATTATACAGAGGGAAAAAATTCCAAATTTAACATTTGTTTAGTAAAATGAAGAAATCGAATTTTTAGATTAGAACTTGGCTCCAACATCCTTAAATTGTTAATGCAAAAAACAATCATGAGAATCAAACTGTGGACATAATTTGAAATCCAGTTTACAGATTGAGAGTACTTGATTGTCGGATTATGTTTAGGTGTTATAATAAAATGCTTTCGTGCACAAGTATACGCATGAACGAATTCACGTGAGAAGAAGTAGAAAAGTGTCGGCGGTCGTAAGTTTGGACTCTCAACTCAATTGTTTGTCATCAGGTCAACGGTCATCGCTTATCAGGTCTAAGGGGACCAGACCACAATCGGTGACAGTGCCAACAGCAGCTGGCTAACAGATCGAAGCAGAGCAAAGAATACTTTCGAGAAATACATCCATCAAAATGTTGTAGCGACCTTTAATTTTGATGGATGTAGAGACTATGAACTTCATAGAGGTCTCGCTCCTAACATTGAGTTATACACAGATCTCGAATTCCCTCTAACAAGTCAATCAGAAATAATAAGATTCCTCATTTTTTTTAATGACAATTAAATTTTGATAACAATATGTAGTACTAGTAGATTTAGGGAACTTTCCGAATTAACACACGTATTTAGTTTGAAAGTTTTATTGACTGTAGTTGTTAACATCAGCATTGCATTGCGATCTCAATAAATAAAATGAATTAAAGAGTCATGTAAATAAAGGACCTGAGTTATATTACAAGAGTGTACAAGTTTCTGATTTTAATTGTAGGTACAGGTCCTATCAGACTCTCAGCACTGTAGTAATACTTTTTGTACAATATATTTCACACATAATACGTCAATTTCCTTATTGACTGTAGATTGAGAACAAAGATTTTTCACGTGTTGTCACACGTAAAAATGTATATCTGGTGCTAAGGGCGGATCAGCAAATCGATAGGATTCAGACTTGGCGAGTGTTCGTTTCCGAACTAACAAGGCAGAATGATTCATTAAATTAGCAGTATCAAAAGGACCCAGTAGTTGATGGGTAAGACGTTTATAAACTTATAAATATACGTACAAGAGAGAATAGGCAACAGTATATCAGTGCGAATAGCGTACAAGTTAAAAAAAATTTTTTAAATTTTTTTTTAGATTATATGTGTACAATGTACGTAAATATTCATATAAAGTTACAGATATATTAATATGTCTTTATTTAATAATCAGATAAAACAACTTCTACATTAATTTCAACAAAATTCTACAGTGAGAGATTTTTAATAGTGAAAGAAATTTAAAACTTTTAAAACTATCTACTAATTATCTTGGACACAGGGAGAAATTACTCCACCATCTTCGTTATAAAGTATATTTTTATAAAATAAAGTTATTTTCTTATTAGTGTATTATACACACAGGGACAGAAGAGAGACTTTTTACTAGTACTGAAAATGTCACACGAGTTGAAAAAGTCCCTCTCCCGTGTTCCGTACGATTTTTTTTAACATATATATTAAACTAACTGTTTTTCGTAACTGTTATAAAACATTATTTTAAATCTTCTTCTATAATCTTTGTATACACTTGCCCAATTTATAAAACTCTTCCCTATAGTTGTGAATGTTATTATTACTTTGTATTTGAATATAATGCCTTTATATTCAATTTATTAATGTTCATAACTGATTCAATTATTGAAAAGTTTTGTATTACAATGCGTTCGAAATTAACTAGATCCACTGTTGGCCATTCTCCCTTGTATATGCCTAAAATACAGTATAATAGGCTTATAGATAAGTATTGCTCCATCACTCTCTTCATGCCTTTCATTCAACGATAATTGCGATTACACGCAGAAAAAACAGAAACTCAATTTCTTATTCGTCTCTTTTCCTTCTTTTTCGTTAACATGATATTTTTTCGCACACGTGTCTGTATTAATCTCAAAAATTCAGTTCGCAATAGGCACATACAGAAGCTTTTTTTTTTTAATTTGTTAAATAATCGCCTCGAGCTTAATTTCTGAGTATAGTGATATTGTTTTCACAATGGAATTTCATTTCGAAAAAAGTAATATTTTTAAAATCGACGTTCATTCTAATTAACAAATTAATATACACAAATAATGATATTTCAATAGCTTTTTCTAGTACGGGTATTAAATCAACATTTTCTTGTTTAACGCTACTAACGCAGTATAATCAATGAAAACACTTTTTAGATATGACTGATTAAAATATCCTATATAAGAATTAAAATAAAAAAGACAATAATTAACGTAGAATTATTTTTAAAAGTCCACTTGATTATATACTAGAATGTGGATTTTTTAATTTACCAATAGTATCTTGAAAGCACCAGTGATTAACGACCCTGAATAATTGATAATGTTATCAATTATAAAAAAAATATGTTGATTCTATTAAAAGAAATTTACCCAATTTAAATATAATAGACAAGAAATTGTAACAACATTTTATTAATAATTTTTCAGTAATTAAAGTAATGTTGCACAAAGTGGCCCCGACTCCAAATGTGTTCCCCCTTTTTATGTTTTCCTTTTTAGACATCCGGCATTATTACAGCGACGCGACGTAAGCCGGTTGATTTATCTTGTCATATGTATAACGTACGAAGTTTTCAGTTGACAGGTGGTGAATAACTTTAAAAAATAAAAATGTTCAGTATTCTATAATTTTAAAATAGGGCAAAACGTCGAACTTTTCCTAAATATTAAGTTAATTATTTTCATTTTAGAGTTTTTGTAGAAAAAGATAAGTTCTAAGAGAAATTCATTTTTCACTGATTATACTGCGTTATGATATCGAAAATTCAAAATCAAAATGTGTGGATACGAACTCAAGAGATTTTTTAAGTTAAAATATCCTCGTACTGACTGATATGTAAAGTTTGTTAATTAAAATTTTAATTAAAGTCTTCTTCACGTTACTTATTAGTTTCTTGAAATAAATAGTTAGCTATAAACAAATTAGTTCCTTTTTCGAGAAAGCCATTATAATTATTGCCCGTTTTTTAGGAAGCATTAAACTGAGATTAGATAAATGAATTTTAAAAATAATCATGAATTTAATGTATATGGTTACTTAATCAATTATTGCTCAAGTTCTATAAAATGCTGCTTTTTAATAAGTCACTTTAGTTAATCCATTCTATTAGCATGGAAAATTTTAAAGAGGTAACTAAACAGAGGAAGCACGTATAACAAATAGTAGCGAAAAGAAATAGAAAATCTAGAAAATTGATGCATTTTTCCTTTCATTCATTGATTATTTTGTAGCAGTCTTTCAGGGAAATCAAATATTTTTCAAAAAAGTAAAAGAAAAAACAGAAATTCTTACAACAAGCAATGCTGAGACACTAAGGGTTTCTACAACTCAACGATCTAAAATATTCTATTTGCAACAAATTCGAATGCAACTCGCACATATCTTTCATTTCGGAGTGGAAATATATTCTACCCTATTTTAGAATTCTAGAGAAAGTATTGTGTACACTTAATTCACAACAAGTACAAGAAAAATTTGATTTTATCGCACAAATGCCAAGGTGTCAATGGTGTCATTTTTATCCCTTTTTTAAAATCGAATTTAATTATGTAGTTTTTATTTCCAGGAAAAATGTGCGGAATAGATAAGTATGTTTCACTATCCTTTTTAATTTCAGAACTCTTCATAAATAGACCTGTTGTCCACTTTTGAAATAAATGATTGAAATAAAAAGAAATCAGTTGATATGTATCTATGACTCAAAATAATTTTAAGTAATACTAAAATTGAATTTGCTTTTACTCTTGTAAGTTACATTTAAAATATATGAATTTGGTCACTTGGTGTTTTAAGATCTTCCCTGATTCTTGAAATTATGCCCGTTGGTGGAGTAAAATCTTGAAGTAAGCCCTGGTGTTATACTTATAAAAGCTTCAACGTAAAGAGTGCCAAACTTTTTTTAATACTGTCAAATCCTAATACCAAATATAGTGGAAGAAACTTATTGAATTATCTTCCTGATAATCATTTATGTAAAGCTACAACTTTTATATGTACTACATATTTAATAAGATAATAGAAAGTATGTGCCATTGATATCATTATCCGCATTTAACTTTATCAATGCGGTTTTTTATATTGAAATTCAGCACTCTTCACCTTCAATATGTATGAATAGAAAAAATGAGTTGGAATCGAAATGAAAATGAAAATCACTCTATGATCAGCACACAGTAACTTGAATAGATGCTGCCAAGACTGACCCCAAGAGGAAACTCGAATGCCAGCCGATCCCCTAGCAAAGAAAGCAGCCCTGAACCGGTCCGATAATTGATCTCGATTAGTGTTAGGGTGTCGAAGCGTCATAAGTCTGGAAATCTGCAAGGTGAAATATGCAAGTTAGTTGATGCAAAAGGGAAATGTTATATTGACAAGCCGGCACTATTGTAACGCTCTGTGTAATTCTATTATTGATATTGCTTGGCCCCAATATTTTTGAAGAGAATTGTTGTTTCAGAAGACTTTGATGAGCCTTCACCTGATTCCAATTTGAAAACCATTGACCACTGCCAAATAAAATTTTTAATTTTATCATCTTTTTTTAAACAATTAAAAAAACCATTCTACGATATTTTTCAGCTTAAACTTGAACGCCAACAGATCAATTTCAGATATAAATATAAATATAATAATAAATAAATAAATAAATATACTTTTTATGGTCGTTAGGTCCAATCTTCCCTTAATTTATATGGTTAATGAAGGTACTAATTAATTTTTTTGTACGTGTCACAATTATTAACTTGTTAATGTTGGTTAACTATTTTTAACAATTAGCCAAAAAAAGAACATTACGTAGGATAAATTTAAAAAATATCAACTTTGTTATATTGTATTATCGTTTCGTTATTGTTAATAAGTAAATAAAAGTTGGTAGATACTCTTATCTTCAAACAGACGATGCAGTTTCTAGTATCATCATCATTGACAAATATATCCCGAAGCCACTGAAATTCATTACAAGAAACTTATAGTGACAGCTTATAAAATAACAGTAATCATTGAATAATTTAGCAAAGATGCTAGAAGTTACTCTTTTGATCACCCTGAATAAAAAGGGCCTCTACTATCACTTGAATGAAACAAATTATTATTATTATTAGGAAAGAAAGTTAGAATGGATTAAGGACCAAGGATATTCATGAAGGGGAAGGGATACACTTCGACACCTCATCGTAGACTTCGAGAAACTTGTTCAATTCCTTGGGAAACTTTCGAACCAAGCTCGGAAAAAAATCAATATCTGAACTATTTTTACAGAATAGAACTACATATTGTGCTCGTTTTATGATTGCACACATTCAACTAGATAGTGTGTAAGATTCCAGAAAACCATGAGGTTTTTTACCCGAAAGTAATATATTTATTACCAAAATTAATTTTAAAAGATTTCGGTCATATTATAGTAATGATTTTTTTATTCGGAAACGAATTTATGAAGCAAATACTGCGATTGATACTAATAAAATATATATGTATATGTCAATTCACATACCTCATGGGATCTTCAAAATAGTCTGATGGCACTTGAAACAATTCAGGATCGATGTCACTTCTAAATGCAAATTCTTGAAATGTTATTTTTGCTGTGACGGTTGGTAGAATAGGAATGTCTATCTTAACAGGAAAACCAGGAGGCAACTTCATTAGTACGAACTGTCTCAATTTGCTGAAGTGTTTGAACGGCGCAATGACTTCGAGAACGTTGAGCAACATATCGACCGTCAATGGGAAATCCGGACTCATGGCAACAGTAGCTTTGAAAGATTTACTACTTTCTTTGTACACCAGATTCCTCCCCAACAAGGGACATTGGCCCGGGAGAGCCGCAAGGTACTCTTCCCAAGAGATATTTGACTCTGGAGGAGGATTTAACGAAGCTCTTCTTATTGGAGGCTGTAAACAGACGATTTTAAATATAATGGAATCGGTGATTTACAGAACATGAACTATTTAATTTGTGTATTACCTCTCCATTTTTGAATCCCTGAGAACTGCCTTTGGTTAGTGATTCCATAATTGCCTTATTTTTCTGTAAATCTTCTTCGCTTAAATGCTCTCGTCTTTTCCTACTCTCCAAAACCATACCATTGATTTGGTAAAAGTCTGCATTAAATGGTCCCACCATTTCCTATGACAATTAACTTCATTAATTGATGAATTTATTTATAATATAATATTAGTGGCGATAAATTACACAGATACAGAAAATATAACTTTTATAAGGTATAAAAGTGTAAAACATACCCTCCTGTCTTCTCTAAAAATCCACCCTGTCTGAGCTCTTGAAAATGTAATGCCCTTTGTTGACATTTGAGCTGCCATTATGTCACTGGACATTAATATATCTACTTCATCTTCTATCTCAAGTTCCGTTTCCTGAAAAAAAACGCACTCTAATTTTAATCGTGTATTTAAAGGTATTGAAATTCAATTTTATCAATATTTCCTCCCGAGTTATTATTTTTAGTATTAAATAAAAGAATAAGAACCTCGTATCTCACTCTCTGATAGAGTTTTGCCTTATTGTCGAGGACTGTAAGCGATTTACTAGGTTTTTGGTCACCATTGAAAATAAATGATATATCTCCTCGTTCCCATCGCATATCATTGAAATCTACAAGTGTTGTATCCATTCTAATTGATGCTCCGCTTTTATGAATCCTGCATATGTCAGATGGTAATATTCTGGATACTAGTGGAACTGAATCAAAACATAACCCGCTGATGCCTGTTGTATCTTATCTCAAAAATAAAATGTTATATTACAATTCATAAACTTACCCCAACTTTGAAAATCCCATTTAAGTTCCATATAAAAATCACCCATTTGTCGTAATGCTGCCACTAAATTTGGTCGCCTTTCTTCCATTTGCTCTCTTGCTTGCTGTTTCAATTTTCTTACTAGTGACGATACTAAAATGAATAATTAAAAGATATATTTTTCTTATAAGCACATCAATAAACAATTGCTTATTTGAAAAACAATTTTCTGAAACTGCGTTTATGGAGGGAACTTACTGGTTTGCCTATCTCCGTAACTAATAGCTTCTGCTAGTGGACTCCACCCAGCTAAATTTTTTACTTTAACGGGCACACCATGGGCAAGCAATAACTGAACGCATTCTGCAAAAAAATATAATTGATTTTATTAATGTCATTGATCTTTTATTAATGCTTGTGGTCTTTGTCTTTTCTTTACTACATAACGCATTTGCAGGGTTTCATATAACTTACATCAGAAGTTCTTATAATGAAGCTTTAAACTACTCTAATTTTATATTTTAAAATGAGAAATTTATTGTATTATTTATTGAATTAACCTCCATTTAGCATAAAACTTGAGCACTGTCTAATTTTAGGTTAATAATGATTCATTATTGCATAAAACCATAAACACCATCGACATTTGGTATATTCGACTCTATTGAATACCACTCTCTAATCTCTCTATAATTTTGTCAATTGATCTTTATCAACTTAGTCTATTACCTTTTCTTCCTAACATCACAGCCAAGTGTAAAGGAGTATTTCCTAAAATGATAAAGAAATGTTAATTTTTTTTTTTGGATTAGTACAAATCATCGTGATGGAAAGAATATACATGACAATACCTTGTCTATCCTTCTGAGCGATATCATGTGTTCGAATAAGTGAACTCAAGGTCTTTACATCTCCATGAAAAACACACTTGTGTAGTGGAAACTCTTCACATAACGTAGTTTCAGCCATGATCTCCTTTTATTGATGAAATATATAAATAAATAGGAGAAATTAACAGAATAATATTACAAAGCAAGGTGCAACTTTGTAATCGTGTGTTCCTGCTTTCATGATCTTAATCATCCTTAATCATCCTTATTGCCTGCTCTTTTTTGCGACCAATCTACGTAATGTCTTCTACGCATATGCACATAATGCTGGCACTTTGTTTCTGAAAAAATCCATTGTTATGTTTTACAGCCATTTTCAACAGTTTTTAATTTCTATTGTAAATATACACAACTCATACTGACAAGCACAATTAGAGACTTACGCCAAAATAAAAACAAACTGAATTCTCTTCGAGATTTAATTAGAATTTAAAAAAAAATCTTGATTTCAATCAAGTAATATATTAAATTGGTTTCTTCTCTGCAACAAATAATTGCTGAGTTCGTCAAGAGTTAAGAGATGTGTCAAAAATATTAAAAAATTTAAAACATGACATTAATCTCGAGCTCACAACATTCATGACGTGATGCGTTGCATTATCAGCGATAATAAAATCTGTTTACCAATCCTTCACTGATAAGATTTCACTTCTTTCACTGATATACATGATATACAGCAATTTTCTTTGGTTGTCAAATATCCATGAATATTAAATTGAAGCAGACATTTGTCCATACAAGGCAATCGCCATTGTCCTCAACACTCATCACACTCTAGCTCTACCGTACCATTACCGTATTCTACCGCCTACACATTTTCAAAGAAATTCAAACATAAATACAATATTTGCCTATAGGGATTAATTATTTTTTGCATGATTTTAAGAATTTTATATACAGTATTTCTATATGTTTTACATTGAAAACTTAGAATTGAGTAGATTGGGAGTTTTTTTTTATATAAAAGATTTATTTTATACAAATATAAATGTAAATACATATGTACATACATAATCAACTTTACGAGGTGTGGATGAGCCTGTAATCATGCTTTAGGGTCAGGGTCAGGGTTGTGCACGTAATATACCTTAGGTAAATTACATGAGGTTTTTTTACGTAATTTACGTACGTATATTACATCCTGGGGCTCTAGGGTTGTAAAATTTCATGAAACTTTGGTCAAATGAAAAGTTTCATGAAACTTTGGGGGTCTCGTAGGGTTGTAAAATTTCATGAAACTTTGGTCAAATGAAAAGTTTCATGAAACTTTGGGGGTCTCGTGAAACATTTCAATGTTTCAAAGATGGC